>JAWZYV010000136.1:0-525789 GCA_038373885.1 Cheiracanthium punctorium | reverse complement strand
TAAAGTATGAAATGAAGAAAAGTTCAGATGTGTCTAAAATGCAACTATCTCATCGAAAATTTTTTTTTTTTTCCTCCTTTGGATTTTTTACTTTGCTTCCATTTTTAACTTATAACATGGTAGGAAGATACTAGCATGGATGCTTACCTTACATTGGTGTAGAATTCTATGGACCCATAGAGTTCGAGTCCCTCTAAGAATTTACACTTATATACAGTAAGTGATAGCTGCCAACTACTACGGAATATAACTAACCACTTTTTGTAAACAGTATATTTTTTAATTACTTTTTTCAAAATAGCAACCACCTCGGGGCGCAGCACAAAAATTTTGCTGTATTTTAAGTCAAAAAAATCATGTAGAAAAAGTGGTTAATTATATTCCGTAGTAGCAGGCAACTAAGTTATATGTACGTGAATCAGTGGCCTAGCCAGATATTTTTCATGGGGGAGGGAGGGGAGGGGGTGTTACGACTTTTGCAACTCGCATATATGTATATACGCTACAGACGTGAATATATGTGGTTGTGAGGCCCGCCCCCCCCCCCAATAATTTTGAAAACTTTACGCTTATGGTTGCGAATATATATAGGGTTAAAGTAAAAAAATACACTCTATCACCAAGAAGGAATTGTTCGATTGCGATAAAAATTGGTGGATGTTCAGAACATATATAAAAAAGAAAACGATTAAAGTTTCCGAACAATTGAATGATTTATTGTAGAGTTTGACCATTACAAACGGAGGAAGTCAATAATGCTTTGGTCGACCTCTGGTCTCGATGCAAGCTGCCACACGGCGTGGAACAGACTGGCTAAGTTCCCGGATGGTGTCCTGCGGGAATTTCTTGCCATTGTCTCCAACTGTTGGTCTAAGTCAGCAACATTTTGAGGGGGTTGCAATTGCCTTCCCATAACGTCCCAAACGTGCTCTTGGGGAGAGAGATCAGGCGACCTAGCTGGCCAAGGAAGTACAGGGAAAGCTTGAAGGAAACTCATAGCAACACGTGCCGTATGCGGCCTGGCATTATCGTGTTGAAAGTAGTACAGGGTGTCCAAAAGGAACGTAACACAGGGTAGATGTGAGTCGTTGCGCATGCAAAATGTTAAAAGAGCGACGCTGTGAATCAGTCAACTCTGCCGTAGTGGAGTAAACGTCAGGTCTGGATCAAAGATAGCCAGCTCGTGCTGTCAAATGTGCCATGGCACCGCAGATCGCACGATCCACAAGGTGTCCGGCTATAAAAAGAGATGACACCCCGGACCATAACACTTTATTGTTGGCCTGTGTGGCGTGCGATAGTCAGACAAGGATCCCCCCCCCCTCTGCCCTGGAGTCTGCGGACACGTCTGCGGTTATCGTCAGCGTCAGGACACAGCTGGAAACGTCAGCGCGCAGTTCCCCGTTGATCGATCGAGCCCGGCACCACAGTAATCGGACTTGACGGTGTACACGCGTGAGAGGCAAGCGGCGTGACGGTCGGTGCGAGCGTAAATCCCGCTCTCTCAATCGTCAGTGAGGGTCATGTTGGATACTTGTCTGCGGGTCACAGGACGGACAATTGATGGCGACGAATCCGGTGCTGTGACAGCTGGGGCTCTACTACCATGGTGTCGTAGAATATCCGTGACGGATATTTCTCGCTCACGGATAGTCAGATACTTCGAATAAATAGCCGCGACTCTCCTTTTGGCTCTACCACGATGAGTGTCGAATAAAACAAGCGAGTATTTTTGTGCTTGCTAGAGGTCTATCCGACACTCAGAGCGATCAACCAATCAAAACACTAGGCTTTCCCCCTTTTTCTTAAACGAAGGCGTTGTCTTCAGAATTTCCGAAGACTCCGGAGACATCCATCACGAGTGGAAGCCCGTTTTTGACAGACCCAACATGCTAGGGAGAGGAGTCCTTTTGTGGAAGTAGTTGACACTCCACGATCCACACAATAAAAACCCATCCATCTCGTACTCCCCGATACCGGAATGCGAGTTTTCGCCTTCATCCAACGTGTCGGGAAAAAACAGCAATATTTCCGATAGTCAATACGACAGTGAAACTATCACGATACGATCGTAGTAGGGCATATCGGATATTTCTCGGATTGTGACGTCATGAGAAGAGGAGGCTCGATATATTCGCTAGCGAAAGCTTTCCGATACTATGGTGGTAGAGTCCCAGCTCTGACAATCGCTCTATCCTTCCGTTCTGTTTTGACCCTCGGTTGACCGCAACCATTTTGACGCTCTGATATCTAGCGTTGTTGACCCACTCTTGCCACAGCATACCAATCCCAGTTTCTGCCCTAAGTAGGGCTATCAAATTGGAAATTCTTGCTGATTGGCAAGCCTTGTGGGATTCTGGAGAGACTGGCAGAGAGACGTATACTTATGAGAAAGACGTCAGTTTGAATAGTACAGTACAAATAATATCTCTCTTCCTTATATAACTGGTGGTAAGGGCTCCTTTCCGGCCTTCCTCCTCCGTCTGGGTAAACATGAAACAGGGTTATGTGATTTTGGAGCTGTTGGCTCGGCCATGCACTTTATATTGGGACTTTGCAGTCAGGGTTTAAGTGTCTTCGGCTGCGGGTCATCCGCAGGCTCAAAATCACTGTTTTTAAAATTAATTAAAAAAAACAAACAAGTCAATGAAAATCTCAATGGCCTTTACCAAATATTAAGATCCAGGTATCAAATTAATTTTCGTTGGAAAACAATTGCTGGGTCAGCCTGTACTGAATGGTAACAATTCTGTGTGTTTTTTGCTGCCCGTGACTGGATTATGTGGCTTTATTTCCTTCTAAGGAAAGAAAAAAAGAAAAAGAAACAAAAAAAAAATGTTTCTTTTATAGTGAAATTATTACTGTTGTTTGATATTTTAATTTTTATATGTCTGCTCTTTTCTACAGCGATAAAATGCTTTTATTTCTCTTTTATATTATATTATCTGCTTTTAAGTAATGACCCTATACTGGATTAAGTGCTCGCGCTTGTCCGGTTAATTGATCTGTATATATTGTTTTAAACTGTTATTTTACTCTGTTTTATGATGTCTGGTACTTTAGATTTTATGGCTGTCTCCGCTGTTGGGTGTTTTTATATGTCTGTACTATCTGTATTCTTTTGACTGTTCATTTAATTATTTTGTATTTGTCTTTCGGTATTTGTGATGTATTTCTGGTTACCCTTGTTTCTGCTTTGTTGTTTCTCCTGCGTATAGGAGCTCTGTAATTTTATGAGAGTTTTAAATAAAGTCTTCCCTGGGGGGGGGGGGGCTCTTTTGCGCAAAGTAGCTCCCCCTGCGGGTGCCTTCCTTCCTTCCTTCCCACTCTTGCCACCATCGTCTAATGGACATTTTGCACGTGACGTCACTTGGCGGTATTTGATACTCCACGTGCACGATCTTATGGTGATGATTAGTTTCGGTTTCAGCTCGTTTGGACCTAAGGGATTATTTGACACTTTCTAGTAGAAATATAGCTGTTGCAAAAGAAGCTAGAATATTAGTCATTAACAAATAATAGCTTTTTATAAATGAATTTCATCTTCATTGTGAGATTTTATTTAAAATGTTAATAATAATTAAATACTAAAAATAATTTAAAAGATCGTACTTTAAAAAAGTGTGGGAGGTTTTTAATGAATATTTGTACTATTTTAAACTCAGAAAACTCAAAATCAACTCAATGATGTATTATTTATACGTGTTTGCAATAACGTAATAATTTTAGAACACTAATATTCTTTTTATTAACAAAGTTTTGAAGCGAAATGCGATATCATCGTCTTCTAAACCATCTATTTAAGTATTAAAAAGACAGTAACTCATTCCGAGCGGCTCTAATAATGAGAAACAGTCATTATAAAATGGATACTGAATGCATTTCAATAGGAGCTGGCGGATGTAAATACCGCCAGCAGACGAATTTTAGCCTCGAACTCAGACACCATGCAAAATGTCCATAGCCGCATCGCTTCGACGCAGATGTCGAGCGATTCTTTGATTCGTCCAACCAGCCTCTTTCAACCCGATCGCACGACCTCTTTCAAACTCCGACATATGCTCTTAATGCGCACGAATCCTTCGGAGAGGCATTGTCACAGCCGACGTGAGATATCGCAGTCGAAATGCAACAGAAATTTTAACCGTCGGATTGAGAATCGCTCCTCGCATGCACCTGCTGAATGCGCAGTTCCCATGCGCAGGTGCTTCCGCTATTCATTCATCGGACTTGAGATTCTAATCGTTTGCATGTTCGGTCCCAATGTCTTTGTATACGAAATTTCATTATAATCGGGCGATTCCTTCTTGGGGTGTCGATTTTTTTGTTACAGAGTGTAAATAAATAATGCAGCGTTGGCCTATACTCGTCGAAAAGCCGAATCGAAATATAGAGAACGTTAACGGTCGGAAAAGAGTTCTCGAGAGCAATCCAGCGATGCCCATAAAACACCATATGACTGGAGTGTAGCGGTGCCCGGAACGTGAAAGAATGAAAGCATCCGACCTTTAGGACGGCCGTTACGTACAGTAGAAAACACGGTCGTGTCCACGACACACCCCCCACCCCCCGTTTTCCTTTATGGAATTCTCGAACATTATTTATGATTTGGCAAGGCCCCTCATATATCCCTGGGCCCAGTGGCGGATTTCCCAATAGGCGCATGAGGCGCGCGCCTCGGGCCTCATATTTCTAAGGGGCCTCCAAATTCGGTTTTCAGAAAGAAAAAAACTATATGTTTCTGATCAAGTTTCCCTTGTTCTGACCTTACCTGTTACGTAGTCAAAAGTACCTGTTAAGTAGTCAAAATTTTCATCACTGAAACAAGACATATGCCAGTGGTCCACAAAAAGTAATTCGACGTAATTAAGTAACAGTGAAAAATAATCAATATAAAACTGCAGTTGCTGGGTTATACTTAGAGGTATGCTGATGTTTATTTAGTGTTAATCATGAAAAGTGAAACGTAGTACAAAAATTATTGAGATAAAAAATGTTTTTTAAGATGAACAAATCTATAAACATAAAAATTATTTTAAAATTTTAATACTCCTTTTGTAGCAGGCCCTGACTATCGGACGGACACTTGGTGCACATGCCCTGGGCACACATGGAGAAATAAGCCAAAAAATTGAGTTTAACACGATACACAGGGGCACAAAAATTGAACCAGCTAAAGGACACAAAATCTGAAAAGTGCCCTGGGCACAAAAGTGTTATAGTGAAAGTCAGGCCCTGGTTTTTAGACATGAACTAGATTTAAAAGGAATCAAAACATTTTAAAATAATTAGTAATAATGTAAAGGTTATTTAATTATTATTATTATTATTATTTTTTTTTTTTGAGGAGGGGGGGGCCTCAAAATTGAGTTGCGCCTCGGGCCTCTTAAGAGCAAAATCCGCCACTGCCTGGGTCAAAAATGGTGGTGATCGAGTCCTGCGCACATCATCTAACAGTAAACTTAAAAAAATGTTATGCGAGAGCCACACTTACTTGCCACTGCTGTGCTGACAATTATTTTTGCAGCCGGTTTGGAAGTGTCGTCCGTGGGAATAGCTGCGATGCTGAACTGGTAGCGGGTGGAAGGCACCAGGTTGTCCACTCGAAGCTGCGTAGTGTCCGGCTCCACATAAACCACTACATCTGGGATAGGATGCTCCCAGAATCGAAAGTAGGAAGGTGACTTGTATACACTGTATGATATCTAGAATAAATACAACCCAAGCAAAAACACCATTAACAGGTTAAAAGTTTGTGACTCAGCCTTCTACTTTACATCTACAAAGGGCATTTCCATAAAAACTATATTTTTTTACGTAGTGGCAACACCGCGAAAATAAAAAATAGAAGTACAGGCGAATTTTTCAAACTGTTAACTGTACGTTTATACAAAATTCTAAACAGCGTCGGCGAAAGGTTATCCGGCGCCAGCCTGCAAAAAAAGCTAAAATCGCCCCCCCACCTTCCAACTTTTTTTTTTTTTTTTTTTTTTTTTAACAGGAGAAATAAGTTTTAAAGAAAGCATTTGTTGAAAAAAAAATAATAATAAATTTATTTATCGGGAAAATTTAATTTTCCTGCATTTCATATTTACAAACTTTTCTACAATTTCTTTTCTATCTATCTCTTGACAGATTTCATTTTCAACAGCAATCAAAGCTAGATTTATGAGTCTTTCCTGAGATATATTTGACCGTAAATACATCTTGATCAATTTTAATTTTGAGAATGATCTTTCGCTACAAGCAACACTAACAGGAATGCTGAGTAGTATTCTCAATATGATATTCAATTTCGGGAAGCACAATTTATTTGACACCATTAAGTTCAGAATATCGAATGGGTCATTCATACGGGCGGTAAAAATGCCTTTGGAAACTACTATTTCGTCAAAAAGTTCTTCTGTGTTAATATCTTTACTATCACCATATTGTAACAATTTTTCTAAATTACTGCATTTTATTTTCAAATCTGCATTATCGATTTCCGATAAATTACACAAGAAACTAAAATTATCGCAGTGATTTTTCATTGCGTCAAATCTTTCATTTAATGATGCCCAAGCTGTATATCCAAAATTCTAAAAAAGACATTTGTCCTAAATTTCTCTTCTGGAAATTGAGGGATTCGTCACCATGTTCGTAATCGAAGCTAGGGCGGCTCCAGTGAGGGGGCCATAGGGGCCATGCCCCCCTCCGAAATTTTGTTTTACAACTTTAGATTCGCATACTTCACGATTTCACACGTTCAATTTGAATTTTGAACAACTTATAAACCTAAGTAAAAAGTTCGATGGCCCCCTCCGAGAATTCAGTCTGGAGCCGCCCTTGAATCGAAGTGACATTTCTTTTTCCTTCGTCGGATTTCTTCCACAGTTTTAAAATGGGGCTCGCCATTTTAAAACTGTTGAAGAAACGGCGGCAGTTCGGCGGGGGTTCAGAACGGCGGCAATATAAGCCGCCGTTCTGAAATACCCAAAGAGCTTCACGCACTTCTAGGCGCCGGTGCCGGAATTTTTTTTTATAAGTACATTTATTTTCCTCATGAATCACTTTTTAAAACTTGTTTCAAGGAGTATGTTCAATGAAGGAGAAATTTTTCACGAGCCCGAGCGCAATCGGGAATTACAGAGCCCGGTTCGGGCCCGGGCTCGGGCTCGGGCTTTCGGGCTCGGGCTGAGCCCGTCTCATCTCTAGTATGTATCACTAAATTTACTCCCATTATCACTTTTCGAATATATTAAACCTTTCTTTTGGATAGGCCTTCTTTTGAATATTATGTATATATACCCTATATGTATGTGTGTGTGGGAGGGAGAGAGTATTTATATATAAAATGATGATATTCAATCAAACAGATCTCCCCCTTTCCCCCTCCCCCTAAAAATGTCGGACCCCCCCCCCCTCCAAAATTATTTTCTGGGTACGGCCCTGGTAATACATGTTCCTGACCCCCCCCTCTTGGGTGCGGTCTTGCAAAACATTTTATCAGACAAATAAACAAATTATATATATACACTGCAATCATTATAAATATGAAACATATCTTCCTAAAAGCTGTCCATTTTGAAAAATTTTTGCTTTGGGGACAATTTGGCGCCCCTCTGTGTTTGGCGCCCGCCTGCAAAGAAGGCCTTGCAGGCCCGCTTCCGCCGGCCCTGATTCTAAACGAAGCAGACGATTTTATTTTCGTAGTTCCGTGCTTGTTTAAAGAACTGTTTTGTTTGCCCTACAGAAATGGAGATGAGTGATTCAGAGTTAAAAAAAGAAATGCGTTGTGCCATAAAATTTTGCTATCGTCATGTCGCTACTTCTGTTCAGCAATATCTTAGTAAATGCAATATTAAAATCATGCCACATCCGCCTTACAGTCCAGATCTCGCACCATGCGATTTCTGGCTGTTTCCGACGTTGAAGGAGAAGCTCCGTGGTAGAAAATTGAACACAGATTCTGAAGTTATTTCAGCAGTGGAGGGTTCTTTGGAGCAGCTTCCAGAAAAGGGCTTCTCTTCTTTTGAAAAGGGGGGTTGAACGATGGGACCGTTGCATATCATCTGACGGAAGGTATTTTTAAAAGAATGATGTATTTTTTGCTGTAAATATATTTCTTGATTTTTTATGATTTTACTCTCAGTTTTTATGGAATGCCCTTTGTATATGAATTTTAAACATGGGTCTTTTTAAGTGTTTGAGGCGCAACGCTTTCCCAATGCTGGAAAAAGGGCAGCCGTTAGCATCGCTCGGCTTTTTGTCATCAAAAAAGGATCTCTAGATCTGTGGCACGCGATGAACGTTCCGATCGTCCGCCATCTTGCTGGTAGTTAAGTCGAGCGATGCTAACGGCTGCCCTTTTTCCGGCATTGGGAAAGGGTTGGGCCTTATAGGGTTAACCCCTTTGTGCAGAGAGATATTTGCGACTTTTGTGATTTTTGCTATAGATAAATTTCTGATGTCAACTTCTTAAACAAGGGATGATATTTTTGAAAATCATTATGTATAAAAATGGAAATGTCAACATCCTACTGGGTCATGTTAAAATATTTCGTGGTGTTGAGGTTCATTCCTCGGAATAATAGGCTAGGAAAAATAAATAATGTTTTAGACTGATAGCGAAAATGCCGTCTCAAAAATGGAACACCAGGCATAAATGGATTTAAAATAATTATATTAAATTTTGAATGACACCCTTGTGTGACTTTATAAGATTTGCTTTTAAATTTCATTACATTTACTTATGTTTTATTTCCTAAAGAAGATTTACACTTTCAAGTAATGCTTTTGATTGTCAATGACACCGCCAAATATACCACACTTACACTGATCCTGAATGCGTATTCAAATGAATTTATTTCAATAATTTATCTTTCGCGTCACGATATCCAAGCGAACAAGAAAAATTTGCGTAAATGTGTTCTTTTTAAGACACTATATATTTGAATGCATTTCACTTACTTTGGGTACTACGACACAAAATAAACATTTACATAAATTTTCCTTGCCCTTTTGGATAGCGTGGCGCAAAAGATAAATTAAATGATTGAAATAAATTCATTTGAATACATAATATATAGGCTCAGCGAAAGTGTGATATATTTGACAGTGTATTTGATAGTTGAAAGCATTGCTTGAAAATGTAAGTCTCCTTTAGAAAATAAAACAAAAGTAATTGTAATTGAATTTAATAACAAAAGTAATTGTAGTTGAGTGTTAGATTACCAGTTGAACCTAAACCAAAGGAACAATAACAACAGCAACAATTTCTTTTTCTGTAAATTTGGGGGTGGGGGGAATGTTACGCTGATTTTGAGGTCCATGAGCTCGGAGGGGGCAAGCATTCGTCCCGTTGTCTCTCCATTTTTACGGCACTGACGCAGAATCACATGATAAAATATTATGTTCTAAATAGTTATACAAAATGAACGTTCCCCTTTAACGTTTTGAGGCGCAACCCTTTCCCAATGCTGAAAAAAAAAAAGCAGCCGTTGCCATCGCTCGATTTAACTACTAGAAAGATGGCAGACGATCGAAACGTTCATCGCGTGCCACAGAGTTAAAGAGCATTTTTGATACATAGCTGGCTGTGCGGCCCCGCACAGTTCTATAGCTCTGCGTCACGCAGTGGGCGATTCGATCGACCGTCATCTTACAGGTAGTTAAATCGTGCGATGGCAACGGCTGCAATTTTTCGACATTGGGAAATGGTTGCGCTTTAAAGGGTTAAAATAAAAAAATTGGGGGGGGGGGGGGAGAAAGCGGGCGTCGGCCAAATTTCGCCTGTCTTGCTTCGCGTTCTCGTCTCGCACGAGAGACAATGCGAGATTTCTCGTGTCTCGGGTCCATCCCTCTTTCTGGAAACTTTATGCACCCGCAAGAGAGCTTCATAAAGGTAATAAATTTAATCATTTTCGGACCGAATTGAGATCGAGACATATTTTAAATTAGTTTTCTGTATATTTCGTCTTCTAATGCCTTAGTTAATGGATATTATTTAGTTAAATGGGGGAGGGGTCGGAATATTGTGTACGATTTTCATTGTGTTCCCAATGGAACACATGAGTCGTTTCTGACTATACTTTTACATTGGTTTCAAAAACGGAATAGACTGATGCATAGTTAAAATAATAAGTGAAGTATTAAGAATTAATAAAAGATTTATTTTTAAATTTAAGTAGAGATACGAATTAAGTTTGAAAAGGGGGTTATCAGGATAGCTTTGTTAAATTATAGAAATATAATTTCCAAGTACAGGGAAATTCGAGTGAAATAGAATTAAAATTTATTAACGCATGTTTAATGGTTCGGTAGAAATTACAAAGCCTTCTTCTTTTATTGTTATAACGGCCAGAAAAAAGGTGGATTAAAAATTGAAAAAGGAAGGAATAGGATAGGAAAAGAAAAGAAAAACTAAATAGTGATCCTTTAACTAAAAAGGAGATGCAAATCAGAGAGCGTATGAATTACTTAAAAAAGAAGAAGAGAAAGGCCAGGTGAAGCCTATGGTGTAGAATCCAGTGGGAGACATTTTACACTCGCGAAAAGTAATTTATTCCATTCCATCGTATAGTGGAAGTAAGCAATAACCCGGAACTCCATGCCGATAGAGAGTTGTACTACATTTTATTGACATTATCAATAGTTACAAATTATATACGGTTAGTGCGGTGGCTGGAAAAATAGCGACACGAAACGTGACCTTACAGGGCAGAGACCAAAGCGTAAAGTGTGTATCAAAAAGGTCTGAGAACCCAAAGGCAACCTGGCAATAGAGCAAAGCGCTAAAAGGGAACTGTCGCCAAATAAATCGCCAGATTGTGAAAATGAAAGGAAACGTTGGGCCTTTCATGCGTATGCTAAAATTTAAATGTGAGACGCCACAGGGGGGATCAATAGAGATAAAATGCAACCTATGCAAAATTATTAAAGCCCCGTGGGAACGAAGAAAATAAAAAGAATTCTCAGACGAAAGGCACCGACAAACTGTATTGCAAATGCTAAAACCAAAGTAATTTAAGAAATAAATAGCGTTATGGAGAGATGGGAGATTTAAAAAAGGCAAAGAGTATTAAATTTAGAATAGGTGAAGGGAAAACAGTAGTAATTATAAATGTGTAAATTAACTGTACGAAAATTAATTATAAATATGTGATTAACTGCATCACATATATCTCCCCAAAGGCCACAAAAAAAAAAAAAAAAACTGTAGCTACCAATACTAAAGTCCAGCCACCAAAATACAAAAAATTTCAGCCATCAAACTACAACAAAAAAATCAGCTAGCAAGCATACAAAAATCACAATATTAAAATACAACACATATAACAGTTTTTTTTTAACCTGCCGACATCAAAGACAGAGAAAAAAACAAGAGAGCAACGTTGCTGGAAGATGTGGCACAGTTAAAAAACGCAGTCCTTATTTTGATAAACAATGTTCATATGTAAAAGTCACTTATTACATTCTCAAAAGCTGCGTAGTACCATTAATTTAATATATTAGGCCTTTAAAAAATACAGCATAATGTTAAAAACATTATGACTTATGTTCCAAGAAATATGTGTGCACACAATACATTTACAATATCATAAAAATTCAAAAACGGCTTGGCTTGGTCATTAAAAATAGTAAAAAATCTTGCATAAACGTTATGTAGTGAAAACTACATTTTAAAAATGACCAATCATGTGGTACGTAAACAAATTGTTTACATAAAAAATATGAAACACAATAACAATACAGATACACGTAAATTCAACATATAATATAATACATCATTCAAAATAAAACTTGTGACCATGAAAATACACAATTCTATGCAAAAATTATACACAATACCAAAAATTTTAAAAAGATGTGTGGGATTAAAGTGAAAGAAAAATTGTGTAAGAAGAAAAAGTGTGAGAAATTATTAAAAAGTTGTAACCTTGCTGACACAGCGAAGGTCTACAAAATTGCAAGCAGCACATGACTGGCAAGCATTTCCTAATTCAGTTAAAGCAAAAGAAACCTTGTTTACTCATTGCAAAAAAAGCCTAAACAGTAACTTTACTTATTATTATTTTTAACTAACAAAAAAACTACAAACAAGCAGCTGCACACTAGAGATGAGACGGGCTCAGCCCGAGCCCGAAAGCCCGAGCCCGAGCCCGGGCCCGAACCGGGCTCGGGCTCTGTAATTCACAATTGTGTTCGGGCTCGGGCGGGCTCGGGCTCGTGAAAAATTTCTCCTTTATTGAACATACTGCTTGAAATAGATTTTAAAAAATGATTCATGAGGAAAATAAAAGTACTTATAAAAAATAAGTAAATAAATAAACAAATAAAAATAGTGGCACGGGCGCCTAGAAGGTGCGTGAAGCTCTTTTGGTATTTTAGTACGGCGGTTTATATTCCTTAGTCATGAGATCCGACATTTTTTGATAAAGGATGGATACAAAGAAGTAGAAAGTGCATTGGGAGTTTGCAACTATATTTGTCTTTAATTTGCACAAACGGAAAAATTTATTGTATTCTATCAATGAAGTAGCATTTTTTTATCTTTAGCTGAAATTTCGGGCTCGGGCGGGCTCGGGCTCTGACTTAAACAATATTACTCTGGCTCGGGCGGGCTCGGGCTTCAAAAAATGAGCCCGAACTCATCTCTACTGCACACACATAATCAAACGAACCTAGAAAGCATTGCCAAACGCAACGTGAAGTGAAACTCACACAAACAAGTGTTATCTGTTGGACCAGCCAGACAGTACACAACATACATACATTTCAAGCAAGCGAGGCCCCAATCAAAATAAATAAAAAACACATACATGCATGCATCAATGTCTAGTTCGCAAATTATGACGTGGTGCAGGAGCAACAGAAGGAACGCTCTGCTGAAAATTATCACAGAGATAGCTATAGTTCGCAAAGGAGCAGAAATAAGCCTATCAATGTGAACTAGAGATGAGTTCGGGCTCATTTTTTGAAGTCCGAGCCCGCCCGAGCCGAGCAATATTATTTAAGTCGAAGCCCGAGCCCGAAATTTCAGCTAAGATAAAAAAAATCCAATTAATTCATTGATAGTATACAATGAATTTTGCCGTTTATGCAAATTAAAGACAAATAGAGTTGCAAACTCTCAATGCACTTTCTAATTCTTTATATATCTGTTTATCAAATAATGTCGGATCTCATAACTAACTAATCAATATAAGCCGCCGTTCTGAAATATCCAAAGAGCTTAACGCACCTTCTAGGCGTCAGTGCCGCTATTTTTTTTTTTTTTTATAAGTACAGTCAACTCCGGTCATAGTGAACCAAGATATTGTGAACCATCGGCTATAGTGAACGCAAACCATTAGTGCCGATTCACATACAGTATCTCTATCCATCATGAAGACACTTGGGTTTTAGTGAACTTCGGATAGAGTGGACGAAATTGGATGGTCCGCAGAGGTTCACTATAACCGGAGTTGACTGTACTTTTATTTCCCTCGTGAATCACTTTTTAAAATATGTTTCAAGGAGTGTGTTCAATAAAGGAGAAATTTTTCACGAGCCCGAGCCCGAACGCAATTGTGAATTACAGAGCCCGATCCCGGTTCGGGCCCGGGCTCGGGCCGAGCCCGCCTCATCTCTAATGTGAACACGCCTAAGCGGAGAGTGCGGAGAATTAAGACTTTGAATAGTAAAAGAGATTAGTGAATGTTTAATTATTATCTGAAAAGGTCCCTCAAATTTAGGTTTAAACTTATCAATATACTTTAACCCATTAAACGCCAAAGCTCCCGTTACGGGAACATCTATTATATATATTTTTTCTTAAAATATTTTATCGCAATTTACGAAATACACATTTTATATAAGCATTTACACTATATAACACACCCTATAGTGTAAATGCTCATATAAAATGTGTATTTCGTAAATTGCGTTAAAATATTTTAAGAAAAAAAAAATATAATAGATGTTCCCGCAACGGGAGCTTTGGCGCTTAATGGGTTAAGTAAACAATGTCCTTTTCGTTAATATTTCTTAGCTTAGCATGTTTAGAATGCTTAACATTTCTACTAAGTTGAGCATCCTGAATATTTCTATAGGCTTTTTTATAAATTCCATCTAATTCTTTTAATAATTTGTATGTGTGAGAGTCATTAAGGCATGATGTAGTTGCATTTAGATCAAAAGTGTCAAAAATAAGAGACAGTTATCTTCCAAAGTGTAACAAATTTGGACTGAAACCAGTAGAAGAATGAATTGAGCCAAGTTAAAAAAAAAAGGTCGGGAATTAAAGGTGAAGTATCGTGCATCGGGAAAAGTTCGCCAAAATATAAAGTAAAAAAGAGGAAAGTTTATCAAATGCTATTGAAGTTAAAACTTTAGAATCTCAAAAAAGTGATGTTGATTATCTGGAGCCATCCACTTCTAATTTTTTTTAAATCCAGAAATGAAAAAAAAAAAAATCAACTGAAAAAAAGGAGGAAAATGAAACAACAAATAAAATCACTAAATTTTACGTTCAACGTTCAAAAAAGAATAACAAGTAGGTAAGGTACAAATCAAAATTTCATAGGGTGAAAGCAAGTAAACTGCAAACACATGAAGAGAAAATTATACTTACACCTAGAATTAAAATAAATAATTTGTTAGGGAAAGAACACGCTTCTCCAATCATAAGAAAGAAACTCTTTTTTGGGAAAGCAGGCAAAATTATAAGAAAATATGGATTAATTAATCACTATTTATCATTCATGTAACACAAGAGTTTTAAAAACGTATGAAAATAAAATGTATCCTGGGGAGATCTGACTGGTGGAACATATGTCATCATAAATGCTATGCAACCTACAAGAAATGGGAAATTCAAGTGGCCTTCCAGAAAAGATGTCCATGAGTATCCCAACATCTGGCATTGTTCTCCAGTCCCATGTGATAATAGAGGAATCACATATTTTAATATGAGTCATATAAATATGAATCACATATTTATATGTCTTTCCTGGACAAAAATTTAATTAAATAATAGCTATAGGCAGTTGAAGGAATTAAACACGCAAATCTAAACCCAGTCATAACTTTTTATTCATGCTTTTAGTATTTTTCTTTCCTCTGGATTGCATTTTACGTGTTCTTTCAACTTTTGTCATTCCCTCATTTTAATGAAATATTAAAAACCTTATAACTATGATATTTTTTAAGATTAAGCTGAGCCACTATTTTTTGCACGACAAGCGTCATGAGTGATATACCTTGAGAGAAAAATTTTAAAAAATGTGACTTAACATTTTTTTTTCGTTCTCATTACTGAAATTGTGCTATTTGCGAAAAATCACCCATATATTAATGACTATGTCATTTTATCTTTCAACACCCTTTATTGAAAAACGTGTCCAAAAAAATTGCGACATAAAAAAGTGACATAAAAGTGTGCGACATAATTTTACATGTATTTAAATACTATTAGTTCACAACAGCTTTAATCTATTATTACACTAGTTTGTAAGCTGTAGAATAGGCTTCACATGTATTTTTTACATATATTTAAATACTATTAGTTCACAATAGCTTTAATCTATTGTTACACTATTTCGTAAGCTGTAGAATAGGCATCCCATGTATTTTCTATAAATAGGTTACAATCATAAAAATTCCAACATAGGGTTACCAGGCGAAATGCGCGAGATAAAATGACAAAGTCAATTAATATCGTTTTAATAGGGCAATAATGAAACTAAAAAATTAGGGGGGTTCAGAGGGATCTCCCCCTGACGAGGCTCGAACAGCCGAGTTTTATATTTAACGAATGTATATTATTTTCATAAAAGCGATTAATTACATTTGACTTAATAAATATTTTCTATATATCATAAAAGCGATTATTTTTGATTTACTTAATAAATATTCAGTACGGGCATAAAAAACTATTTTGCAGTTTATTAAGTTTTTCTGTTCACCATGGGGACACTTTGGTTTTTGTGAACTTCGGATATAGTGGACGAAATTGGATGGTCCTCAGAGGTTCATTACAACCGGAGTTGACTGTACTTACACTAGATGAAATTGGCTTTCTGATAAAGACGGCATACTTCATGTAGATAGACTTTGAAGTACAATTTTACTAAGAGTAAAATACTTATTCTGTGACAATGAGTCAAATAATAGCAAAGTTTAAATTACTGAATGTGTTCCAATGTTGAACAAAAAAAATTTAAAATCATATGGAAAGTGATGCCGTAAAATTAAACTTTCTCTCATTTCAGCTTTTAAACGATGTTTAGGATATTTTTTTTTTTTAATCTAGGATGATTATTTAAATTATTAAAGAAAATCCCTGAATATATTATTTTTTGAAACTTACCTTGTACTTAGCAACATTCATGTTAGGTGGAGCTTTCCAAGTGAGCAACATACCATGTGTCGTTACATCTTGAGCGCGAAGCTGTGTTGGAACATCTAAAAATTAAAAAAAAAACAAACAAACAATGAGCATTAGGTTGACCAACATATGTCGAAATATTCGATTTCTTTGTTTTTGGTGGAGCCAGAAAATTGTCGAGGATTGGCAGTAAGTATGACGAAGTATATTATCAAAGATGGGTTACTCTTTTTTTAATAATTTAATTTTTAAATTTAAACCGTGCTTTAACTTGTTTACACTTATCACTTAAAATAGAGACAAGAGCCTCCTTCTTTGATGGATGTTGTTTTCGAGAATGGTTCTTTGAACGTTCCAGCCTTGACACAATGGAA
This sequence comes from Cheiracanthium punctorium, assembly GCA_038373885.1. Classification (NCBI taxonomy): domain Eukaryota; kingdom Metazoa; phylum Arthropoda; class Arachnida; order Araneae; family Cheiracanthiidae; genus Cheiracanthium; species Cheiracanthium punctorium. Next base: position 509,064 of record JAWZYV010000136.1, on the reverse strand, counting down.
AAGACTCTCCTTTGACCGATGTTGCTTAACAGCATTATTCTTAGAACGAGTCCCGCTGAACTCCGTTCCCATTAGAACACGGCAAGTGAAGCAGCATCCGGCTTGGCCAGTGCTTGGGAGGGTCAACTTCCTCCCGGATCGACTACTGTGGGACCGTGTACGCTCATGGGACCTGGTGTCTTGGCTCCAATGTCCTCCAAGTTGTTGACCTTTTAACGCGAAGTGTTCCCGCTCTGGGAATACCTAACTGTGACGTTTTGACCGTTGCCAGTCACGAAGAATAGAAAGGAAATTTTTAAGCACTGAATGGAAACTGAATTGATTTCAAACGATTTATTTAAATTTTAGTGAAATTTAAAATCGTAATCATTTGACTTTTTCCAGCAAAGTTTATAAATCATTTTAATTTCCTAGTTTTATGTGACATCTAAATAGTAATGAATTATATAAATGACATTAAAGCATATACAAATTAATATCAAAATATTCAGTAGATTAGGGCCATCTGTCTTTGATTAACTGAAAATTTCCACTTTTTTTTTAAGAATGGGGGGGGGGATCTGCCTTTTTGAAGGTGAGACTAAAATTGCGCGGGATTTCAAAGTTCTCTTGAAAATAATAAAACATAGTTTAATTAATGAATTATTAATTTAATAAACTGATCGTTCAATTTGTTTATATTCTTAGGACAACGACCAGAACTAGTAATTCCGCAACAAATTGTAGCAGTTGCGGAAATTTTAAATACCATCTCCCACCTACCAGACAACAATAAAAAGGAGTATTCGATACCACAGTTATAACATGCATGCTCTCTGTAATATATTCTGACCTTTCGGCTGATTGATAATCAACTATTGCTTATTATTAATGGTTTCCTTTTTACAAGTGCAAGATTTTATTCTGATTCATGGTATTTTATATTGTTAGATTTTTGGTTTTAAATAATAGCTATTAGAGTAATGAATGAATAGGTATATTTACATCTCTCTATATAAAGGAAGATGTCCTGACTGACTGAATGAATGAATGAATGACTGACTGACATACGATCACCGCACAGCCATGAAATTTTAGGAGCTTATAGCTTTTGTGCCCAAGGCGTCATTTAGGAAGCGATTTTTTAAAATTCGAGCCGAGACGGGGGTGGTGACCCAAAACGTTCTTTTCACGTTTTTCTTCATATCTCAGGGGGGGGGGGGAAGAGATAGCCGTAAAATCCCTACTTTAAAATGTAACTAATACAAATACCTAAAAATCAATTTCAGTGTTTTTTGAAATTTGCACCCAAACAGGGATAAGGGGGCCAAAAGTTCTTTAACGTTCTTTTCACATTTCCCTTCACCTTTCACATTTCCCTATCTCAGAGGAAAAGAGATAGCCGTAAAACTCTTGCTTTAAAATTTAACTAATAGAAATACCTAAAAGTCATTTTCAGGGTTTTTTAGAATTTTCATCCAAACGGGGTTAAGGGGCCAAAACGTTCTTTTCACAATTTCCTTCGTATCTCAGAAGAGAAAAGAGATGCCGCAAAATTTTTGCTTCAAAATGTAACTAACGGAAATTCCTATATATCAGTTTCAGGGTTTTTAGAATTCGCACCCGAACGGGGGTAAGGGGCCAAAATGTTCTTTAACGTTCTTTTCACATTTGCTTTTTTTTCATAGAAGTAAAATGTGATAGGAGCAAAATTATTGCTTTAAAACGTAACTAAATTAAATACCTAAAATTCGGTTTCAGGTTTTTAGAATTCCAACCCGAACGGGGCTAAGGGGCCAAATCGTTCTTTTCACATTTCCTTTTATATCTCAGAAGTAAAAAGAGATAGGAGCAAAATCTTTGCTTTAAAATGTAACTAGCTGAAATACCTAAAAATTATTTTCAGGGTTTTTTACAATTCCCACCCAAACGGGGATAATGGGCTAAAACGTTCTTTTCCCATTTATCTTCATATCTCAGAGGATAAAAGAGACAGCCGTAAAATTCTTGCTTTAAAATGAACTAACAGAAATATCTAAAAATTATTTTCAAGGTTTTTTAGAATTTTCCCTCAAACCCGGGGTAAGGGGGCAAAACGTTCTTTTCACATTTTCCTTCGTATCACAGAAGAGAAAAGAGATGCCGCAAAATTTTTGCTTTAAAATGTAACTAACGGAAATACCTAAAAATAATTTTCAGGGTTTTTTAGAATTCGCACCCGAAAAGGGGAAAGGGGCCAAAACGTTCTTCTCACATTTCCTTTTATATCTCAGAAGTAAAAAGAGATAGGAACAAAATTCGTGCTTTAAAGTGTAACTGACTGAAATACCTAAAAATCATTTTCAGGATTCTTTAGAATCCGTACCCAAACGGGGGTAAAGGGTCAAAACTTTTTTAACGTTCTTTTCACATTATCTTTTATATCTGAGGCTCCGAAGAAAAAAAAAAAAAAAAAAAAAAAAAAAGATAGCCTCAAAATTCTACCTTTAAAATGTAACTAAAGAAACAGCCGTAAAATTCTTGTTTAAAATGTAACTAACAGAAATACCTAAAAATTATTTTCAAGTTTTTTTAGAATTTTCACCCAAACGCCGGGTAAGGGGGTAAAACGTTCTTTTCACATTTTCCTTCGTATCACAGAAGAAAAAAGAGATGCCGCAAAATTCTTGCTTTAAAATGTAACTAACGGAAATACCTAAAAATGATTTTCAGGGATTTTTAGAATTCTCACCCGAACGGGGGTAAGAGGCGGAAAGGGGCCAAATGATCTTTTCACATTTCCTTTTATATCTCAGAAGTAAAAAGAGATAGGAACAAAATTCGTGCTTTAAAGTAACTGACTGAAATACCTAAAAATCATTTTCAGGATTGTTTAGAATTCGTACCCAAACGGGGATAAAAGGTCAAAACTTTTTTAACGTTCTCTTAACATTATCTTTTATATTTGCGGCTCAGAAGAAAAAAAAAGGATAGTTACATTTTAAAGCAAGAATTTTGAGGCTAACAGAAATACCTAATAATCATTTTCGGGGTTTTTTAGAATTCGCACCCAAACGGGGGTGAGGGACCCAACTGTTTTTTGACGTTCTTTTCACATTTCCCTTGATATATCAGTAGAAAAAGACATAGCCTAAAATTCTTCCACAAAAATATAGTGAACACAAACGCCTTACAATCATTTTCAGAAGTTTTTAGAATTCGCATCAAAAACGGGATAAAGGGGCCAAAACGTTGTTTTTTCAAGTTTACCATCGTAACTCGAAAGGAAAAGGAGATAGGCATGAAATTCTTCCTTTAAAATGTAGCGAACACGAATACCTAAAGTCATTTTCAGGGTTTTTTAGTATTCGTGTATAAACTGGTGTAAGGGCCCAAAACGTTGTTTTCATATTTGTCTTCATATTTCGAACGAAAATTATGACAATCTTAAAAATTTTGCATTAAAATATAAAGAACACAAATTCATAAACATATTTTCAAGATTTTTCGACCTCAAAAAGAGGTAGTTGACAAAAAAAAAAAAGGTGTTTTAGCTCTTGAGTGCTGTTAATTTCAGACAAAATTTTTGTCTACCTGGTGAAACGGCGAATGACTTTTTAAGGGTTGCCAGATTAAACGTAAACAGTCGTGAACGTTTGTCCCTTTTTGGTGATTTATCGCCAAATTTGGCATTAAAAAAAATTTAAGTTCCCGAAATTGGAGCCAGCTTCGCTACATCTTCCATGTTTGTCGAGAAATTGCCTAACCCCATTGTTTAATTAATTGGAATAACGGTGTCTATATTCATGAAAATAAAGATGAAGTATACTTAGAATATGCCTCGCGAGAATTAGAACAGTTTTAGTAGGTTATTTTAATATAGATTTCGATTTTAAAGAAGTATTTTATGGAAGAAGAAAGACAAATACGGCACACTCGCGGATCATGATGCACATTCCAAACAGCATTTAGAAAGATCAAGTATAGATAGAATATGCCTAACGAATACTGTAACACAGTTTTTAAGGCGATTAAATCTAAAAAAATGTTTAATATTTATTTATTTATTTTCCATTTGCATTTTTTGGTTTAACACTACCCATTCCGTGCGAAGAACGGGTACTTCAGCTAGTATAAATATATTTTTGTTTTTGAAAATATTCAATTTATACATTAGTACTCTTATTGTAAAGGTGCTTTCTTTTTAAATTAAATTATGGTATTAATAAGTCAAACAGTTTTAAAAACCCTCTTTAAATCAAATGTTATTATAATTATAATGTTTTTAAACAAATTTTCATTTCTAAATAAATAAAAAAAAAACTTTTTAAAGAAAAATATGGTTTAAAATGATTTAAAACTCATTTCTTTAAATGTAAAATATTGATTAATATAAGTGTGATTTAAATTAATGGTTAATGAGTACTGTTCGAATAATTTTAATTAGATTTTACTGTATTATTGATAGCTTATTGCCCCTCACCAACTTTGATTAAATATATGTATAAGCCTTTTTGTGAGAAAAGCTGATACATCACCCCATTGACGTATGGGAGTATACTTTACTTACTGGGAATTTTTATAAGAAGGCAGTATAAAAATAGAAGTTTGCATTTATTTGTATTTAATTTCTTGAAAATTTTATTCGATACCATACACTAACTATACGTTAATTGATGAAAAAATTTATTCTATATGTCTATGATCAATATTTAAAGACGAAAACCATAGGGGTTCTAACCCAAATTCGCATTACATCTGGAGAAAATGGCCGCGCGGTACGCCAGAACCCTAGACCTACACACTTCAGCCTTTTACCAATTTTCATGAAATTAGTAAAAAATATTTATACACAATATAAAAGGTACTTAGTTAAAAAAAATTAATTTTATACAATAAATTTATATCTTATAAAGCTATCTCTTTATCAGCTTATAACTTATTAAACTTTTAAGATTGAAAAAAATAAAACTTGCTGAAATACGCAAAAATGACTATATATAGAATAGTTAGAAGGATAACTTTTCAAATATTCAACTTCATGTATGATTGGAACACAGCAAGAAAAAAAAAAAGGACACAGTAAATCTATTATAACAATTAATATAACTTGATGTAAAACTATGAGAGTACTATTACCATTCTTACTCGTGTAATAGTCGCACTTTTTTAGCTAATTTTTACATGGTGAAAGTCTAGGTGCGACTATTATGCGGGGAAAAATTTACTACATAATATTCTAACTCTAAAGCCATTTTTTCTGCTTCAGAACGGGGGTGCTGCTATTACGCGAGTAAACACGGTATTAAGAAAAGGGGAATTATTATTCAGTTTTGTTCAATAAATAGCTCCTCTTAGGCATAAAATATTTTGTACTGCATTGAAAAATAAAATAAAGAAATGTTATAAAGAAACCCTAGAAAGCATTGAAAACCAGTACAGCCGAGGGAATGAGAAAAATTATTTACCCCCCCCCCCTCCGATTGGTACACTTATAGTTCATATGTATAATATACTTAGAAAACCTGATAACAGTAGCATTCTAAAGAAGGCCCCGCCCAGACCAACTGAAAATTTGGAAGAGCACAGGTAACATTTGAGGGGGAACATACCGAATTTTAGAGCAGAATAGGGAAGTTTCTTTAAAATTTCAAACAAATGTTTATGTTTTAAAAAATTGACGAAGTTGTTTGGACGGGGATGGGGGTTACGTGACCCCTTGTGCCCCCACCCCCACCAAAGCTACGCCTATGGTTCATATGTATTATATGCTTAGGAAAACCTAATAAGAATAGCTGGGAAGGTTTACCTCCGCTCCAGAAAGATTGAACTGCACCAAAATTAACATTTACCCCAAACGCCTAGAAATGTGGGCACAAGGTCCAATTAAATACATTACTCGTGTATATTAAAAAACAAAGAATTTGTATGTCCAATATTTACTATAAATTAATCATGTCTCAAGTTTCCAGAAAAACATTTTGAAGGGGGTCCAAATGGTAAAACTGGCAGAATTTTTCACAAAAAGACTGTATCATTATCATTTTAGTTACAAAAATCAAAATTTCTGCGGGGGCAGACCCCTCCTTAAATAGGTTTTGCAAGTTAGTACTCATACTAACTTTAACTAATGAGTAACTTTCCGCTAAGAGTCAAATAATGTTGCTTCTTTTTAGATTCCACATCACTAGAATCCGTTCGAATTACACATGTCAGAAAATTTTTCATTCCCTACCGTGCGAAGAACGGGCACGCAGCTAGTAGGTATATGTAGGTCAGTGTTGTGTCCTAAGAAAAAAAGTGGGGGGGGGGGGCGCTCATTCTTGACGAAATTTAACCTAAACTTATCGGATTCATTAATTGTAGTTATTCCTTAAACAACCAATGAAACTAATTTAATCATGATTTGTTTATTAATTAATTAAAATGAACCCATTGTTAAATTATTGATTACTTGTTAATAATCTAAGTCTTTTTGAGAAACCGTGTAAGCTATTTAATTTGTTGTTGCGAACATGTATCCGGATTTGTGTGCTTGGCTCGAAGGCCTCTTATAAATCTTCGTCAGAAGAACAGCACAAGGGGGGGGGGTGCCCTCCGTTGGGGTCTTTCCTAACCCGTATTCACGCTAAGTTTCGGAGAAAACCACGGAAAACTCCGAACTGTTACGGACGCAGGATGGGAGCTACTTAATTTTTTCCATTTACATTTGTCAACAATCCAATGTTGTTGTTGCTATTGTGAACACGTATAGCGGATTTATGTGCTTGGCTCGAATTCCGCTTATAAAACCTCGTCAGAAAGACAACACAAGAGGCGGTGCCCTCCGTGGGGGGGTCTTTCTAAGGGGTCGTAACCCGTATTTACGCAAAGTTTCGGAGAAAAACACGGAAAACAAACTCCGAACGGTTAGGTCGACGGATGCGCAATGGGACCCGAACCCGGGACCTGCACACTTCGCCCGTCTACCATTTCCAGTTACATAACCACTGTGCCATGGTGAGGCAACAATCCGATGTCAAGGTGACAGATTTTCTTTCGGATTGGTACGTGACTATTCGCTACCCCGATTATAAACCCCGATATTTGCCACTTTCTTTTCGGAATGACATTTTGTACTAAGAGTGCATTCGGAAAGATTATAATCTGTTCTATTCTTATGGATATGTTTTCACTACTGAAGTGTTTACAATCCCATTTGAAGAGTCTATTCAAACAGTCAAAAGTTTCCTTTTGATTTTTGTGCCGATGTACTTGCTCTCGCGCGAACAAAACGAAAATTTTAATTTCTTCCCAGAATTTTTTTAAAAAAACCTTGTAAATGAGCATCCGTCCTGAGAATAAAAAGTTGGGGGACGTATGGGCTGAAGTGAAAAAGTAGGGGGACGGCGTCCCCCTTCGACTACACCATTGATGTAGGTAAAGATAGATAAATATTAACAAAAACAGTACCAATTAACGTCAGCAAAGAAAATGAATTTATCTATGACCACTTACCACCCTGTTCGAAATCCTCCCAATTGACCATCATCGTGGACTGTGAGTGCACGATAAATTCTAATGCTACGTTCACTGATGTCGCTCTATTTCAAGCAGGTTTTTCCAGGAACAAAGAACAAAGCAACTGGACGACCCCTTCGATTCTGGTACATTCCATGAAGAAGCTAAGGGGAAACGCAATTGAACTGTAGAGGATGAATACTAGTGTACTACTCCTTTTCTTAGCAAACTATGGTAACACCTTTTTATACACTTGGGTGGTAAAATCGGTGTCGTCTTATTTCCGACCGGGGTTGAAATTCTTGCACTTCTGTCTTGCGTGATTGATAGGATGGGACCGTGCCCATACACATATTCATTTGAAAAGTATTCTGAAAGGTCCATTTATTTAGAAACGAGCGAATCCAAAAACGTACGAAGGATAAATATATTGTATAGTAGATCATTTTTATATTTAAAATTAAATTTATTAAAAGATCTTAAGTAGTAATGAGCAAAACTTTTAGATTTTAATGTAAATAAGACAGATTCTTACATAACATCATAGCTGCCAAGATGTACGATTTTTTCGTGCAGAAATTTATATTGTTTGCACGATTGTGATGTTTGATGATTAAGTTTGATGATTAAGGATATCGTAAGAATTTTTATTGAATATACATTTCTGAAAATATTGAATACATTTGAGGTTTTGTTTATTTTCTAGGTCATTCAATGTTTGCATTTTTTTCTACTTCACATCAGTTAATTCTGCTGTTTGTTTATCAACTTTTTTATCTGGAAAAACTTCCATAAATATATATGTTTCAGCATTCTAATTTCAACCGTTTTTTCGACATCCCATAAGAATCAATATTATTCCTTCAACATTCTTTTATTAAAGCCTCCCATACCATAAGAGTTCAGATTGATTGACCCCTATTCTAAGTATATATATATATATATATATAAAAACCATAAAATATATATCTATATATTTTATTTAAAAAAAAATTTATTTTTAAGAATGGTTGATTACTGGTACTTTTTCCTTTTTATGTGAGTCTGTAACCAATGAAGCCAAACAGAGTACTGTTCTACATAAATATTTTACAATTATATTAGCATAAATAGCAATAATAAATGAATATAATTATTATCAATATCATTATTGTTAATATTATTGCTACAGTTTTTCTCCATTTCCACAACCTCAACTAAGTACTTCTTAGCTACTGCAGCTAGTACTACGTAAAACATAGGCTAGCTATACTAGTGTAATATTTATTTTATTATTTATTCATTTAATTATTACCATTTTTATTCTTTTTATTTATTCATTTAATTATTACTTTTTTTTATTTATTTATTCTTTTCCTTTCCATACTTCCAAAGTATTATTAATATATCATTTTTTATTCACTCTCCATGGCATTACTTGTCTATTGATTGCATTAAGCCTTCTCTGATGGCAACATGCACTAATACTGCCTCCATTACTGAGCTTTGATCTTCGTGTCGGTCCACTTCCTCGTTGTTTTTTTCTAATAGCTACGGTCGCGCCCCCAAGTTACAAAAGGACCCTAATTTTGGTCAGGTAACTTGCAGAAACCTAGCTATTATTGTTTTTTTCGATTAAATTGAAATGTGTGTGCGGTGGCGCCTGATGATAGAGCACACCATTTCAATATTAATTCCATTTTCGGACTATTTCTGATTACATGTGATTAGGCTTAAAAGCACACCACTTCTATTTGGCGCTTTATATTCAATTTTTCCACTCTTTCATTGCCTTAAAAGGCTATATTTAAACACTTATCCGGAATAAGCTCGTTAATTGGCACCATGTGCTATCTACTTTTTTATTTTTTTATATTTTTTTCACTTTATCATTGGATTATCTTGGGATTTCACTTTACGTAAGTAAGCTATTATATATATATATATATATATATATATATATATATATATATATATATATATATATATATATATATATATATATATATATATTTAGCATTATATTCAAAGAAAACCATTTAAAAATAAGTTCATTACTGGGAGCAAGTTTGGATATTGTAAATTCAAAATAATTAAAATAAATTTTGAAACAAAAAATGTTCTAATTTTCTAAAAATGTTTGTGTAGGCAAACACGGAATAAACTACCGTGTTTACTCGTGTAATAGTCGCACTTTTCCCAATTTTTCACGGTGAAAGTCTAGGTGCGGCTATTATGCGAGGAAATATGTTACATAATATTGTACACTCTAAAGCTAAAAGATTACTGGTATTACAATAAAATTACTAACCTACCAACTCTCTCCACATTATCTGCCGTATACCAAATAATATTTTCGTATGTTGCACACAAAAAAGAGGTATTTTTCTTTTTATAGTAATATTTTTATAGACATAACTGATGGTCAAATACCTGACTGTGGAGTTAATGCGGGAAAAATATTTTGTCGACTTTTTCTGCTTCAAAACGAGGGTGCGACTATTATGCGAGAACCACCATTACGCGAGTAAACACGATAAATATGCCTAATAGTTATTCCTGTTATAATTATTTTCTAGAAATTATAGATTTATATATTGTTAGAAAGAAGGAAGAAAAAAGAAAGAAAGTTTTCTAGAAATTATAGATTTCTATATTGTGTCTCCTTAAGTATTTAAAATTGTTGAAACTATCTGTTTAATATTAATGTACTTGTGTTCTCTTACGGAAATTACTAAATTAAACTTTAAAGTTTTCCTTTTAGAAATACATACAGGTATTTAAAATTTCACGTATTTTACTAATGAAATATTTAGTGTAATTCTTGGGAATAATTTAATTTAATTTAAAATACGTTACAGAAAAATGCAACATCTGAAAAGCATTCAGAAAAAAAAAATATTGGAGCACTGATCTTAGTACTTAATATGTACCCTTAACGACACAGAACATCTCGTCGAGTAAAGAGAGGCATTTCTTGTAAAAGATTTAACATGTATTTTATTTCCAAATAGAGATAGAAATGCAATTTTTTTGTATGCTGTATGTAAAAACATAACATTCCATATATAAATTTAAAACAATGAATTTGATTCAAAAGTTAGTTTTTAAGAACTTAATTAACTTTTTACATGTCTCTAAGAAATATTTTTGAACGGCATGTCAGTTTGGTATACTTTTCTAAAAAAACTATTAAGTTTATCACCTTAATATTTGTATGGTATCAGAAAACATACTGTCTGAGAATAATACGAAACGATTTTTGTTTTGGTTAAAAATAAATAACAGTAAAAATAATTTACTAAAAAATAAACTTTCAAAAACGTAAAAATTTAAAAAACCAAAAAGCATTATTTTCTAATTGTTTTTCACTCAGAACTGTAATGTTAGGTATTTTGAAACAAGTTAGTTAAAATCAGTTTCAACTGTTTACCTGAAACAAATTCTTAGAAAAGTGCACCAAAGCATTAAAAAAAAAAAAAAAAACTTTCGAGTAATAGTCAAAAAACTAAAGCTTTATTGTAGCCAAAAGACGTTTATATAGGGTCATATAGGAGGGGGGGGGGTATCTTCATACTCTAGTAGCACAATTGTCCAAAAGACGTTTAAAACACGTTTTTTGACGTTAAAAAAAGTGTTTCCAACGTAATTTGAACTATTTGTGCTACTAGGGTAGGGTCATCGTAAGTGTCATTCTGTTTCCGGCCCAAATTCCGGTCACTCATTTTATAGAATTACAACTCTTTTTACAAAACAGCCAAATTAGCAAAGTCATGCTTAAGCATTCCATTGTCTTACATCAAGCTTAAAAAGAATGTAACTATAATGCAAATAAGAGAAAAAGACATTTTACTCTACTATAAAAACATCTTCAAAAAAGCCTGTCTCAGAATATCATGATTGCGATTCATGTCAGTGAAACATTTTTGAAAAAACAATTTTGTTGGTCATGTTTCTTAATTACAGATGGTCTAAGGTTTTCATACGTACATATACTTTTGGTTCATTTGAACAGAAGCGGTCGGAAGTGCGACGATTTTAGCCCGGTCGTAAAAAGGCGTAACCGGTAAAGGTTAAATCTAACAATACAAAACCACCCTCCCCTCTAAACTGCAAATATAGAGTGTGTCCATTTTTGAGAGAGTGTGTCCATCGTATTTACTCGCGTAATAGTCGCCCTCACATAATTGTCGCAACCCATTTTGAAGCAGAAAAAAATAGCCTTAGAGCTCCAATATTATGTACTAAATTTCCCCTCATAATTAACGTGACCATTTATTTTTTCCTTCAAAATGGGACATGTACTTTTTTTGGCAATAGTGTATTTTCTTCCTCAAAACGGGACATGTACTGTTTTTAAGGTGATAGTGTAGGGAGGCTGAATTTGCAGGTCTGGGTGTATCTTTTAGTTGTTAAGAAAACGCGCAAAAAAAGCTTGTGTTAATGTTAAAATAAAATGGAAAAAAAAAACTTTGCTAAAGCACACATATACTATAAAAAACAGAGCAAGTTTTGGGTGGTACAAGGGGTACGCCCTCCTTCGAATTCAAAAACACCATCCGACACAAGGCAGGATAGTAGGAAAGCGAGAAATGTAAACAAAAGCACACATTAAAAAGGAAAAAAATTCTTAGAAAACCAGAGTGAAAAGGGAAAATAAAGTAGAGATCGGGGTGAGAGGGGGAGGGTGGAATAAGCAAAAGAGGAACATGACTTAAAAAAAAAGAAATGAAAAAGAAATTGAATTGAAATAGTTGACAAAAAAAAGAACATTAAAAGAGCCAATACAAAAACAATACATCCCCCGGCGTTTTCTTGGCGTCTTCAGAGGAGAGGAAGGGAGGTCAGGCTTCTTCTTCTTCTTCTTTTTTTTTTTTTTTTTTTTTTGAGACACTGCCGTTGGATGATTTTTGATTTTTAGCGGCTTTTATTGAAATCGTTACCGTGGGTTGCTCTATTTCTAAAAACGGGACATTGCAGGGGATATTTTCTAAAAACGGGACATTACGGTGTCCTGAAGCTGTGCTTGGGGAAAACGGGACAAGCCACCTAAAAACGGGACTGCCCCGTTCAAAACGGGACGTATGGTCACCTTACTCATAATAGTCGCACCTAGACTTTCACCATGAAAAAAACTGGCAAAAAAAAAAAAAAAAAAAAAAAAAAAAAGGGATTGTTACACGAGTAAAGATATTAATGCTATCGCTATGAAACATAACAATTATTATTATTATTATTATTATTCATAAAATTAGTCTCTTCCTCTTTTATTTTAAATTGATATCAAAATTTACAAATTTTTAAACTTAAAAGGTAATTGTTCTTAGGATTGCCAGTAGGACAGTGATAAAATCCCAGAAATAGAAACGGACATTTATTTTTTCTGTACCAAAATTTGAAAAATTGATTGATGGCATTAAAAAATATATATAATTAAAAAAAAAAATTATGAATTTCCCACAGTCGATTATTTTACACGCCCAGTCGGGCAAATGGAAAAAGAAACAGAAGCCCGGCTGAAACTTCACATGCCCCGGGCATGCCGGGCAATAGACTTTTCTAGCGTTGCTATTGATTGTAATTTTATTTATTGTAATTTAACCTCTTATAAACTAGAACCGGTTCACTTCAATTTTCGCAAATACGCAATGGTTACGATTCTTCCCTTATTTTCTATACCGTTGCTTCCGGACATGGATCTTTGATACATGTGTCTTGTCTCTGAAACGCTGAGCTGTAACAGCCCTTAATTATATTTGAAAAGATGGTGTGAGAGAAATGGAAATAGTTTATATTTTCTTCCGTATATGGACCTCACCATGGCACAGTGGTTATATCACTCAAAATGGTAGGCGGCCGTAGTGTGAAGGTCCTGGGTTCGGGTCCCATCGCGCGGTCAATCTAACGGTCTGAGGGCCGTGGTAGCCCAGTGGTTAAGGCGTTGGACTCGTAACCGGAAGATTGTGGGTTCGATACCGGAGTACCACTAAAGACCACCGTGTACATGCGGTGTACGTGCACGTTAAATCCGTGGTTCCGAAAGTCCTCTTGGCGGTCGCTAGCAGTTTCCGAGGGGTGCCAATATTCAGAAGACCCCCCCACCTTCTGATGAGGTTCCAAATTGTGGCGGGAAATTCCGGGAAGGACGTATATGTAGCTCTAAGCGACACATTCAGTGACGCGAGCTGTCCTGTCCTGGCAAATAAATAAATCTAACGGTCTGGAATTTTGGTAGGCTTTCTCCAGATGTAACGTGAATACGCGTTAGAACCTCTTAGAAAGTCCTCCTACCAAGGCATCCTCCATATTAGGCAGATACCCCTCGCGCAGGTTTTCCTTAATCACGCACAATCCACAATCTACCATGTATGTATGGAAAAACGTTTCTGCTCCCTTTTCCTATAGGGCCTTCTTATTACATTTCTTTTGTTACATTTTGAGTGGTCCTATGAAAAATTGTGATGCAAGGTCTTTTATGAGATGATAGGTCTTTAAAAAATTATTCATTGAAAAATCTATGTCGTAGTTTCTATAAACTGATTCATTATCGACGTAATTTATAGCCGATTACAGAATAATAAAATTTAAATGATATTTTTTCTTCAAAACTTTTGTTTTTATTAAGTAATTAAATTTATGTAGAACACACTTTGTTAGCACTTCTTTGTACGGTGGGGAGAATACCTGCCAACGACATTCTTCAGAGTCGTTCTTAAGTTCCGCGAGTGAAATAGTTATAAATCAAAAACTGCAAAACAGTTAAGTCGTAGCTTTGAAAGAAAAGTCTTCATGTGCATGTGCTTAACCCTTTAACGCGCAGTGATCGCGCTCTGGGAACACCCAACCAGACTTCGTGCGATTACACGGTCATCTGTAATCGATTACAGGAAATGATATGGATTACGATTACGATTACTAACAATTTCCAAAAAGATTATGACTAGTGAATGTTAGTTTAGTAAAATAACATTAATCTTGATGTTAAAGAAATCAAATATCAAAAGAATTCCATGGAAATGCAATTTTATCATAGCATTTTTGTAAATTTGTAAAATATTATTTTAGTCATCGATTACAGTCGATTGTAATCGGCACGAAGTCTGCACCCAACTCTGACGTTTTGACTGTTGCCAGTCACGAAGAATAGATTTGATTTCTATAAAAATAGTTGAGGGGGACATAGCTCCACGAGAATCCTTTACTTTTTAGCACGTCATTTCCCGTAGAAAAATGGTCACGATTCTTTTTAACAGCACGGACATCTGCTGAAAAACGGAAGAATGCGAGAACATCCGGATAGATTGCCCAATGCTGAAAAAAGGGCAGCCGTTGCCATCGCTCGACTTAACTACCAGCAAGATGGCGGAGGTTCCCGGCACAGCCAGCTACCGTCAAAAAAGGGTCTCTCAATCTGTGGCACGCGATGAACGTTTCGATCGTCCGCTGGTAGTTAAGTCGAGCTGGTAGTTAAGTCGGTGCTGGTAGTTAAGTCGAGCGATGGCAACGGCTGTCCTTTTTTCAGCATTGGGAAAGGGTTGAGCCTCAAAGGGTTAAAGCTGTTTTGTAATATTGCAACGGCTGAAAAATATTTATTTCAAGAACGCCGAACGATCAGAATAAATCGAAAGAATCAGATGATAAGTTACTGCTTTCAACTCTACCGCTGCTTTTGTGAATATTCTTTGAATTACTTTTAAGTAGACAAGCCAAACAGAAAAATCCACTATACTCTATTAAGTGCATCCCATCCCATGTATTCATAAAAAAAAAGTACCATTTTAGTGCAAACCATAGAACTGAAGATCTATGGTGTAAACGTGGAACGTGCTAGTACAAAAGAGTCATAGTCGTTTGTCAAACAACTAACAAACGAAGCGGCAAAGATGTTGTACTTGAAAGAGATCATTAGTCATAGGACAACCTAAGTGAAGGGTAATATGTTGCAGGCACACACGAACGTGCAAAGACAAGCTTATAAAAGCCTATTGTGTATAAAAATCATTAAAGTGGTATGGTAGGAATTACCAGTACACTAGTGTAATTGTTGCGCCCTGCGATGCTGAATGCCAGCATAGGATGCCGACATAAACAGTTGCACTTCAACACCAGTGGCGCACCCAGGATTTTAGTTTAGGGGGGCTGGGCTACATACAAATACTGCTGAACTCGGTCATAGTGACCTCGGTTAGTTACAACTCTCTTATAACGTCAAAATATTCGGTACCACTTGACTGTCCCAAAGAACACGAGCAATGTAACTCATTATAAAGTCATAAATAATTATCCGATCTTTTGAGCGACGTTGTAACCGCGTGTAACAGTGTTTCAACTAACTGTAAGTAAGCATTTATTTAAAAACTTTTTAAAATAAATGTCTTTTTTGGTTAGAAATAATTTGAAGACAATTAAAAAAAGAAAGAACTAAAAAAAAATTAATTCATTAGCGACAATTTTCATATTTTTAAAGCTTTTCACTTCTAACTTTCTACCTTTAGGGGGGGGGCTTCAGCCCCCATAGCCCCTCCGTGGGTGCGCCTATGTTCAACACAATGTGATTGCCGTACAAGATGTTTTCGAGTTGTTAACCCTCTCGTCACCCTGAACCTCATATGAGGCTCCTACTTCAAATAGCAAGTTTTAGAGAGAAAACAATTGAATTTAGTATTTTTTTTCTTTCAGTGATATCAATATCATTCATTCATGTAGAAAGTATATGAGGCTCTTAACTAGATGCAGAAATCGTGCCTAGATTGCAGTACTAGTCCATTTAGATCATTTTTTACAGTTTTCGCTTCATTGTTTCAGGAGAAAAATTAAGAAAATATTTACGCTGCTTTTTTACCGCTTTTTTTCTTTTTAAGGTAAGTATAGTTTTTTTTCTTATTCCTAGACCTTTACCTAATATGTGCATCCTTTTAAATTAATTTTAGCGTAACAAAATGCTTCGAAAATGCAGAAATTAATATTAGAAAATTCCAAAATTAATCGACATTAGAAAAAAATATTTTTCCATGATTTATAATAGTATTTCAGATGCATTAAATGGTAGAAAGATTTTTTTTCTCTGATTTTTCATAATTCGGTGACGAGAGGGTTAAAAAGGCGACCTTCAAGTTCAAGCAAAGGTTTACATACACATACGCAAGTAATCAAAATTATCAGAATCAGAGACCTGTTCAAGCAGATTGATAATCATAATTTAGAAACCGATACACTTAACAATCGTTTAAACCAACTAATTAAATTAATTTAAAAAAAAATATTTTGAAATAAGAATACACCATAAAGCCAAATTATTGAATAATAATATGAACGTAAATTACATTAGAAGAAAGCAAACTAAAATTATTTTATTCAAAAACCAATAGTTATTTTTACTTAATAATATTTTTTTTAAGGACTAATCTCTAAATGTATCCATTTGTTATTCAATTTTTTTAAAAATAAATCTTGATTATGATCAATCTGCTGAAAAATACCAACTTCAATTTGGAGCCTATTCCTTCTCATTTTTGGATTTCCACATCAGTTCATTTCAAAAGTACACCCTCTCAAAAAAGTATTCCACTGTAAACGAAATTTATTATTTTGTGCTTGCGAATATTGAATTAGTTTTTGAAAAACACCCAATTCGACAGAAATATGAAGATAACAATTAAAGCAAAAACCATTTTCTGATAAAGGATTTTTAAAAAGCTAAACCAGCGTAGAAATTTGACTTTTAGTCGAATACTTCTTTGAGAAAGTGTACACATAAAGTGCACATAGACATAACGTTAATATCTAGTGCATGAAAACAGTTATCATATATACCCATGTATTCCTGTTGCCAGAATGGCTTTTCAGAGTAACTTTTGTAAGTTAGCTTTTCTTTAAATATGGTTATGTGCTTCATTTTTTTTCCCTTTTCTTTCTATTTTTTTTATTTTCTGGCTTTTCATTGGGTGTTTAGAATTAGAATTAGAATTTAAGAAATGGTCATAGAAACCTTTTTTTCCCCCCTTTCTTTCCTGATTCAGAAATTTTGACTCCTCGTAATTTGCGAGCATAATTTTCAAATGCAAATTTAATGTTGATATAAAAGAAACAAAGTATTTTCAGATTTTTAAAGTAGCGCAGATTATTTTCTTTATTTTAATTTGCTTAAAAATTTTCAAGTAAACTGTGTAGATTTATTACGTTGTAGATCTTTTTTTTCTTTAGAACTTTTTAATGTTTTTGGAGCCAAGGTGGTAAAAGTTTTATCTTGCAGTGGTTGCCCGGAGTTGTTAGAGAGTCAATGAATCAGTGAGTCAGGGATCAGTGTAACTATATTTTAGGATTTATCGACCATTTGAGAAGCCTGAACAATAATTATTAGGATATAGATAACATTTTGTGGGCGCTGATATATTATTAAATTGATCTCTGAATTTCGAAATCAGTTTACCCCTCCAAAATTCATAGATATAAGCAAAAGTATATATGATACTCCCATTTGAAATTATTAAATGGTCCTTCAATACTAAACAGTTGTATTTTCTTTCATATCATTAATATGTTGCAATAGTTCGATTCACGGGTGGCGCCAGCGGGGGGATCGGGGGGGGCATTCACCCCCTGTCGGAGATCACTGGCCCCCCTGTCGGGGATTTTTTTAGAGAATTTGTTTGTTTAGAAAAACGAAGGAAATTTTGCGACCAGATAAAAAAATCCATTCAAAGTGTTTGACCCGACCGTAGAGGTTCCGTTCACTTCCATTCTCATTCTGCTTGGAATTATACGATATTCATATACTGAATATATTGATTATCTGCAGTTCGGAGTATGTTTCTCGGGATTCGAAGGAACCAGCGAACAAGAGCCACATTTCTAGGGTAAACAGAGTTGCCCGATCTGCTGACAATTGCCCTCGTAAAGACCTTTTTAACTACGACTTTGGTGAAAATCACTGGGCTTTCCTGTTAACCAAGAACAGATAATTAATGACCATCTCATCATAATAATTTTTAATATACGAAACCAAAGTAGGAAATTTATCTCTTACTCGAATACTTTTTTGAGAGGCTGTGCAAGTACTGAAATGTAAAATTTTGGGGGTTTATTGTTTGGCCCCGCTATCGGGGAAAGTCTGGCGCCGTCACTGGTTCGATTACTTTTAGTCTGTATACATCATAAAACAGACTGTAAGTACTGAAATAATACTGGTACCAAATTTGAATGTAGTATATAGTATAATACAGTATAAGTTTAATGTGGTTGCGGTTAACCAGATAAGAGAAAATTGGTATCTGCAATTACTCTCCATTCGTTACACTGGTTACATCTCGGCACATTTCCGTTTCACATTCTCCAATGATATTGTAAAGAGGCAGTTCTCGGGAAGTACGATTAAAAAAAAAAAAAAAAAAAAACTGAATTTAACATTATGGATGCTTTTAATTTGTGAATGTAATTGTGTCCTTTATAAATTATGAAATGTATGTATGAAAATCTGTGTGTAATTTTGTAGTGAAAATAATATAATAAACATGTATACACACGAGAAAAAAAAATGGCGTAAATACTTGTTTCTAATTATTTTTACGTGATTTCTAACAGATAACAATTCTTTTTTAAATATAACACTTTTTAAAACAAATTCTGTATATTAACCCTTTGAGGCGCAACCCTTTCCCGATGCTGAAAAAAGGGCAGCCGTTGCCATCGCTCGACTTAACTACCAGCAAGATGGCAGACGATCGAAACGTTCATCGCGTGCCACAGATCTAGAGACCCTTTTTTGACGACAGCTGGATGTGCCCGCGCACAGCAAAATAATTCAAAAATAAGCAGGAGTGTAATGTGTTTTTATGTATTTTCATAATCAGAAATGCTTCAAGTATTTATTCCGGTGATTTCTGTTGACTTTTTTTGTAATTTAGAACTGATATTTTATTCATGTATATATATGAACTTAAAAGATATATTGATTTTAAAAGATAATAGTTTTTAAAGGTATTAGAAGGTTTTTTATTTTTATTTTTTTAATGTATCTGACAGTCAAAAACAGTAGAATTATTTAAAAATTTGTTAATATGTATTTAAGAACCTACTCTGGTGATATTTTATTTGTTTTACCGTAGGAGAAGGTTGAGTTTTTTTGTATGAGTATCAATAATTTAAAATTGCAAATGCATAAAAAAGCAAAAATTTTCACAATGTTTTAATGCAATTCTAATGATTCTGATGTTGAAACCCACTGGTGACCCTATTTTGGTCACAAAAATATGGATCATAGAGCAGCTCTGCCAATATTTTGTAATGTTATACAGTACAGAAGAAATATATACGTGAATATTAAAATGTGATTGTGTTGAAATGGTTCTTGCTGGGCCTTAACCCTTTGAGGCGTAACCCCTTCCCTTTCTATTAAGTTTTAATAATTTCACTAAAATCAATCCCCTTCAATATTTCGCTCTCAATACTCGTAATACTTAACCCTTTAATACGAAGTGTTCCCGCTCTGGGAACACCAAACTCTGACGTTTTGACTGTTGCCAGTCACGAAGAATAGATCTGATTTCTATAAAAATAGTTGAGGGGGACATAGCTCCTCGAGAATCCTTTACTTTTTAGCACGTCATTTCCCGTAGAAAAATGGTCACGATTATTTTTAACAGCACGGACATCTGCTGAAAAACGGAAGAATGCGAGAACATCCGGATAGATTGCCTCCGGATAGATTCTGGATAGTTGCGGGTGACATAGCTCCACGAGAATCCTTTACTTTTTAGCACGCCATTTCCCGTAAAAAAATCGTCACGCTTATTTCTAACAGCACTAAAATCTGATGAAAAATGGAAGCATTTACATTGATGAAGGACAAATAAAAAACATGGTCTTGTTCTTAGCCCTACCTAGCAGGCGAAAAAGATAAAAGATCGCTCCCTTCATTCATGCACAATTCATCTCGCTAGAGAATCTGAAAGCTGGCAACGAGTGTTTTTGAAGATACTGAAAATTCTGAGAACAAGGAAATAAAATGCTTAAGAAAAGTAAAATTTTATTTTTGGCTTTGGTATAAAAAGTACGTTATAGCCGAAGTACGTACTTTTGTTAAGTACGTTTTAACCCTTAATTAATTAACATTATAAATATGACTTCAATCGGGACCTAGCTTCTAGGTACGTTATAACCGATAGTACGTTATATCCCAGGTCCGTTATAACCGGTGCGTACTGTAATAAGAAGCCAAATTTTCGCAATGCTGTGTTATCTCTTCCTCTTCCAAGTCGTGAATCCTCTCGAAAAACCCAAATTTTTCGAAAATTATTTCATGAGCTTGAAGACGTTTTCTTAAGTTTGACCTCAGACGTCAGACAAGATTTTAAGTTTTTTTTTTTTTTTTTTTTTTTTTTTTTCCAAATAATAATTTTGGGAAGAGCTTTTTTCGAGCTGAGGCCCCTTTTGGGTTGAGGCCCCTGCTAGAGATGAGTTCGGGCTCATTTTTTGAAGCCCGAGCCCGAAATTTCAGTTAGATTAAAAAAAATCCAACTACTTCATTGATAGAATTCAATGAATTTTGCCGTTTGTGCAAATTAAAGACAAATATAGTTGCAAACTCTCAATGCACTTTCTAATTCTTTATATATATCCATGTTTATCAAATAATGTTGGATCTCATGACTAACTAATCAATATAAGCCGCCGTTATGAAATACCCATAGAGCTTCACGCACCTTCTAGGCACCAGTGCACTATTTTTTTATAAGTACAGCCAACTACGGTTATAGTGAACCATCGGCTATAGGGAATGCAAACCATTAGTCCCGATTCATATACAGTATCTCTATCCATTATGAAGACACTTGGGTTTTAGCGAACTTCGGATAGAGTGGACGAAATCGGATGGTCCCCAGAGGTTCACTATAACCGGAGTTGCTTGTATTTTTATTTTCATCATAAATCACTTTTTAAAATCTGTTTCAAGGAGTATGTTCAATAAATCAGAAATTTTTCCCGAGCCCGCCCGAGCCCGAACGCAATTGTGAATTACAGAGCCCGAGCCCGGTTCGGGCCCGGGCTCGGGCTCGGGCTGAGCCCGTCTTATCTCTAGCCCCTGCTACCGCCGGGCTCGCCTATGCGGTAAGACGGCATTCATGTCAATGGATTTTTGTCTCAAGGCTTCATGTTCCTGTTTTTGCGAAGTCGTAGGCAGATACAAAGCCTAATATAATAGAAAAGATATGCAACGCTGTTGCATATGGGGGGAGATATGCAACGCGTTGCATATGCAACGCTGAAATTTTTTTACCTATAGTTACGCTTGCCAGACGTCCCGGTTTGACCGGGACAGTCCCGGTTTGCAGACAAAATCCCAGTGTCCCGGGCGGTTTACGTCACGTCCCGGTAAAATTAAATTGGATTATAGATGACCAAAAAGTCTAAAAATAATTAACTGTGGAGGATTTTTAAGGATAATTACTTTGTAGTTTGTTACACTGTACTGTATAAAAAGTGAGAACTATTCAAAGAGTGGTGGTGTGCTAATAAGTATTGTTCAAATTTTTATTCCTCATTCAATGTGTTTCTTTTTACCCAAGCAACTTACAAATATTAACACGTAAGAAATAAAATGTTTGAATTTATAGGCTTGTGTCATTTATTAACCCACGAAAAACGGAGGAGGTTCTCAAGTCGACGCGTGTATTTTTTTTTTTTTTTTATGTATGACCACGCATAACTTTTTACAGAGTAATCCGATTTTGATAATTCTTTTTTTATTGGAAAGGGTATACACCGAAGTTGGTCCCATATAGATTTGGAAAAAAAATTCCAACCCTAAGGGTAGGGAAACATGGGATGATTGATTTTTCACTCACTGATTGTAATGTATGAACACGCATAAAATATGACTTTTAAATGCCAGCTCGTTTAGTGATCTTTTTCCTTTTCCTCGTGAAAATTCAATATTCCTTAAATTGTATAGTTTTCATAAAATAAAATAGGAGCTCTAACGAGGCATATAAGCTCTTGAATCGATATTTGTTAGATGCTATTACCAGAAGAGTTGTTTTTTTTTTAAATGGATGGTGTCCGTGTGACATCATTTTTCAGCCAACACGTAACCTCCAACCCATCAACTTAAAATGTAGTTTCAGTTGACACTCAATGTTTCAATCTGATTAGTTCAAATTTGTATTTTCCACCGACACGTGATTGAAATAGCATCGTATCGATATCGTCCATTGTAAGGGATATTGGCGACGTTTTTACGTCACCGTTTAAAATTGCACATCAAACCACCTATACATCTTCGTTCACAGTACACAGCACATATGTGTACATTTTGTTTTCGCTTGTTAAAAAGATTCTTTTAAGATTTTTTGTAGTTCTGAATTTACGTACATATGCGTCGATGCTTTAATTTTGAATAAATCATGTTAACGCATGCGAATGTGTAAATCCCACGCACACATTTTGTTTTTGTTTGCCGTTTCGCAAAAGAGTATTTGAATGTTATTAAAATTTCCGAAGTTCAATTTGTTAATTTTTTTTCGAAATTCATACAGCTAAAAAGAACTGGTCTATGTTCCGTAGCCGATGCTGTTTACATTTTGATGTTCATTTACTGTTGGTTCTGGCGCCATCGTGGGCGATGTTCAGCGGGAGTGAAGTACCCTGCCGGTGGTAGTTTTGATTGGCAACCATAAAGAAATGTGTACCGCTTGGCGACGTTCTTTTTTTTTTTTTTTTTGGATGTATGATAATGCGTCAAATATTGCAAATTGGAAATTTCAGAACTGTTGAAAGATCTGACATTTCTTGAATTTTCGAGCATGCGTAATAGCTACTGTGTGACGTACACAGATGAATGTATAGAATTCGCTTTTTCAATTTGACGTCACTAAGCTGTTAATTTGCGTTTATAGCCACAAAAAATTATAAAATAAAAACTTTTTAACAAAAAAATTAAACCGCCGAAAAACTCAAAAGCAAAAAATAATAAACCTTTTTTTAATTAACCTTAATAACTAAGTTCTTAAACTAATGTAAGTATACCTAAGTAATTTTGAGTCGGTGGCAAACAATCAATGAACAAAGATCACTAAATTACCTTAAATTTAAAGAAATAACCAAATCAAATTAACATTGCAACGTGAAATCTCCGGCGATAAACATTAACATTCCAAAAAATGCGCTCTCCCCACGTCTCTCACGATCAACGAGCTTTCGCAGAAATGCAGAGAGGTCTACTTTGTAATACACAACTCAAAATCTGTGTGTGAACAATAAATTACTCCTATTAATAATAGAGATTTAGGCAATTTAGTGATCTTTGTTCATTGGTTGTTTGGCACCGACTCAAAATTACTTAGGTATACTTACATTAGTTTAAGAATTTAGTTATTAAGGTTAATTTAAAAAAAGGTTTATTATTTTTTGCTTTTGAGTTTTTCGGCGGTTTAATTTTTTTGTTAAAAAGTTTTTATTTTATAATTTTTAATACCCCTGGTTCAAGTTCTTAATCAGTAACCATTTATTCACAGCATTGAGAATAAACTATCTTCTAAAACACCCCAAAAACCCGCCAAAAGTGTGTACCCTTGAGGGGAAAATGTAAATGGGGTGTTATGGCCAATTATCTGGGTCGAGGGGGAGATTGCCTTCCATGGCCCTCCGTGGGGGGGGGGGGGACTTTCTAAGGGATCCTGATCCGTATTTATGCGAACTTTCCTAGAAAACCACTTGAAACTCCAAACGGTTAGGTCGGCGGACTCGACCTGGTTTTGAACATCTGGCATCTTCCGTCTCCCAGTTGAGAGAGCAAATGCATTCAGCCACAGGTCGGGCAATTGTACCCTTGAATACCCGTGACACTGGGGCATTCCGGTGTCCCGGTTGAATATTTCAGAAATCTGGCAAGCCTACCTATAGTTGACCGTAGCGAGGACAGAACCTCTGGAACTAAAACTTCCCAATCGCTCGCTTTACCGCGGCGCCATAATTTCGCAGGCGCTTTTACGGTAAGTTTGAAACATTTTCTTCTTTTCGTGTTTACCGTTTACTTACTTTATATGGTAAAATATAGTAAAATACGTGCCCCCCCCCCACATCTCCTAGATCGTTTACTTTCTCCTCACACATAAATTTTGAAAATCTATAAATAAGTTCTAACAGTGGCGTACCCAGGGGGGGGGGGGGTGCAAAGGGACATATGCACCCCCAAGATTTCTCAAAATTGAAATATTTCAGGTGCGGAAAAAAAACCTGATTTTTTCCAAAAAAACATTTTTCGTCATGAAAGGAAAACATGATTCCAGCTAAGTGAATTCTTGAAAAAATAATTGAAAGTCTTTGATGACTCTAAAAATTTGCCTTTGTGTTCATGAGGCCAGTGGTCAGAGTTTGCAGGAGGAGAGAGAAGGAGAGGGTGCACCCCTATAGAATATCTATGGAATATTATATTATTTGTATGGAAGATGTCCCCCTCCTCTCCGAACAGCTAGCGATATTCTCTGATTTCGTGTTTGTAAACGGAGAACAGTCTCATTCAATCCATTTTCTTTTGCTCGAATTGCTAAGTTCATAATTTTATAAATTTAAATTCATTTCATTCTTTTTCTTAATTTCTTAATCTGAGAATGAGTAAAAGGAATCAGTAGTCGCTTTTAAGTTTTTTAAAATCTGGTGAAAAAAATAATTCCACACATCCATTTGAAGCAAAAAAGTGTACATTAATGACAATTCAAGTAACAGTAATAAATTTTTGAATGCTGTAATTTTACATCTTAAAGAAAAGTTCAGAAAGCACAAAGAAATTAATAAAAAGATAAATAAATATTTTAGTTTCACTGGAAATAACCTCATACCTACAGATGAAAACAAATTAGAAATTCTAAGAATGCTAATGATTCTAAAACATCAGCTCTGAAAAAAGAAATGACTGGCACAACAGATTAAATTAACTGCTATAGAAGCTTTAGGAGTATGTAACGCGCAGGATGATATTTTCCCGAATATCCATAAACTTTTAAAAACTTTAGTCACTTTGCCTGTGACAGTATGTAGTACTGAAAGATTGTTTTCAACTATGAAATGTTTAAAAAATTACTTAAGAAACAGTAAATTTGAAATGTGTTTAAATTGTCTCTGTCATACATGTATAAAAAAATAATTTTCTGTAAGTGTATGCACTTACAGAATATTAGGGAACTAAAATCCAGGCAACCTAAAAGAGATAAAAGTGAATTGTAGAAAGATAAAAGGTAGATAAAAAAGAGTCATCTGGATGGGGCTCCCATCCAGATACCAGTCAAACACACACTTCACAACAGTTGAAGAAAATTAATACATTGAAGAAAAGAAGAAAATATAATGTGGGGTTTCACGTCAAGACTGGGATGAATACACTTAAAATAGGTCAGGTAAAAATCATTGAAAGCTGTACAAGAGGTTAATATGTGACGAATGGTAGAAGTCTTAAATATTTTGCAAAAACAAACAGGGAGAATAAATATAACCTTGTAGAAAATAGTCTGTATGAAATGTTTCATTTTATTATAAACACTGTTTGTATTTCTAAAAGGAAAACTTTAAAGTTTAATTTAGTAATTTCCGTAAGAGAACACAAGTACATTAATAATAAACAGATAATTTCAAAAATTTTAAATGCACAAGCAGATGAAAAAGTAACAATATAGAAAACTATAATGTCTAGAAAATAATTATAAGAGGAATAACTATTAGGCATATTTACCGTGTTTACTCGCGTAATAGTCGTTCTCGCAGAATAGTCGCACCCTCGTTTTGAAGCAGGAAAAGTCGACAAAATATTTTCCCCGCATTAACTCCACAGTCAGGTATTTGACCTTCATTTATGTCTATAAAAATATTACTATAAAAAGAAAAATACCTCTTTTTTGTGTGCGACTTACAAAAATATTTTTTGATATACGGCAGATAATGTGGAGAGAGTTGGTAAGTTAGTAATTTTATTGTAATACCAGTAATCTTTTAGCTTTAGAGTGTACAATATTATTCTAAGATATTTCGCCGCATATTAGTCGCACCTAGACTTTCACCGTGAAATATTGGGAAAAGAAGTGCGACTATTATGCGAGTAGACACGGTAGTTTATTTCGTGTTTGCCTACACAAACATTTTTAGAAAATTAGAACATTATTTATTTTAATTATTTTGAATTTACAATATCCAAACTTGCTCCCAGTAATGAACTGATTTTTAAATGGTTTTCTTTGAATATAATGCTAAATAAATATATATATATATATATATATATACATACTTAAAATAGGGGTCAATCAATCTGAACTCTTATGGTATGGGAGGCTTTAATAAAAGAATGTTGAAGGAATAATATTGATTCTTATGGGATGTCGAAAAAACGGTTGAAATTAGAATGCTGAAACATATATATTTATGGAAGTTTTTTCCAGCCAAAAAAGTTGATAAACAAACAACAGAATTAACTGATGTGAAGTAGAAAAAAATGCAGAAATTGAATGACCTAGAAAATAAACAAAACCTCAAATGTATTCAATATTTTCAGAAATGTATGTTCAATAAAAATTCTTATGATATCCTTAATCATCAGTACAATCATGCAAACAATATAAATTTCTGCACGAAAAAATCGTACATCTTGGCAGCTATGATGTTATGTAAGAATCTGTCTTATTTAAATTAAAATCTAAAAGTTTTGCTTATTACTACTTGAGATCTTTTAATAAATTTAATTTTAAATATAAAAATGATCTACTATACAATATATTTATCCTTTGTACGTTTTTGGATTCGCTCGTTTCTAAATAAATGGACCTTTCAGAATACTTTTCAAATAAACATGTGTATGGGCACGGTCCCATCCTATCAATCACGCAAGGTACCTGCGGAAGTGCGAGAATGTCAACCCCGGTCGGAAATAAGACGACACCGATTTTACCACCCACGTGTATAAAAAGTGTTACCATAGTTTGCTAAGAAAAGGAGTTCCCCTTACCTTCTTCCTGGAATGTACCAGAATCGAAGGGCTTGTCCAGCTGTGTTATTCGTTTTTCCGAAACAGAATAACTAATATCTTGAAAATGTAAAATAATTAAAATGCAGATTATTTTAAAGCCGGTTCTCGTCCAGCTGGATTATTTGCTACCAGTAGAAATATTTGGCGGCGTTAACTATGCAGTTATTATAGCAGTTATACTACACTTTGGATATTTGCTAGCGCGGCGAGATGCTATAATTCGTAGTGTTAAGTACGCCAATCTGAAAACGATTATGTAATTAAAAATATGGATAACGGTTTTCCGGTAACCTTAAATGAACAGTAAATATAGGTTGTGAGCATGTGTAAATCGCCAAATAATGAAAAGTCGCCATGGGTGGCAGGCTATCCTATCTGTTACGAAGCTTTTATTAACTTTACATATACGCAAGTCGCCAAATAATGAAAAATCGCCATGGGTGGCAAATTCGCAAGGTGTCCAATAGGTTTTACATTATTAAAAATACAGCTGAAATAGATGTTCTGAGTTTATTATGCTTTAGCTCCTAATTAATACAACTTTTGAATGGCAACATTAAATATCATTGTGTTTCTGAGGAGTGCAAATAATTTTTCCAGCGATTATAAGCGGAGTTCGCACTCCAGGTGGAGTATAGCTCAGGACCCGTGCAACAGGGATTCCCATAACAAAATATTTTCCGTGTTATGAGGGGGAGGAGGGGGTCTACTGTAGTGTGAAGTTTAAATTTTTATGTACCAATGAAGACGCAAGAACCAAGCAATGTGTAGCTCAGTAACATTCTATCAGATGCAATCTTCGGTTTTTGTCTGTTGAAATTATGTCTTTTTTACGAATAAGCCTGATTAGGGGCCGAATGCCTCATACGAAAAGCGAGCGTAGCGAGCCTGGGGGCCTTGGCCCCTAGTTATTTTAAAATTACGGGCTTTAAATTTAAAATAAGCTTAAATACGGGTTAAGACCCCTTAGAAAGACCCCACAGAGGGCACCCTACCTCTTGGCTTAGAGCTTACGTGTAGCTAATCGTAATTCCAGAACAACAACAGCAATATATAACTATTGGTTCTATTGATTTAATTTATTGTGATTCATTAATTTCATTCAGTTTAACGCTAACCGTAATTTAAGTTTCGTTAAAATTATTAATTTAATAATCTCGTTCTTAATTAATGATAATCTAATTACTCGTTCTATTGTTTAATGCAATTTAATCTATTAATTTGCTTTCAGTTTAGAGCTATCTGTGTAAGTTAAATTTTTAACTATATTATGATACATCTATAAGTTTTTAACTAAGTTAATGACACATCTCAAAGTTGTTTATTAATGAATTAATGATTAATATTATAATCATTAAATTCAGGAAACTGGTTTTGACGAGGAATTACCGATTTTTATCCCAAATAAAAGATATATGAAATCAGTGCTAACTCTGTAGACTGTAAGATGTCATTTAAATTTGATGTAATTTGTGTCTAAATACTTATTTTTACCTCCATACCAATTTTCTTTTTCTTCCTTTATTTTTGATAATGTTTTCAAGCATTGTTCGATATTCCACAGTGTCCAGGAAATAACACCCTGATGTCAAAATTAAAAATCTCAAAAACAAAGTTTCCACAGGAGAATGAAGCAAAGACTTAATGTTAAGAAAATCTTAAGGAAGGGGGGGTTTAGAACCACCAAATACCCTT
Organism: Cheiracanthium punctorium; assembly: GCA_038373885.1. NCBI lineage: Eukaryota > Metazoa > Arthropoda > Arachnida > Araneae > Cheiracanthiidae > Cheiracanthium > Cheiracanthium punctorium. The sequence goes on along the minus strand of JAWZYV010000136.1, from coordinate 479,927 downwards.
TGCCTACGTCACTGCTAACACATGGCGCTGCTAGTCAAAATGGATCGACGATCATCCTATATGTGTATAAAAACTCATTTTCATCAAGTAAGCATGACGCAGTTAGGCTCTGCGAGAGGGGGGGAGGCAGACGGGCGCCGCCCCATGGCCCGTGCGAGTTAAGAGTGGGCCCGTGTTCAGCTAAAGTGCGTCCGTGAATTTTTCAAAATGTTTTACGAATTTCATTTATAGATCCGTAATTAAAATCTTTTTTTTTTTTTTTTTTTTTTTTTAAATAGACTAAATTTTGAATACATAGTTCTAGAATGATTTAGATAGCAGAAATGTTAATTCTACCATTTAAATATTAGTATTTTTTCAACCTTCGAACATGAATTAAAATTACCATTACATATAAGAAAAACTTCACTCCCACTCTCTTTCCTTTTAGCATTTTATATGAAAATCATTAAAAAGAGCAGTTTTACAAAAAAAGTTCCTTCCGTCCCTCCTGTTTTTTCGAAACTTTTGCGCTTTACGAAAGGGGTCGAGAAGATTTTCGCCCCGCCTTATAAAATTTCTCTCGGAGGCCCTGGACGCAGTCTTTTTAAAATGTCCGTCGTTCGACATACAGAGATGTTGCAAACCGATAATGAAGTTTGACATCACAGCCCGTAATGTCTCAACGGAAACGGAATCACGTGTCATAGAAATCGACGATTCAAGGTCATTCAGCGTACTGGGACGTGACCTTCGCAAGCAAGGCCTGCTGGCTCAAATATTCAGTCATCCTATGTAGGCCGAATTTAGACGTAAAATTGAAACTTGTATAGCAATATTATGATTGTGGTTGCTTATCATCCTAACTAATATTATAAATGCGAAAGTGTGTTTGTTTGTTTATGACGCTTTCACGCCTAAACCACTGAGTCGATTAGGATGCATTTTGGTTTAGATATAGATGGGACCCTGGAGATGGTTATAGGCTACTTAGAATTTTAGATTTTTAATTACTTTTTAATTATTAATTAAAAACCGTTTTTACGTTGCCATGTTTGGCGAGTTTCGCCCATATCAAATGATTCATGTTTTGAGCTAACAAGAATGCTATTACTTCAATAAAGAAGCGCTTGCATCTGAAAAACATTAAATACCACGGAAATTAAGCCAGTTTTATGCCAAATCTATCTATCTCTAATAATAAAAATGAATGTTCTCCAGACAAATCTACGGAAAGCAGAGCTTTGAAAATTTGAGCATGACTGAGCCCATAACTTCGGTAAAGTGCACCTGAGGCTCAGAATTTTGAAATTTTAACTACTTTTCTAACTATTAATTAAAAGCCGTTTTATCGCCCGCACAAAATGATTTATGCTTTTGAAATAAAGCAGAAATTCTATTTGCAAAATCACATGCATTTGAAAAACATGGAAATTATGTTGATTTTACGCCAAATTAAAAAGCATAAGTAAAGAAAAGGGTACTTACGTATTATCCCGGCGGTTCGCCTAGACGAGCGATATTTTGCCGAAATAAATGCCGGGCACATGAAATTATTAAGGGGAGTTGCAACCTTTAAACCTTCAAAATATCGAAAAAACTATTATTGAATTTTTCAAAAATTTGAATCTTTCTGAATAGTATGCTTCAAACTGCATGAAAATATTTCTATTAGAATGCGAGTAATTGCAAAGGAAAATGTGGATGCAATGGAGTTTAAAGAGGGGATTTATAACTTTGAACGCGTTTTCCTCAAAACTGCATTTTTGCGACTCGCGCGCATGATTATAAAAAAAAGTTATGCAGGTATTATCTTGAAAATTGTTGGGCAAGTACGTGTTATTAATGCCTATAACCTACACCTGTTTTTTCACGTTTTTGTACCTATTTATTATTTTGAAAAAACATTTTTATGTTATGAAAAGTAGAGATTTTTTCATTTTCTCTTTTTATTGAACCCTGGGGAGAAAAAATTGAAAATTAAAAATATTATTTAGGTGTAGGTTATTGCCTACTGTGCTGTGCTTCTATAAACGTGAATATTTTAACTGTACATTAATACTTCGTTCTGTAAGTTTGCGCGCAGTAGCTCAGTATAAAATCTTGATATTGAAAAAAAAAAAAAAAAAAAAAAAAACTATACATATTTATGTCATGCATAAATTTCCTCCCTTTCCTTTTCTGATAAATAGGTAGTGCATACGTGCATTTATTGACAAATAAAGAACTTAAAATTTTTAAGCAGATTCATCCATAAATAAAGATGCAAGAAAGCTATGAAAATAGGCAAGAAAGCTATGAAAATACGATTGGCAACAGTTTGGCAACTCATTTGACGAAAAAGCAGTTTGGCGGGAATGACCGCCGGTATAATACGTAAGTACCAAGAAAAGTCGAGATGTGTTTCTTAAAGTTCATAAATTTCCAAATCCTACCAATAATATAAATGTGTACGTTTGTGTGTTTGGATGTTTTTGATTGAATCACACAAAAATGGTGAACGGATTTGGAAAATTTTGTAATGAAAATAGCTTATGCCCTGGATTAACATACAGACAGCCTTCCAAGCATATAGCATAAATAATTATTTTACAAAGACACTCAAAATAATTCTAATGCATTGCGCTCTATGGAAATTTTGTAGCTACTAAACCGATTCTAAAACTGTTTTCACTGATTGAAAGTTACATTATTGTTTGTTTGCTTTTGGATTAAGACCGATTGACTGCACTAGGGTCTTTGGCCTATATGGGGAATTCCTCTGTGGAGGACTATCTAAGGGATCCTGGCCCGTATTTGCGCGAGGTTTTTTAGAAAATCACGGAAAACTGGTAGAGGCTAGGTCGACAGACGCGATCGGGGTTTGAACCTGGCACCTGCCGCTTTGCAGTTTTGAGAGCAGAACTTCTTAGACACTGGTGGCATTCTAAGTATTATAGGCTACCTTTAATGCATATATCACAGATAGTTCTTTTACAGGGATGCTAATAAGAATTACATTACGCTCTATGTGCATCTCTGTAAGTACTGAACCGATCCCTAAACTTTTTTTACTGATAGTAAGCTACACTATTCTTGAGTATTATAGGCTAAAATTCATGCATGTAGCGTAAATATTTCCTTAACAGGAACACTCAAAATAATTCTAATACATTACGCTCTCTGGGTATCTCTGTACCTACAGAACCGATTCTAAAACTTTTTCACTAATAGAAAGCTGCTCTATTCCCGATTAACATAGACGAAAATTCATGCATATAGCATAAATATTTCTTTTATAAAACAGTTCGCAAATACTGTCATAACTGTCTCTATTCGCCAAATGCCTGAATAAAAAATCTAAATTTAGTAACTCTGCATATTCTCTTATTTTAAATGAAGTATACTACCATGCATTGTACTTCATTTGAAACAAGTAAAAAGCAAATAATATTTAAATGCAGTTACTTTTGTAGGAACAATATTTGTTATTCACACATGCTATATATTTCTCTCGGGACCTAATTCTAAAGCCAACGCGGACGAAGTCGCGGGTAGCAGCTAGTCAGTTTATAAAATTTATTATTTCTTATATTTATCTTGATTTAAAATTGATTACGGATTAAATATGACACTAAAAATGCATTTAGAAACTGTAATTGCTCCAATATTTAATACTTATATATATATAATTTTAACTTTTGCTCTGAAGATATGCTTTTAAGCACTGATAAATTTGATCTAATGATGATGAGCAACCAGAATTTTAATTTTATTTTACAAATTTTAATTTTATATCTAAATCAGCCTACTTAGGATGACGTAATCCTTAAGCCAGCAGTCCTTAGTTGCGAAGGTCACGATTGGGGTGGCTGTGGTAGACAGTATCTTTCGATGTGCCCTACAGGAAGTAGTTGCAAAGAGTCAAATCAGGAGAATATTGTTACCGGGCAACCCGCTGTTCCGAGGTTTGAAATCAGTATTCTACGGGCCAAATAGTTAAATTTTGCATTTTGTTGCATCAAAATCGGTTAGCTAGATCGCGAGATGGAGTTTTGGGTTAATATAGCGTTTTCTAGAAATCTCAAGAAATATGGGTCGTAGGCCTTCGCTGACCTCACTTTGGGGGTCTTATTTTTGGCACCAAAATTGGCGATAATTCGCCAAAAATTGTTGGCGACATTTCAGAGATTTGAAGCGATTTTCCCAATGGAGCTTGTAAAGGTGTTTTTCCTGCATTAACATCACACATGTTAGCCTTATATTCATTAATATTTCTATGGCGTAATCAAAACGTGATTGTTCGGAGATTCTTTAGAGAGGTTCCGAGTTTTCTGGAATCTACGTCGGAAAGTATAAATAGGTGTGGGCGGCCCCGATTCAGTCAGTCGTGCTTCTGCTTGTGCTGAGAGCAAATGTCCTTGAAAGTTTAAGCTTTGTATTGGCGCTTAAAAAAGCCATATTTAGCTTGTTTTAGAAGCTTTGTTTTTGAGTGCTGTGTCTTGAGGGACTACGTACGATTTCCCTCGTAAGTTTCCACTGAATTTATGCCCGTGGAAGTGCTTTATTTTGTGCGAGAAATACAGCAATTGAGAAAGCTTCTGATCTAAGCGGACTGTAATAAGCACATTGCTGTCTGATTGTGCTTGTGAATTTTGTACAACTCATTGTTCGACGAAATTGTAGAAGCAATAAGTTCGTGTTCCATCCTGACTAGTGGACTCTTTACTAGAACTTTAAAACAACGAACGCAGGAAACAAGGAAGATTTTTCTGCAATATGTAGGCCAATCCATTGAGGAGGCCTACGACTACAACGACCTCTGTAAGCGGTTTTCGTAGCTACTACTCCGAAACTTCTGTACAAAATTTTTTACAACTTACATAAGAAACATCCGAGGTAACACCAAGACATCGGAAGGACATACATTGATGTCATTGATAGGATAGTCTGATATCCTGTGGAGATCCCAAAATCGTCAAAAAATGTCTTTCGGACGTCCGATACTAGTCTAAATGTCACTCTTATATAGATCCACAGGACATCCCGAAGAGAACTTAATTGGACAGCTGGTGCATAATCACAGGACACTCAAATCCTTTACATGTCCTGTGGTCATCCTATTGACCATTATAGGACATTTTTACATACTTTATTCGTCCTGCAGCCATCCTTTTCTCATCCTGTGGACATTTTTTTAAAATGATTTACATATGAACTAGCGTTGTTGTTGCCCTTATTATTCTTCTTATTATAAGATTATTAAATAAAAATGTCCCAAATATTATGAAGTTATAAAATAAGAATGTTTTTCTTTTTTTCTAAAGTAACGTGCCATACCTCGTGTTTCTTGTCACGACGACAATGGAAGATATGCTTTTTTTTTTTTTTTTTTTTTTTTTTTTTCCTCTGGACATCCCGTGTAAGCATTTTGTACTGTGAGTTTAACAATTCATTTTTTCCCACTCTAGGCCCAGGGAAAAGGATCAACTACCCGCGGAATCATTCTACTCTATCGAATTTTATACGGCCTTCACCTACGTAACTCTTTGGATAGCATTTGAGATTATCAACTTCTCATCAATGATTAGAGACATATTGGACGGAGGGGAGCCACCATTTCTCAAAAAGCAGGAATCGAAAGTTCGAAAATGCTTCCAGTTACTGTGGCGTGCGATTCCGACACCCCACTTGCCCATCGAAGACATAAAGAGCGTCGTTGCCGATCGCGACCCGACGGAACGACTTTTCGAACACTTCCTAGACCCGGTGGTCGACAGGGACATCGTCTGGACGACTGTGGCGGGCCTCTTCGGCGACGACCTCCCGTCCGAATTCAGACCGAGGACATTGCGACACTTGAGTCGGTACGCCGTCAGGCGGCGACTGCGATCTCCCGAGCTCATATCGTTGCTGCCTCTGCCTGAAATCCTCAAGAGATACCTTTTACTGGAGTTCTAACGGTTCATTTTCACTATTATGAATGTTGCACAAACACACCGAACAGTCTGTAATATTCCAATATGTTACCTTTTAATTAATAAAAAAAAAATCTGATGTGGACAACACGTGACTTCCTTGCACGTCTATAAAAATCAAAAATCATTTCGGCGCACTTCATCTAAACGTATTTTGTTTGAAAGAGATAAAACACTGCAGTAATACTTAAGGTTGAGCGATTTCTAGCCAAATATTTCCGATTTCGCCAATCTGGGTTCAGTTTGAAAGATATGCTTCTGGCACTTAATCTGGCGATATTTCACCCAAAGCAGACAAGCTTGAGATAGTTTGCGAGAATTTGGGGTTAGCCAAAGTAGCCATTGACCAGAGACTTTCAATAAATTGAATGTATCTATTAGGGTAACGCAAAAAAAAAAAGACTATTTTTTTTTTAGTCCCGTGTGAAAAAATGTTAGTTTTTGATGTTTTAAGAGCCCTCTTCAAAGGACAGCTCAAAAAAAAAAATTTTTTTAAGAAGGCGCTCAATTTTTTTTCAAAGGCGCCGTTATTTTTTGTTCTCTCTGGGCCCTCAAATATCTAGTTACGAACCTGCCTTTAGTATGGAATTCCTCTACTCCTCTACAGTTACCGCTGGGTCTGCTATATATACATTGTGACCCAAAAAGGTGGTAACACGTGTCTGGTGGCGAACACACAGCGAACTGTGTTCACCACCAGACATGCGTTACACAGGCTGTGGTGGCTGTGTGTTCGCCACACAGCCAGCTGTCGTCAAAAAAGGGTCTCTAGATCTGTGGCACGCGATGAACGTTTCGATCGTCCGCCATCTTGCTGGTAGTTAAGTCGGGCGATGGCAACGGCTGCCCTTTTTTCAGAATTGGGCAATCTATTCAGCTGTTCTCGCGTTCTTCCAGTTTTCGGCAGATGTCAGTGCTGTTAAAAATAATCGTGACCATTTTTTGACGGGAAATGACGTGCTAAAAAGTAAAGGATTCTTGTGGAGCTATGTCACCCGCAACTATTTTCATAGAAATCAAATCTATTCTTCGTGACTGGCAACAGTCAAAACATCAGAATATGGTGTTCCCAGAGCGGGAACACTGCGCTTTAAAGGGTTAATATGAGCGTATAAATCTAAATAACGAACTGATCATTCGTGAAACTTTTTTATTTGATAATAATAGAATTCCCTTTATTCGAATTACATACTGATTGATAAATAAGAAATAAAACTTTTAAGATTTAGTACGCAAGAAAACTATGAGGATTACCATGGATACTGAAGGCCAGCGAACTTAACATTCATTCAGTTCTATTATCTCAGTGATAAAATATTACGTGACTTGTAGTTTCGGTTTTAAAAATTTGTAGAAAAGATGATTTACGTTAGGTTAATTACTGAATGATAAATGATTAGCATTAACATTTTCATACTGGTAATTAGAAACTTTTAATTGCTAATTCTTAATCGCATTTGGATAAAAAAAAAGGTAAGTCCAAAAGTTCTTTTCCAAAATAACATTTTGGAAATAAAGAAATTAATAGTTTTACAGCAGATTTTTGTTTCTTTATAGAAATTTTTTCACAGATAACAGTAAAATAAAACTCAAAATGTTCAAGCTTACTGTCAAAGCTGTAAAGTTTGCAAAAGAGTTATTTCTAATAGTATTTTTAAAATATGAAAATAAGAAAGCTCATGGATATATAATTAATTGTATTAGGAAATGCAAAATTTCTGTAACTGTTTAAAGCTAAAAACTGAAAATAGAAAATAAAGGAAATTCTGAAGCTTTAAAAACTATATATATATATATATATATACACTGCTGGCCATCGTAAATGCAACACCCTGAAGGAAGCATGCAAATAATATGAAATTTACAACATGCATTAGCTGAGGTGAGATATGCAAATGATTAGAATTTCAGCGCAGACGCACATCAAGCGCGCCTGTGGCGCCACCTCAAAGCGCTATTTAAGGCTTGGAGATTTCGACGGTTTCAAGTACAGCAATTGTGTTTTTCTTGCTTTTTTTTCAAAAAAACGATAAATTATGCCTCGTAGGAAACAACGATCATCTTTTGATCAAGTATCCGAGTTTGACAGAGGAAGGATAGTGGCATACCGAGATTGTGGGTTATCTTTCAGGGAAATCGGTCGTCGTATTGGACGAAACCAAACAACTGTGATGCGGATATGTGATCGTTGGGTGCAGGAGGGTACGACGGACAGACGTGATCGACCGCATCGACCTCAGTGCACCACGTCACGTGATGACAGGCAGATTGTACGCATGGCAGTGACGGACCGCTCAGTCACATCACGAACCATATCACAGCAGATTCAGTCTGTAACGCATCATCCAGTGTCTGCGCGTACCATTCGACGTCGTTTACAGCAGAATGGTCTGTCCGCAAGACGTCCGTTGCTTTGTCTACCTCTGACGCGGAACCACAGACGTCTCCGCCGCCAATGGTGCGATGAAAGAAGGATGTGGACGACAGAATGGAATGAAATTCTCTTTACTGAAGAGTCACGCTTCTGTATGCAACACCACGACGGTCGGATTCGAGTCTGGAGACACCGTGGAGAGAGGATGCTGAACAGCTGCATTATGCACCGTCACACTGGTCCTGCACCGGGTATTATGGTATGGGGCGGTATCGGATATCTCTCTCGCACTCCTCTAGTACGCATTGCCGGTACTTTAACCAGCCAGCGCTACATCTCCGAGGTGTTGGAGCCAGTTGTCCTTTCTTACCTTCAGGGCTTGCCAACAGCCATATTTCAGCAGGATAATGCACGGCCACACGTGGCACGCATTGTCCAAGGGTTCTTCGTCAATCACCAGATTGAATTGCTTCCCTGGCCGGCGCGCTCTCCGGATCTTTCGCCGATAGAAAACATGTGGTCCATGGTTGCTCAACGACTGACCCAGAGTTCATCCCCAGCTGTCACACCAGATCAACTTTGGCAACGTGTGGAAGCTGCTTGGTCTGCTGTACCCCAAGAACACATTCAAAGTCTCTTTGAATCAATGCCGAGGCGTGTGGCAGCTGTGATCTCCAACAACGGCGGCTACTCTGGGTACTGATTTTGGCAGGAACCACGCTTCATAGAATGCTGTAAATTTAATCATTTGTTACTTGGTCAACATGTTATCTACACAATAAATTTTGTTGTGATATCTCTTGTTTTTCTTGGTGTTGCAATTTGGGTGGCCAGCAGTGTATATAACTAATAAGTAAAACACAAAACATACTGCAAATAAGACATACCTCGCATTAAAAATATAACAGCTCGAAGCAAGAATTAGAAACTACATTTTGAAAAGATAATAATAATAATAAAAATTAATAAAAGCTAAGCCAAACAATGTGCAAAAATTAATGTGAAAATAGAATGGAACGGAAATTATAACCACTGTCACCATCTTCAGGGACCACGAACAGTGGATTATAATTAAAAGCAAACAAAATAGTAGGGTTTCGGTTGTGTGGCATATCAAAAGAGATATTAACTCCACACGTTCTGGGCCCTACCCTACTATATAAAGGGGGAAAAGAGATAAAAAAAAATAGAAATAGCAATTATAAATCTACATACCACACTTGAGCACATGGAAAACACGTTGAAAACAAGTAATATGTATTGCCAATGTTAAGAATTGTAAAAAGTGAAAAATGGTGTTGCCACAAAATAAAAGTGTAAAAGTGGAAAGAAGAAAGTATAGGTGTTGCCAAATACTAAAAGGTAATATTATTATACTTTAAGAGTAGCCAGGTATATTAATATAATTAAATACATATAGAATAATAATAAATTAAAATGATTGAATAAAATAGATGGTATAGCCAATTAAATATAAGATATTGTTTTAAAAAATATAATTATTATTATTTGTGACAAAGTATGAATAATAAGTTATTGTATGACAGAAGATTAATCGAATAAATTTTAAAAAAAATGTTTTTTGTATTATTAAATAAAGGTAGGACAGAATATATATATATATATATATATATATAAACATTAAACATTACAGCCTTGTCGCGGTTATATTTCCTAAAAAGCGAAAGAAAACATGCTCATCGATTTTGTTGTTATTCTTATGTGATGAAGAGAAAATAATTCTTTCTGTATTTCTTTCAGAATCACTAATCTCAACCTGTCGCTCATAGATATCACAGCACTATCCTTTTTTCGTTTTAGTTCCCGAAACAAAAAATAGAGAGAGACAGGGAGGTGGGAGAGAAAGAGGGAATGTGCACATACGTGTAAAAAAACTGTAATATCTTGTTACCACTTCCTAAGTGTTTTTGTTTGCAATTGCCTCTTTAATTAGTCTTAATATCTAATAAACAGTGTTGGCCAAATTATTGGACTCCTGGTGCTGAATTATGAAAAACTAAATATGGTGTTTTGACTTGGTTGTGAAATTTTAAAAAAAGTAAAGAAAGATAAATAATGCCAAGCGCTCAGAGTATAAAATATTTTCCAACACGACAGTCCTTTATTAGTCCAAATTTGGTGATGCATCGTCTCCAAACATTGCGAGATGCATTGGGAATCTTTTGAGTGTTCCTGTACAAGAACTCTTAACCCTTTAACGCGCAGTGTTCCCGCCTTGGGAACACCCAACTCTGACATTTTGACTGTTGAAAGTCACAAAGAATAGATTTAATTTCTATAAAAATACTTGCGGGTGACATAGCTCCACGAGAATCCTTTACTTTTTAGCACGTTATTTCCCGTAAAAAAAATGGTCACGATTATTTTTAACAGCACTGACATCTGCTGAAAAATGGAAGAATGCGAGAACAGCTGGATAGATTGCCCAATGCTGAAAAAAGGGCAGCCGTTGCCATCGCTCGACTTAACTACCAGCAAGATGGCGGACGATCGAAACGTTCATCGCGTGCCACAGATCTAGAGACCCTTTTTGACGCAGGCTGACGCACAGCCAGCTGTCGTCAAAAAGGGTCTCTAGATCTGTGGCACGCGAAGAACGTTTCGATCGTCCGCCATCTTGCTGGTAGTTAAGTCGAGCGATGGCAACGGCTGTCCTTTTTGCAGCATTGGGAAAGGGTTGCGCCTCAAAGGGTTAATGGTATACAGACACTATTTTGGATCGAGATCATTACGTGTTTTGCATAAAAAACAACCACCATATTATACAGTAAACCCTTGTTACTTTGTGACTACTAGAGTAACTTTGAGACGTGGTAGGGGGTGAGTTTGCGGCAGCTTTTAACGCTTATTATTAAAAAATAGTTGAAGCAACGGCATTTATAAGTATACAGATGAAGGTAAACCATATCACCAGCTATAAATTGGGGGAAAACGAAAACAGTTAATGTTACGGCACAGAAACCTCAAATACTAACACGGCATTTGCTTTTAAATCAACCATAATATTTTCTGCTATAAATTTTTGTATTTACCTATGTGAGCACATTTTGTTACATCTAATTTACAATGGGTGATCAAATGAAAAGGTACGAAACCTCGTAAAAACTTAATTGTTTACATATTTGCCTATGCCGCTATGAGAGAACGTAGCGAGACATCTAGGGATGCAATTGGAGCAGAGGCGTAGCAAAGGGGGGGGGTTAGGGGGGTCATAACCCCCCATGAGAAATTTTTTGCCATACAAAATGCATATTCTTCACTACATTATCACACATATGTATACATATATATGAGTTGCAGTAGTCATAACCCCCCATGAAAAATTTCTGGCTACGCCCCTGAATTGGAGTCTTCGGTGCGGGGGGCCTGCAGGAGAGGGCAGAACCTCTCATAAAAAGGAACCTCCTACGTCCAATGGACGCGGCAGTGCGTGGGAGGACAGGATGGCGTTCACATTGCAAAATTCGGCGATTTAGGGACAGAGAGGCGTTATCCGATTTCTGACAGCGGAAGATTAGTTAAACCAGCCACTATTCATCGCAGGATGATAACCGTATACTGGGAAGACTGTGTGTCCCACAAGTCAATGAGAAAATGGAGTGTCGGTTTTCGCCAAGGAACTGGCCATGTTCAAGTGGGAGACATTGGACCATCCGCCCATCAGTCCGGACATGTCGCCCTGCGATTTCCATGTGTTGGCTATACTGGAGAAACACCTGAAAGGGAAGCGCTTCCATAAGCGTAAAGTTTTCAAAATTATTGGGGGGGCCGGGCCCCACAACCACATATATTCACGTCAATGGGGTATATACATATGAGTTAAAAGTCGTAACCCCCCCCGCCCATGAAAAATTTCTGGCTACGCCACTGATTCACGTACATATAACTTACTCATAGTTGCCAACTACTACGGAATATAATTAACCACTTTTTCTACATGATTTTTCGGCTTAAAATATAGCAAAATTTTTGTGATGCGCGCGCGAGCTGGTTACTATTTTGAAAAAAATAATTAAAAATATACTGTTTACAAAAAGTGTTAGTTATATTCCGTAGTAGTTGGCAGCTATGACTTACTATATATAAGTGTAAATTATTGGAGGCGCTCGATCTCTATGGGTCCATAGAATTCTACACCAATGTAAGGTAAGTATCCATGTTAGTATCTTCCTACCATGTTATAAGTTAAAAATAAAAGCAAAGTAAAAAATCCAAAGGGAAAAAAAAAAAACATTTTCGATGAGATAGTGCATTTTAGACACATCTGAACTTTTCTTCATTTCATACTTTACATTGCATAATCTGATTTTAATGAACCAGAGCCTGGCGAGGGCAGCTTATAGTAACATTTTGTGTTACAGGGCGTCACAATGAATACTAAATCATGATTGAAATCAAAAGAAGAAAATTTTTTAAAGTACAAGTAAAGGTTTTTTTTAAACATTTGTAAATAGCGTGAATACTTTTTTTATGTAAGTATAAATTAGTTTTCTGCGTTTAGTGATAAATTATTGGGTGGGCTCAGCCCCTATTCACAATTTATTGGGGGGGGCTCGAGCCCCACGGGCCCATATAACTCTACGCCTATGAGCGCTTCAACTCGGACAACGTACTCACTCAAAGACGTTGTGACGGACTGGGTCTCGTCACGGCCACAGGAATTCTGGGAGCAAGGAATCCTGCTGCTTGTTCTTCAGTGGGACCGTTGTGCTCAGGCCTATGGTGTCTATTTTGAATAAGTCTACATTTGTACCCACCGTGTCGTTTCGTACATTTTCATCGGATCACCCCCTTGTATGTATGTAGGAAGGAGAATCTTATAAATTACAAGTGGGCTTTTTCAAAGTTTTTAAGTCTCAAAAATGATTCAAGAATTCAGTAAATGAATAGACATTGACATTGTGATGTTCATTTACTGAAATTACATATTTTCAGCAAAGGGATATTGTAAACTGCTCACCAAAAAATGATTATGCTTTCAAGAGAAGAACGTGTGATCAGGGAAAGCAGTTAAGCCTGAAATAGCTTTCTATTACACAGAAGGAATTTACCGTTGTCAATCCTTTGACTAAAAACTCGTTATTACTTTCCGAACATGTACCATGTAAGGAAAGTATTGTAATCATGAAAAAATTCGACTTCGAGATTTTGGTGTTTTTACACGTTTTGAGGGCTTCTGAATCCATTTATGCTATTTTTACGAGATGTATGTATGTATGTGTGTATGTGTGTGTGTGTGTGTGTGTGTGTGTTTGTGTGTATGTGAGTGAACACGATAGCTCCTGAACGGAGCATTCGATTGAGCTCAAATTGGATATATATGTCATAAACCACCGTTGCAAGACCGGTATTGATTTTGGTGTGTATAGGACTTATAGTTTTTCTACAGGGCTACGACAAAGATTTCTTTTACATTATGGCCTATGGGGGGAATTTCTTGAAAGTGCGCTAGCGTTTAAACGATACATTCGATTGAGCTCAAATTCGGTATACATGTTATAAACCACCATCCTAAGACCGGTATTGATTTTGGTGTGTATAGGACTTATGATTCTCCTAAAGGGCTACGACAAAACTTTCTTTTATGTTATGGCATAATGGCATATGGGGAGAAATTCTTGAAAGTGCGCAAGCGTTTAAACGGTGCATTCGATTGAGTTTCAATTTGGTGTATATGTTTGAATTATTCATCCATTAAAATTTATTTAAGTGCTTGGTAATGATCTTAATCGTAAGTGTTCGGAAAGTCGAGTGGAGTCACCCCAGATTTTTTTTTTTTTAATTATTACGTTCAAATTGTTTATTCGCTGCGCTTGTTCACTCACTGATCGGTCTACCTTAAATTTATTATATTCAGATAATTATGCAATCAATCGTATGCAAAGTGTTTAGACGTATCCGATAAAGTTTTGGAAAGCTGTGGGAGTTGAATTTAGACTCCTCCGCCTACGCATTAAAATCATTTGAGGGGCATAAGGAGTATTAGAGAAATCTTGAGAAAACACCGACCAGTTTCGTGAATTTAGCAATTCTAAGTAAATAGTGAGAATATGGGATTCAAACTCAAATTTGATCTCAAATAATGGTGAGTGTTCCTGTAATTGCATTCTTCTGTGACAGTAAAAATTCTGAATGCGATAAACAAAATCAAGAGAACAAATTCTTCAAGCTTCAAATGCGAGCAAAAGCTTAAAAATTGAAAAATACACATCTTTCTTTAACCCTTTAACGCGCAGTGTTCCCGCTCTGGGAACACCAAACTCTGACGTTTTGACCGTTGCCAGTCACGAAGAATAGATTGGATTTCTATAAAAATAGTTAGCTCCACGAGAATCCTTTACTTTTCAGCACGTCATTTCCCGTAAAAAGATTTCTTTTAACAGCACTGACATCTGCTGGAAAATGGAAGAATGCGAGAACAGCTGGATAGATTGCCCAATGCTGAAAAAAGGGCAGCCGTTGCCATCGCTCGACTTAACTACCAGCAAGTGTGCGGACGATCGAAAAACGTTCATCGCGTGCCACAGATTTAGAGATCCCTTTTTTTGACGACAGCTGGCTGTGCGGCACAGCCAGCTGTCGTCAAAAAAAGGGTCTCTAGATCTGTGGCACGCGATGAACGTTTCGATCGTCCGCCATCTTGCTGGTAGTTAAGTCGAGCGATGGCAACGGCTGCCCTTTTTTCAGCATTGGAAAGGGTTGCGCCTCAAAGGGTTAAAAATATGGTTTTCGGAAAAATAAATTTTAACAGCAGTATTCGCTAAACCAGTGGTTCTCAAACGGTGAGGCGAGCCCTCCTTGGAGATCGCTAAGCGCTTGCAGCCAAAACAAGCATTAAACTTATCTATCTTCGCTTAAAATGATCATTAAAAATTCACCCATAACATTGTTTTGTAGAAAACCCGACTAAATAATCATTTCCTAATGGCACAAATGGTCACAAAAAAGTCTGTGTGACGGTACAGGGGGTTACAGTTGTCACAGGACTGTCACAAACTAATCAAGTTGTTAATTGTGATTGATGCGACTCCACTGTGTGGACACTGAAGTTTTATTTGTTGCCAGTCACCAGGTGACGTTATTCTGAGAAGTCACTTTGTGACTAGTGTGTGACCGGTCGTTAAATAACATGTGGGATATCAGTATGGGACTGCTTTGTGACTGATGGTTGTTGAGAATTCAATATAACGTCACAGTGGGCATTTGTTGCCAGATTCTAAACAAACTTGCATTTGCTAACTTTCATTTCGTAATTTCTTTTGTCATACAGTTCATGAGTAAATCTAAAAATGATAACGAGTAATCGAGTAAAATCTCGCGGTTCTGAAATAATGGAATCTGACTGAATTTATCAATTTTAAAAAATAAACTATTTCGTTTAAACAAAATACTAGCATCTTGAAAAATATTAGAGTTGAGAGTTTTAACTGTAATGTAGAAAATTACACATTCCTGGGTAAATTTGAAGGGGTCCGGACCCACTGGACCTCCCCTACCCTATAAATACGTCCTTGCAACTCATAAGCACTTTTAACCTTGTTGGAAAGGGTTAAAAAGGGAAACAATAAATGTGAAAATTTACACGCTTTTTAAATGTAAGCAATTATGTTTTGCACAATATGTACATTTGCCACTGTTCTGTGCGGATGTCACTTTTTGACTTTATTAAAATTCACAATGCTAATTCCTTTGGAATTGTCATTGTGATAAAATTTTGCTTGAGAAAATATCCAAATGCAATACATTCTCTTTTAATTCTTTGTGCTGTTGAGACACAAAATTTAAGTAGTTCATAGAATTTTATTTTTCACTGCGATTCACGACTACATTTAATAACTAAAACGCACGCATTATAAAAAAAATATTTTTCAACCTTAAGCCTTAAATGTATTATAGAGCATATTTTTTGAAATTGGAATCACATTTTATTTTATGCTATTAAAAGTGCATCCATCAACCATTAAAAAAAAAAAAAAAAAAAAAAAAAAAAAAACCCACTCTCTACGTTTTTGTTTTTCCTCCAAGACAATCGGAAAGTTAAAGGGGAAAAAATCAATTATTTCAAAATCAAATGTTTTAAATTATTCCTAAGACAAAATTATTCAAACTTCTGCATGATGCAACAGGAAATATCTCTTGCGTCAATGATTTCTCCTGTTACCATTTTATTGCATCATGTCTGGAGGGAAAAAAAAAACAAAAAACGAATTACATATTATTCCAGAGATTACTCAAAAAGGCTTGAGTATGCATTTTTATAAAGTTTCGTATGTTCATTAATGTACAGTGTTTTGTTTAAGCACGAAGAGAACAATTTCTGCTGGGATCCTGAACCAAAGTGACGCAGCTGTTCAGTTTTGAGGACTAATTAACGAGGTAATTTGCATTTGGTTTTTCAAATAACTGTTAGGTGTACCTAAAAGTCATGCCCTTTTCCGTAGGTCAGTATTTTGCCTAGCCCAAACTACAGTGGCTAATAATACGAAATTTGGCATGTGTGTGTGTGTGTTTTACCATGGTAGCTAGATTGGAGAGCATTTTGCAAATGCCGTACCTTATGGGACGGTTAAGAAGCCGAAACGTTCTTTTCAAATAAAGTGAAACATCTCCAAGCAGGCACCCCTGTACAGCGGTCACCCCTCTAAACCGCCAATTTTTCATGGCACGGTTTTTTGGATCATAATGTTAAAATAACCTCTATCAGCGGCCATCCGATCCCCTCTAAACGGCCACCGAGCGGGTATCGCCCATCTCCTTTTCCGGGAAATTCTACTCACTCCCTGCCGTAATGTTGAGCGGAAAAACTCAAGGTCAGGTTTATGGTCGAATATAAGTCCCAGGAATAACTGGAATTGAATCTGTTATCTCTTTTGTATTTTCCCCACACCCCCAAGATGGGGAATCACTGGGACAATCAGATGTTGAAGGTGTCCTACAAATGAATTTTTGTCCCTTTCACGCGCTAATTCCGTCCCTGACGTGGAATTTCCCGATGTTTGTAATGGCGAGCAAGCTAAACTTTCAACGCAAGCGACTTTACGGAAAATCGATGAAATTATCGAAAATTCCAAGGCGGTTACAAACTAGCCGGTTAGAGATTTGTTTTTGAGGTAAAAAACGAACTTGAAAAAATGGTTGCTTCAGAAAAAGGTAAAAACTTAAAACAGACACAAATTATATCATTTTTTCAAAAAAATGTAAGTAAGCATTAAATAAAGTACTATTTTCTCTTTTTCGAGTTTTATATTTTCTAAGTTATATATTTCATATTAAATAAGGAATATGTGCCAGACTTGTTTATATTACGCATTATAGCAATTATCTTATAATAGTAAATAAAACCCTCGAGAGTGGCCAAATACTCTCGGTACGGTGGGGTGGCCGCTCACAGAGGTTTCACTGTATATCAAACTAGAAGTCAAAGCCCGTTGTGGACACAATTACATCGGGCGCTAGAAAAAAACGTTTGACGAAGACATGTCTACACTCAATCTATTTAATCTTCGTCCACCTAAAATAAATAACCTCATTTTCAATTTTTGTTACAGACCCAAATCGGATTTCACGCTCTTCTCGAAGCGCGCGGAAACTCTGCGCATTCGAAAGATTTCGTTTTGTGTACACAATCCCCACTTTTATCAATGCTTCATGCAGTGCAGACGATCAGTTTAATATAAAAGAATTAAACTAGGTTATCTGGAAAAACTGTTAAGAGGAACTGAAATCTCAATTTTTACTTCAAAGCCTGATGACCGTGACTTCAAATAGGACGTCATTTTCACTTGAAACAGCTCCTTTTGTCACGCAAAGGATGCAGTTTTTGGACTCTCTGAAATAAAATGGAGCTGAAAATAGCAAAAAAAAAAAAAAAAAATCGCTTAAAAATAAGGGAACGAGTGGATTTCAGGTTTTTAAAGTGCACAGATTCTTTTTTATATTTCTATACATAATTATGAAAGTTTTCAAGCGGATCGTGCAATCGGTGTACGTGTCATTACGCTTTTTCTGCTTTTTAATCTTTTTGAACTTTTTATCTTCTTGGAGTAATGGCGGTAAAAGTTTTATCTCGAGCAGGTTGCCCGGAACTGTTACCAAGTAAGTCATTGAAACAGGGGTCAGAGTAACTATATAGCAAGATTGAAAACACAAAACAGTCGCCTACGTTAAAAACAGGGTCGCATAAGACGTGTGTGTTGTACTATGGCAAAGCAACGAAAGGCTATCTGCCAACGATAGGGGGTTGCTGTGATGAAGATCACATATCTAACTTAATAATCATTTACTTTGGCTTTCTTTAATGTAATCTATCCAAATTCAAGAATTCTAAATCACTTTTGTTTTCAATTTTCTGCCATTTCGGCTTTAAATCTGTATTTTCGCTTTTCCCGTATGCACTATTCTTTTTCTTTTTGTCTCTTCATTCTAGCGTCGTTGTGCTAAAAATAAATTTCATTGCGTCCGTTTGCAAAATCAACGTATTTTCTGCTTGCCCTCTTGGCATCCTGCTGGCGTAAGTTAGTATTTGTTGCCATTCCGACGTCTTTAAACTGATTCGCTCGCGATTACGTCATTTTTAATTTTATTGGATTAACTTGTAGGGTTGCTCTGGAATTGGCGTTATTAATCTCGGCCAAGTTATTGTTCTCGCCAATATGTAATTCTGTGCTGGCGTAATTTTTAAGTCATTCCACCTTAGTTTCACTGTCCATATAGGACGTCATTTTATTTTCGCTGAGCCACCACCGCCCGTTATAATAATGTTTCAATAGTATCTTTTAAATAAATATTTTTAAGCATTCAATATCTTTTTATTTACTGCAACTAGGTGCATATCGAACCTGTTTTTTCATGTCACAACGCAATTCAATAGTTTAAAATACCCCAAGCAAATAACCTTCTTTACAGTTGCCTTGGTCGGAAAGCTTTTTAAGGGGCGCTAACGCGTATTCACGTTACATCTGGAGAAAAGCGACCCAAACCCGAGACAGTTAAAACGAAAGCTGATCGATAAGCTAGGATACTTTTGGTATAAGAATGGCTAATGCCTAATGCTTTAGCTTGTATATAGAGGAGAGGAGGGTATTATATATGGAATACCATTTACATTTCTAAACATAACTGTACAGATTTTTCAATAAAATCCACAAAATCCTCGTGTGTACATACTATAACTAATTGTTATGAAATGTCACTTGTAAAGAATACGCTACTTATTTTGCTGTTGTAGAAAAAATTATTAAAAAAAAAAAAGTTACAAGTGGAGGTTAATATGAAATAGCCGGGCAATATGGAATAGGTGGTTTAACCTTTTGAGGCGCAACCCTTTCCCAATGGTGGAAAAAGCGCAGCCGTTGCCATCGCTCGACTTAACTACCAGCAAGATGGCGGACGATCGAAACGTTCATCGCGTGCCACAGATCTAGAGACCCTTTTTTGACGACAGCTGGCTGTGCTGCCAAAAAGGGGTGTCTAGATCTCAAGATGGCAAAAAAGGGTCTCTAGATCTGTGGCACGCGATGAACGTTTCGATCGTCCGCCATCTTGCTGGTAGTTAAGTCGAGCGATGGCAACGGCTGCCCTTTTTCCAGCATTGGGCAATGTATCCAGCTGTTCTCGCATTCTTCCATTTTTCAGCAGATGTCAGTGCTGTTAAAAAAAATCGTGACCATTCTTTTACGGGAAATGACGTGCTAAAACGTAAAGGATTCTCGTGGAGCTATGTCACCCGCAACTATTTTTATAGAAATTCAATCGATTCTTCGTGACTGGCAACAGTCAAAACGTTAGAGTTGGGTGTTCCCAGAGCGGGATCACTGCGCCTTAAAGGGTTAAACAGTTGAGAAACCGACTTTATAAAATATAGTTATTTTTAACTATAAAACTATAATTTTAAGATTATGTTCAAGTCATTTCTGTTTCGAGTCCATTTGCAAAAGTCGCAGACATATATCTTCTTTTCTATGCTCCGGTACAGACAACATGAGCCCACAAAGAGCAGCTGAAGCATTGAAAAAATCCAAATTTCTCCTGGTTCACCTTCGGAGAATTTTCTATTGCAGAAGATACATTCATTGTCTTTGTTTTCCGATTCTTTGATTGATGTCACGAAGTACATTAAAATATTACCTAGCATTGCATAATACCCGACACGTCATCTAGGAAAATTAAACTTTAAACTGATGGAAAAAAAAAAACACTGTCAGCTCAAAAACAGCCACAATACAACAAACTACAATTCTTTTAGTGCACATTATGAAAATCTCTTGAAAATCACAAAGCACAGTTTGTTGTGCAGCGAGTGGTACGGCAAAAATAAGCGGTCATCTCTCATCGCACTGGAACACGGGAGCAGAGCCTGATCATAGGTTGTCGGGGCCCCGGGGCAAGAGGTTATTTTGGGGCCTCTACTATCACGAGCATTGAAACTATTCTTGTTGATGTGCATTTTCCGACATCAAATAACATTTTAAAGATACTAAAATCGAATTGAAATACCTATTATTTCTACTTATTTAGAACAAGGCTAAGTATTAAAATGATTTTAATATTTTTCAGTCCGTTTGTATTATTAGCGCATGGGTGCGCTAATTCAAGAATGGCAATTAAGAGGCACGGGAGTAAAGTTTCTTGATACACCAGAACGTTCGAAATTTTCTTTCCGTTCATTATGGAAAAAAAAGTTAACTAAGGATATTTTGTGATGAGCATATATAGGGCCATATCAAACGTTTTTCCTAAACTCCTTGTTTTCATCTATGCGTCTTAAAGACATTGAATTAGAAGAACGAAAATAAATCTCAATCTATTGTTAAAATCCATCTATAGTCCATCTATTGTTAAAAATTATACTATAGATATTACAAAAGAAATTTAGTTGAGAGATTTGGGGCCCTTATTTTTCCGGGCCGGCTATTGCCCGTATGCCTGTGATAATCAGGCTTGCACGGGATCTTTGTGATAGTGTTTATGGTGTTCCACTTACAGTGCAACAGACTAAAAGAGCGAAATCGGTAGTCGATATCATTCGGAATAGTTCCATAATACCCTACTCTCCTCTATATCAGCTTACATTAGAAGGTTTCCGAGCGTCCTGAGTGATAGTTGCGCATGCCTCTGCGCCATAGTCCGTCTATGGTATTGCACCCAGAAAAATGGTGTTGAAAATATCAGCGGAAATCACCTATTTAATCATTTCGAAAAGTGACGGGCCGATTGAAAACCAAGATTGATGGTTTATTTAAGATATTAAATCCATTATAATCAAGCAGCAACTTGAATTCTGTTTTACGGATTTTTCAAAATTGTGTTTCTCCTATTAAATTGCACGAGAGGTTTTGTTTTCCGCTCAGTCGTTGTTAATGCTCTATTGTGACGCATCGTTTGCATAAGCGTAAAGTTTTCAAAATTATTGGGGGGGCCGGGCCCCACAACCACATATATTCACGTCAGTGGCGTATATACATATATATGTGAGTTGCAAAAGTCGTAACCCCTCCCCCCCCCATGAAAAATTTCTGGCTACGCCACTGATTCACGTACATATAACTTACTCATAGTTGCCAACTACTACGGAATATAATTAACCACTTTTTCTACATGATTTTTTGGCTTAAAATACAGCAAAATTTTTGTGATGCGCGAGCGAGCTGGTTACTATTTTGAAAAAAATAATTGAAAAATATACTGTTTACAAAAAGTGGTTAGTTATATTCCGTAGTAGTTGGCAGCTGTGACTTACTATATATATATAAGTGTAAATTATTCGAGGCGCTCGATCTCTATGGGTCCATAGAATTCCAGACCAATGTAAGGTAAGTATCCATGTTAGTATCTTCCTACCATGTTATAAGTTAAAAATAGAAGCAAAGTAAAAAATCCAAAGGAGGAAAAAAAAAACATTTTCGATGAGATAGTGCATTTTAGACACATCTGAACTTTTCTTCATTTCATACTTTACATTACGTAATCTGATTTTAATGAACCAGAGCCTGGCGAGGGCAGCTTATAGTTACATTTTGTGTTACAGGGCGTCACAATGAATACTAAATCATGATTGAAATCAAAAGAAGAAAATTTTTAAAAGTACAAGTAAAGGTTTTTTTTTAAACATTTGTAAATGGCGTGAATACTTTTGTATGTTAGGTATAAATTAGTTTTCTGTATTTAGTGATAAATTATTGGGTGGGCTCAGCCCCTATTCACAATTTATTGGGGGGGCTCGAGCCCCACGGGCCCATATAACTCTACGCCTATGATCGTTTGTCCAACCGCGCCGCCTATTCAAAGAATTTTCCCAGTTTTTCTCCCATTCGGTAGAAAAATGCAGAGCTAGTTTTTTCCTCTTATTAGAAAGTTGAGTTATGAATGCTTTATCTATAAATATGCAGTCGCAATAATTTGAGGTAGGGAAATCTAGAGGGAAAAGCGAGAAAGCTGGAGGGGAAAAAATTGTCCCATGAATTATCAGATATCTTATCCATGGACTCAAGATATGCAAGTAAGTCTTATTCTACCAGATCCTTGGATGGTGTTAGGATATGAAGTTTTTGAGCTGTCATATTCTCCGGTATGTTAAGTGTGTGAGAGGGAAAATTAAAATCTGAAAATGCTTAATTTTGTTAAAAAAATAGTTGAAGGGGTGACGGGGTCTTACGGTACGTCACTGAGTCAAGTAGGCAGATGAAGCTATTCGATCCTTCCTTGCTTGAGCACATCCCATATAGGATTGTGACGTCACAAAATGTTTGCATACTGGTCACACTGTGATTTTGTGTGACATGTTATTATGATGTGTTCGTCACTGAAACGTTCTGGCCTACGTGCAAATAGCCGCGTGGAACGGTTGTCGTGGTGTCACTTAGTGAAAAATTACACCCTGAATCACTGTGCAACGTCACATGCCTGTCGCATGGTGACGTCACATTGTGATTAATTATTAATGACAGTGCAACGTCACATGGCTGTAACACGATGACGTCGCATTGTGACTAATTGTTAATAATAATGCGACGTCACTTTGCAACGTTACGTGCTTAACACGAAAGACGTCACAGAAGGCGAGCATTTACATCGCATTCATAGGGTCACGAACGTGACGGAATGTAACATCGTCACTGCTGACACGTCACTGCTGTACGGGATGTTTAAGGCAAGAAAGAATACAAAGAAAAATTCAGAATGTGATTTCTTGCAGAGATTGACAAAAGTTTTTAAATCTTAGGAGCCAACAAAAGAATTTTAAGAGCCACATATATATTAAATATTAAATTATATAAATGAAGAAAAGCTAATCGTGAAGAGATACTTTTTAGTCGCCTAAGCGACCCGGATTTTTCGAACATTGATCCCGTCCTTGATAAAATGCTTCGACATACATACAGCTACTTCCTCGATGTTTTTCTTAAGCGTGGAGAAGACTCAGACCACCAGCGGATAAGACATTGAGACCACCACCGGATAAGACTCTGATACCACCACCAGTTGATAAAACTCTGAGACCACCAGCGGGTAAGACTCTGAGACCACCGGCGGATAAGACTCTGAGACCACCGGCGGATAAGACTCTGAGACTACCACCGGCTAAGGCACTGAGACCACCAGCGGATAAGACTCTGAGCCCACCACTTGTAAGACTCTGAGACCACGAGCGGATAAGGCACTGAGACCACCACCGGATAAGACACTGAGACCACCAGTGGATAAGACAAGAGAATATGGTAGATGGCTGCAGTGTGAAGATCCCGGATTCTGGGCTATCGCACGTTCGTCTATCTAACATAGTCTAGAGTTCTGCGCGGTTTTCACCAGATGTAACGCGAATACGCGCTAGAAACCCCTTAAAAAGTCTCCCGCCCAAGGCACCCTCCAGGCAGATAACCCTCGTGTAATCTTGCGATGACACAAATCGCAAACGCTGATTCCGACGCTGCTCTGAGTCACTCCTGCGATAGATAGTTTCAACGAGCCGCACAGACCTAACAAACACTCCCTCGTCCCGATAGTTCTTTAAATATTCTAAAACAAATACACGCAGAAACATCCGAAGAACACCGAAATCGGAAGTCTTTAGCTCTAATTGTGGACGTCGTCATACCATTTCCGCAGACGGGATTTTTGTCTTATCTAATGACGACAGTTCCTGCCCCATCCCCCCCCCTACACGGATAAAAACAATCATTCTTTTGTTATTATTATTATTTTTTTTTTTATAACTCCGTATATTTTCCCATCTCGAGGCATTTTTCTTCTACCCCCCCCCTTCCCCCCCATTCTCTCTCTCTTTCTCCTCCAGTGCAATGATGCCGTGTATTGCGGAAAAGAGGAACTCCCGCCCCCTAGTGGTCAAATCCTGTCGGGATGTGCTGCGCAGGAAAAACCTGCGCGCCGGGCCACACTGCAGTGGTCGATTTTCCAGAGAGCAGGAGAGAGAAAATCCGGAGTCAATTTTTCGGGAAAGGAGGAGGCATTCGACACCCCACGAACCCTCCGCCTTATTATCTGGATAACCGAAAAATATAAAGCCCCCTAACTGGTTTTGCCTTTACCAACTCGTGACCCAAGTCGAAAAGGTAAGCAAGTAGTTTAGTTAGTCTCTAGACAGTGTACTCAAAACTTGTCTCTGTTGTTATGTGCGTGTGTGAGATCTCGAGTTGTTGCCTAGACACGCTTTTTCGCCGGTCTAGATAAGGGTGGAGTAGTTCACCCCTTTTCCAAGTGCGTAGGTGCCAGTGGTGCACACACTCGCGGCCCGTGGAAAAGTTAGTTTTAAAGGGGTAACTTAAGTTAGTTGCCTCTTTCGTTGTTGAAAATCGATTTGATGATTCGTCGATTACGTGTATCGGCATCGGTGGAATTCTGCCAGATATGCATGAGCATTAGAGTGGAGCGAAAAAAATCATCATTTCAAAAATTCCACACCGCCTGAGTCATTAAAATGGTGCGAAACTGATAAGAACAAATTGTTTCCAAATTTCAGCTCGAAATAGTGTCATCTTCAGGTTCCACAACTCAAACGAATATTTTTCTAGCTTATTTTTCTTAAAATGGCAATGTTTAATTAATTAATTGAATAATTAGTTATGTTTTTCATTATTCAATTGCTTTATTAATACGTTATTATCATATGTCAGTGCTGGAAATCGTAGAGTTAGAAGCAAAAGTCGACTTAGGATCTGATTTAGAAATGGAATATGCCTCAGAAACTGGTGAAAATTTCGTTAGTCAGGAAGCCCAATGTCGGAAAACGACTGACGATGAGATTCCCTAAATCTTGAGATCCCTAAAACGATGAGATTCCCTAAATCTAAAAGACAGACACAATGCCCGAATTAGCTGTTGTTCTTGATAGAGCAGGTGTATCGGGGTATTAATTATTCCATTAACTAATTAAACGCAATTATTTCAAGAGAAATTCATAAAAGATTAAAAAAGACACTGGGAATGTATTCCCATGAGGCGTGGAAACTGAAGATGGCAATATCTTGAGCTGAAATTTGGAGACCATTTGTTCTTATCAGTTACGCACTATTTAATGACACTCAGGCAATGTGAATTTCCAGAAAGTGTTTTTCGCTCCACCATAATGAGCATAAAGCCGGGGGGGGGTGCGTAAAAAAAACAAACAAACAATGAACGTCATAACTTAATGAGCGCAGTTAAACAGTGTGTGTTTATTCTCATCCACAGTGTACCGATTTGATAAATTCTTAGCCAGCAGCTATCACTTCTTTGAAGTGGCATTTCGAAAATAATCATGTGATTTTGGTCCATAAACAAATAGTAAAAAATTTTTTTGGTTCGTAAATTCTTAGTTTTAAGAATTTCTTCCGAAAGCTTCATAGAAGTCACAGTATTTTCAATTGTTTCAAAGTGTTGTAGAGCTTGTGAGGAAGCATCCTGAATATTTCCAGTTCCCTGGTACAATTAATTTATTTTAATTTATGTACCAAATTCACGAAGCATGTACCCTGGTTCTTCGGCATATACTCTGAAATCAAAAGATTTTTTTTTTAATTTACAAAATTATAATATTATCAAAATAGTTACTTGCAAACTTATTTCTAAATGTAAAAAAATTAATATTTTTAATAGCTGTAGAATTACTAAGCAGTATATTGATTACTTTGTATAATATTTTCACTAAGCATTAAGTGTGTGTGAAAAAAAAATAAATAAAAAATAAACGGCAAAAATTAATGTCATGAAATCAGCACAAGAGTGTGTTTTTCCTAAATATACAACTACACTGACTCGATGATTCTTCAGTAAATAATTTTTGTTTCTACAGCAGAAAATTTCATATTCATTTTTACAAAAATTAATTTTATCGGAACATCAAAAATCTTTGAGATTTTCATCTGGAGTGATTCGCAAACTTGTACATTAAAATCAAAGATATTTTACATTTTTGACCTTGTGTAATTGTTTTCCAAGTATATTACACCTTTTTACGACCTAAATATTAATAATATTTAAAATGTTGCATAAAATTTAGAATGCGTCACAAGTAGACACTTGTAAAAATACTGATTTTAAAAAATATTTATTGAAAATAAAGTTATTAACTGCTTTATTTTGTAGGTCTAAGAAAAATATTGAAATTAATTAATAATAAATTTTTGTTTGACGGTAAAAAAAGTACACATTTTTATCAATGAAATATTAGTTGTTATTAAAAAATTGCTTAATGCTCCTAAGCAATTTATTCCTTTTATTCCTTTTTTTTGTGCATTTATTCCTTTTCATTTTCAACTAAAATGAGTAGTTTATTTTAAAAATAAACTATCGCAAAATTTATACAGCACGACGTTGTTCTCAAAGAAATCGCTAATCTTTACGGAAGAAAACCATCTGAAAGTTTTCTTAACCTAACGTTATTATCTTCTGTTAGTAACATCTATCTAAATAAAAGAAGTATTTAAAATACGAATCATCATAAATTTGATATTATCGTGAAACGCGATTCCGAAACATATTCAATAAGAATGTTTTTAAATATATAATTTTTTCCTATAGTTACAGAGTTGTACAGCTCACTGATTATTTTTATTTAATAACAAATAAGATTTATTTAAAACTGCGAAGGGAATTATAATTAATAAGTAAGTCCTTAAGTCTTCAAATATGAAGAAACACAGGACAACTATATTTAACCTATTTATTATTATAAAATTAGAGCTTGGGTATATCAATTATTTTTTGAGTTATGAACTCAGATGGCATTTGTATTCCATTAGCTTCAAAACAGTTTATTAATAGGAAAATTTTGTTTGACATAAATTGTTTCAACTTGGTTTATGGAAAAATAATAGTTATCCGATCATGACTTAGATAAGTTCGTAAACAAGTCATAAAAAAAAGGAACACAATATATGTGTCATTTACATCGATGAATTATAGTATTTTGAACTGTCAACAAAGGTTTAGGTGATAATTCACCAAACATTTGACACACGGATTAAACCAAACACTCGGGTTAAATTCATCAGTTAGGTACCTTATTGGGGAAGGTGGCCCAAAACGATCCCTTAAGGTTAAAACTTGTATAAAATAACATCAATGTTTAAATAAAACTTTGACCCTCTGTTATCATATTTTACACTTATTTTGAATCATAAAAATATTTTAATAATATTTTGAAAGCACATTAAATAATGAAAAAGAGGGAATTTTGAAAATGCGTTCGAACAGTGGCGTAGCCAAGAGGGGGGAGATATGGGGATCACAACCTCCCCTATGAGGAATTTTTTGGCATATAAAATGCATACTTTTCACTCCCTTATCCCACCCAAGTATACATATATGTGAGTTGCAGTAGTCGTAATGCCCCGTCCCCCCTGAAAAATTTCTGGCTACGCCACAGTGTCGGAAGGATCATTTCACCCTCAACCAAAGGGCAAAATGATGCTTCATTTAAAAAATAATTGTAAAAGATTTTTTATCGCCAAAATAAAAGATTTAAAAGTAATTATGACTATTCGTAATGAAATAATATGCATTTTAGAATCGTATAGTAATCATAATTTATTTTATGAAATTTTAAAAATAAAATAAGAGATAGAAAATAAAATGGAAGCTTTTAAAAGTTATAATTCAAAATTTAAGCCCTACAATAAACTCGGAAATAAATTAAGTAATGTAATGGGGATTTTGAGAATAACATGATGGCTAATACCCGGTACTGGAATTTCTTCAATCGATGTATTATTTGGCTGCCCTCTTTAGGTCATAATGCTGGATGACTTAGAAACATTACAAACTTAGTAAGTGTAATTCCCATCTAAAAGCACACTCCATTCAGTAAACCAAGTGATATTTCTATACACGAAAGACGTTATGTCTAAATAAGTAGGAAAGTTAGTACTTACTTTATAAAAGATGTTATAAAACCCATTTTTTCAAAGATTTCGATTTAGACGCGGAATACTGTGATCACTTGAATGCCGCCATTGCCTCTTCTTCACTTGGCACAAGTAGTTTACGTCTCATTCAGTAAGTAGCGCTACCTGTACCTAAGAAAACAAATGTGGATCGCTTTCACCGCTACGATAATTTTGGGACACATTCCCCTACATGACTAACGCGCGTGTCATGTGTTTTGTGAACAAAGTAAAAAATAAACTTTATTAACCCTCTGGCTGTTCAATTTTTAGACAAAATCGCTTCAAAAATTGTGTAATTTTTTTTTTTTTTCATACTTCAAATCTATATACATTGGAGAATTGAAATGTGCATTTTTTCTTTCTAGAAAAGATTTTTAATATAGATTTTTATCATGAGAAACTAAGCTTCAGAAAAACCAATTTCAGATGTTATTACATAAAAAATGTTTTTTAAATAAATTTCAATTGAATGACAGTTAATTTCCGTTTATTACGTAATATAAGAAAATGCATCACCGCCTAACGCTTTGCAGGTTTCAGAGACGGCCCGAGGGGCGTGCGGGGCCCCAGGCGAAGCGCAAGAGCGGGGCCTCTTCTCTGTCATGTCTTATGAGATAGCAATACAATGTCCCAGGAGCGGGGCCTTAGGCGATCGCCTACATTCGCACCCCCCTTGGGCCGGCCCTGCAGGTTTATTGAATCATGGTCAGATTCATCGCCGTCTGAGGAGCAGTCCAAAAAATCTAAATCACTATCACCATCAAAACTAAAATATCTTTCAGAATTTCATAAATCATCCGCAATTCGCAATATACACTCTGTCCATTGCTGAACGATTTCTATCAGCCGTTTCTGATTAGACAAGGCGGCAAACAAGTGAAGTTAGAGCATTTACATACCGAGTATTACCTTCAAATGCCCCAATTTAGTGGACGACTAACGAAATGTGTAGGTCAAAACCTAAATTAAACGTCTAAAACTGTATCTAATTTATTTCACTGGTTAAACGGTGAAAACGCTGGATGCTCTCCTCAATAAAGGAAGAAAAACACCAGCCCGCGAAAATCGCGGGATGAGCAAGTTTTGTTACATTTGAGTTGCCCATGGAAATCGCTGGATGATCAGCCAGAGGGTTAAAAGAATAAAATTAGCTAACTTTTTTCACCCGTAAACTTGAGTCTTCTTCTAACTGCTGATTACGACAGTTTTCATAATCGAATACTGATTTTTTTACAATAGACAACTTGTTAAAATTGCTTACAATGAAAGCTTACTTTTTATTACAGAAAAAACTTGAATGTATTTTAAAAAGATTTAGTGTTCGTTATCCAACACCATCATTAGTTGAACTAATACTAAAGTAATTTAACTAGAGCTTAAAACTTTATGAGCTTGAAGTGGCATTTAACTAATTATCAGAGGCAGGTGTATTGAATGTTTAAACATGTAAAATACTATATAATGTGTAATTCTTTAACCCTTTAACGCGCAGTGTTCCCGCTCTGGGAGCACCAAACTCTGACGTTTTGACTATTGCCAGTCACGAAGAATAGATTTGATTTCTATAAAAATAGTTGCGGGTGACACATCTCCACGAGAATCCTTTACTTTTTTAGCTCGTCATTTCCCGTAAAAAAATGGTCACGATTATTTTTAACAGCACTGAATCTGCTGAAAAATGGAAGAATGCGAGAACAGCTGGATACATTGGCCAATGCTGAAAAAAGGGCTGCCGTTTCCACCGCTCGACTTAACTACCAGCAAGATGGCGGATGATCGAAACGTTCATCGCGTGCCACGGATCTAGAGACCCTTTTTTGACGACAGCTGGCTGTGCGGCACAGCTGCTGGTAGTTAAGTCGAGCGATGGCAATGGCTGCCCTTTTTTCAGCATTGAGAAAGGGTTGTGTCTCAAAGGGTTAGTAAAATCAAATATTATCTTCCTTTCCGGTTCATACACGAAATCTTCAAATGCATGTCAAGACACAGGCATGTGTCAAAATATATGGCTATGTAATATGATTGTTTAAAAGAAAGTTCTCAAATCCGAAATCAAAGGAAGAATTTGTGAATCTGCACAAACTGTTTATTAATTTTAAAGTTGAAGAAAACCCTCTGTTCTAGGGCAAAATAATTGTTATTTTTATTAAAGAAAATTACAATTAATACATATTATCTTCTTCCTCTTAAATTAATCCATTTGTTATCAGATATTTTTTGCGACATTTTACAATTTTTGCTAATACCAGCAATAATAGATAAATTTCTGATAATCAACTTCTCGAACAAGGGATGATTTCTTTTAAAATCATTATGTATAAAAATTGAAATGTCAACATCCTACTGAATCATATTAAACTATTTTCTCGAGTTGAGGTTCAGTACTCGTGAATAAAGGCTAGGAAAAATAAATAAAGTTTTTGACTGATAGCGGAAATGTTGTCCCAAGAAAGGGACACTAGGCATAAATGGGTTAAATAACTAATTTCGCATTCCATTTTAATATCATAATAGTTACTGTAATGATATAATTCATTGTTGCTACTTGAGCTATTAAATTCCTGGATCCAACTGAAACAGAAGTCATTTATGGAGTTCTAAGACTCGGAAAGTAAAATCACATAAATATAAAACAAATTGAACTTCGCGCAATAAAAGTAACTTTACTTTAAAAGTTCTTAGACTTTTAATGCTACTTGGATATTTTGCATTTTATTTCCTCGCATGCATGGCAACAGATCTTTCAAACGTGTCGTTGAGTCGTATATGCGTATATGCGTTTGGCCTCTAGCAGAGACAATGACGCCTGGTGCTGTAGGATAAATTCGTGACATTCTGAAAACTTCAGCCTAGCATGTGATAATTATCATTGAAATTTAATCAATGCTGAAGTAGCACATAAAAAATCAAGATTCCAAAATGAATGTCGTCATTTCAATGCTCTTTTGTCAAGTCTCAAACCTGGCATCACTTGAAGCATATAATTTTGAGAATGAACGTGTAAGTATATCAGAAAATGCATGCCAATGTCACGTAATGCCTTTTTTTAAGAACGATACAACTCCCCCCCCCCAAAAAAAAAAAGAAAGAAAGAAAGACAACAAAAACAGTGACAACAAAAATTTAAGTGACATTTCGTGTAATTGCTTCCCTCACAGTTTGGTGTTACCAAGGTACATTTAGCGTCAGATAAAAACTCTAATTTCACCTGTCTAGATTGTTAGAAAGAGAAACATAAGAGTGTGGTTCGTGCCCGATGATTTCAAGGTCAGTTATTCAACTTTGTTGTTAACGAAGTCTAGACACTACTCGTTTCACAAAGCTCCCAGCAAATATTGGTTCTCTAGCGGATTCGGACATTTGATCAGTAAATAGAGCTTAATTTAATCTTTTTTGAAAGGTAATAAAAAAATCATTTCATCACATGCTTTTACATACATTAATAAGATTTGCAAAACGATTTATTGATTATCTATCACTATTATTTTTGCTTACCAGCATGCGAGCCTAGGGGACCATTTAAGGAAAAATGTTGGGAAGATACTGTACACTTAGAGAGAAGTGATATATATATATATATATATTTCAGTTCAATTTTGAGCTGGCTATGGAGAAGCTTCTTTTCCATACTAGATGAACTGTGGTAAAAGCATTTTGCCCTAGATTAATATTTAGGTCTGCCTCAAGGCGTTTGATATCTGGGGATTTTTGTCTTCTATTTTCGGCGTAAATTTAATAATTTCCGATCATTACAAATTCATGTTAATTGGGAACGCAAAAGTTACCTTTTAGTACGAGGGTCAATCGGAAAGTGAGTTTCCCCGGCCAATTAAAACAAACAAATAAACAAATAAAATAAAAAACATTATTATCTGAAAAGATTTATTGTAAAAGATACATCGATATTTCAGCTACTTCGCAACATAAGAATTACTGAATAGAAATTGTAACACTAGTTGTCTCGTCAACATCCGAAAAATAGAATTAAAAATATATATCTGTCGGCGACTGATGAAAAAACTACTCATTTAATCTAAATAAATGAGACGGCCTAATTGATTATGGCAAATAAGAAGTTTTTTTCACTAATAACATTTATTTACAAAATTTTGAAACTTTAGTTTACAATATTTACAAGTAAAACCGCATTTCTAAATTCAAAACACACAAATCAGATCTATATATAAAACATCATAATAACTGCAAGCTGTTCTATTTTTTCTTACGTTATTTTTTTCTTTTCACCGTCGCCACTCACTCCCAAAGAGAGTATAATGCATTTGACTCCATGGCAACCTGGAACCATGAAGTCGGTTACTCGCTTGAATGGCAACCCGCTGCAACACTTGTCATACCGTGAGAAAAGTTTTTTTAGTCCAGTGTCATAGAAGTTTGGTGTCTAAAAATGGAGCCAGCGTGTCCCAGCTGTTTCAAATCTTCGTCTAGGAGACAGAAATGTCTTCAGGTGCATGTCACTGGGAGCAAGATCAGTACTATAAGGTGGATGGTCAAACACCTCCCAGCGAAATTTCTGGGGAAGGGGGTGGGATATGGGAACTTTTTCCTTCGAGTAAAATTCTATCCAAACTATAGTACCAATCTTGCTCCCAGTGGAGCTCCACCCCCCCCAAAGGATACCGTTGCCTTCCGTTACTGAAATTGCCAGATGTTCTTTGGCTAAAAATGCCAAATTTCCACTAAAGTTTCTAAAAATTTTTATTGCCTTAATATATTGGTCCCAAAATACTATGAAAAGTTGCTAAAATTAGTGGCGATTCCCAAAATACAATAGAAAGTTTCTAAAATTAGTGGCGATTCCCGAATTGCAATAAAAAGTAGCTCAAATTAGAGACATTCCAAGAATGATTTGAAAACTAAAATTAGCGACATATCCCAAAAGACAGTAAAAAGTTCATGCAATTAGTGATGATCCCCAACGACAGTCTCGACAAGATTGCAACGACAAGTCTCTTACATTAGCGACATCCCAAAAGTGCACAGAAAAGCCTCTAAAATTAGAGACATGTTCAAAAATGGCAATGAAAAGTCACCAAATTTAGTGATAAATACCAAAATGCAACAAAAAGTCGCTGAAATGAGCGAAAAATTGGACAAAAAATGATAATGTGGGACTTTGCTTCGACCGGGAAATATCTATATCTCTCTACTTCATGGCAAACTCTTAACTACATAGTTTACTCACAATGAATTCGCTAAGTATGTCCTTAGAACACTTGTAAACACTTCTCTAAGTGAGTGACGGATATTTACGAGCCCTTTCGTTACTATCCTGTGAACGTGACATTGATAATCTTACAAAGCCATTTATTTTTACACACACATACTCTCGAACTGCGTGCACAAACTTGAAACAGTTCCAAATTCCCATAAAGAAAATAATGTGAATGTACCATGTATTCTTGAACTGTATTTTTAGATCTGCATACATTTGGAGGCATCGAAAAATGACTGTTAACTTGAAATGGTGAAAATGGAAGACCTTTAGAAAAAATTGTGTAATATTTATCAGAAGTGCGAATGAAATTAATAATAATTAATGTTTTGCTTTGCAATCTAATCGTTAGGTTTAATGTGTTGAAGTATTTTACGAACTAGTATTGGAAGATTCTTTTGATCAAAAGTTTTCGGAATAAAATATTTTAGCTGTGATCTGTCAGCATCTTAATTCGAGCTGTTGAAAAAATTTTGTTTAATAACATTTTTCTCTTGTAAAAACGGTAACAGTTTTAAAGATTATTAATGGCTGGGTTTCTGAGTACCTCTTTTGCGGATATCACCGAAAATTTACTCACTTCTAATTAAGCCCAGGTAAAATCGCTTTTAATCCTCGTTATTCACTTGAATCTAAACACATAATTTTAACTCTTTTTGGAATAAACTATCGATGGCTTTTTATACGTTATATACGTTATAATATGGCGAAATATCGCCAAATTTGGCGCCAAAAATAAATCCCCAAAAGTGAAGATACCGAAGTCCTAGGACCAATATTTCTCGAGATTTCTAGAAACTGCTACAGAAATCAATGCGGAAACACAAACCTCCGTATCCTCGCTTCTAGTTGACCGATTTTGATGCAACAAGAAGCAAAATTTAACTATTTGACGCGTAGAATACGAATTTTGAACTATTTTAAACCCCAGAAAAGCGGGTTGCTCCGAAAATTCGTAACAATAGTCAACAGCCAGAAGAGTGTATTTGTTTTATAATAAGCTAAATTGCTTCCAAGAGGCGCACAGAGGCGATGCAAATTGAGGTTATCTTAATTAGGGGCCCTTTATGAGCGTCAAGAGAGGCATGGCCAGACTTCCTCAAATCGGAATGAAATTACGCAAATTGCATTGCAAGCTTTTCGTTTGACAGCTGAATTATTGGGCTAATTAAATTTTTGAGCTTCGTCCTTAAAATACGGAAGCCTGCGCTGTTCTGTACCCAATCCCGGATCCATTTTCGTTCTCTGACATGCAATTAATGTTTACAATAGAGGCAGTAATTAAACCATTTTGCTCCAGTGCAGCGAGAATAAGCTCTTTCTTAACGGTTTGAACATAAGGGAAGGACTGTGATAAATGATGTCGGTATTGTAAATAAAATAAGGGGTATAGATATTAGAATATTTAGTTAGGCAGGGGTCCAAAGGACAACGTCTCCTAGATATAGAAAGCTTTGCTACTCTTACGTCGTCAAGCTTCGACGCCATTTAAAAGTTCTGTTGTTGTTGTTGTCGTGTCCATGGATAGACGACACTATCCATGGAAGGAGGTGTCCCAGTGGTGGTGGGACTTCTACTTGTTGGTCCCTAATTTTGAACCGATTGCAGATGAGGGACCAACCACCACCTGAAATCGGCACTATGAGGGAGTTGTCGGAGGACGATTAAGAGAAACGTTCCCTCGGCCGCTCACATGACGTATAGTGTACAAAAGGTATTTGAGAAAAACTGACGGACAACTGGAATACACAAAAAAGCTGCACTTTATTGTAGGTATCTTCACAAAACAGTTATTAAAGAAACAAGTTCAATTACGCACCGTACATTGCTTCATAAAAATAACACCAGGAACATATCTAATTGTTCCGGCCACACGGCATGCCGGAGTTCCATAAAAAAACGAACACAACCTCCTCTTACGGAGAGCAATCGAGAAGTCTTGTCAAATCTTCCTACAAAAACTGCCAGCTCTCTACAGGTTGGCGAGTAAAATATGAGCACTCATAAGTCACTGCCCCACGTGACAACCACCGTCCGGTAGGCGTAAACAATATAAAAATTTGAAACAAACGGATTAAATGATTGATGCCAAGACAGAAGTGCCAGAATTTGGCGGATGCCAATACATAAGGCTACAACCCCGTGAGAAAACACCGACGGAAGACCGGGAGGCGCTAAGAACTAACACAGCATATGCTAAAGCGAAATTAATTTAGAAGGGAAACCCCGAAAAATCCCAGACATAGCGTCGCGCAAAAGGAAAGAATATGTTATCGAGCCGAGAAACAGAGTGGAGAGAGATTAATACGGAATACGTAATTTTGATTTAGAAAGACGAAACATAGGAACATTATTTTAAGACGCGAAAAATATGTGAACTTCGTCACAGGCACCCCCAGAGAAATCGTTTAACGACGTGGAGGAGATTGGAGCCACGACGCACCAATCGTGAGTTTACGTGCACCTGCTCCCATTAGCGTACACGGTTCCACAGCGGACGAGCTGAGAGGGAGATGACCCTCCCAAGCACTGGCCAAGCCGGATGCTACTTCACTTGCCGTGTTCTTACGGGAACGGAGTTTAGCGCCCAGACCCCTGCGGGACTTAAAAGTTCTATTTTCACAAAATAAAACTATTGAACTTCTCTGGTGAATTTACCCATGAATAGCAATATTTTAATAATTGCAGATTAAAAAAATATAATTTTACGACAAATAGCAGTTTTTAACCATGACTAATTAGATAACATGATAAGGAAATAGATCATAATGAATAAATTTGTAAGAGAAAGGTATTTTAATTTTGATGTTTAAGATATTTCCCAATATTTGAAGCATTTACCAAGAATTTTAAATAGTTTTAATTTGTGAAATTAAAAGAGATGTCGTCACCTTCATAGGCCTATTGATGACGTCAAAGCTTGGTGACATAGGAATTATAAGGCTTTCTGTATCTAGAAGGCGTTGCAAAGGACCAGTGTATCCATAACTTCCCTGGTCCCTAACAAATATCTCTGGAACGTATATATGATTTTTTTTTTTTTTTTAAGTTACAGAGCAAAAGAAATTATATGAGAAATATACATTGATTTCCTTTAAGATCTGAATTGAAATATAAGTGGTAATTAAATCATTTTGCTTTAGAGCAGAGAGAATGAGGTCTTTCTTAACAGCTTGCAATAAAAGGAATGAGTATGATAAATAATTTTATTGTAGTAAATAAAACTACAAAAGTGTGTGAACTATGAAAGGTATATTAAAACATCAACTTGGCAAATTTCTTTAAAATACATAGTATTTAAAAATTATTAAAAACATGTAATTTATTTAGTTCGAAAGATAAGAATAATTGGATGTAGAGATGGAAGCGAGATGACTTTTTTGCGAGACGAGACAGAATTTACAGCTTTTTTGCGAGACGAGACACACATTTTTAACATTACGATATAGGGATTTTTGAAAGACGAGACAAGCTTTTAGGCTATTTTGCGAGACGCGAGACGCTTATTTTTCGTCTCGCGTCCATCCCTAATTGGATGCTTGTTCTATTTAAACTGGGCAAACGCTTTCTCCCCCTTTTCAAAGGACCCCGATTTTAAAAGGAACTACGCAGTGGTGTTTTATTGAATATTGTGGTTGATATATTAATTAAATTAAATCGATGTTTAATACATTAAACATATTAAAATGCTCAAAATCAAGCATCAATAACTATAATAAGATTTTCTGTATCAATAACTTTGTGGTCGTTATTAGTGATATCCCATAAATGTGTCAAATCGAATGTTTTCTGTAAGTTTTTCTTTTTTTTTTTTTCCTCTCAACTTTTGAATACTATCCTGCGAAAAAAATTATGACACATAGCGACAATTTTTAAGGTTTGTTTTTTACCTTTCGTTAAACAAACGACAGCTGTTACTTCCGTAGTTTGGTTTGGCAAACCAGGGACTCTGGTTATGAAAAATTGATAACTAACAGTTGGGAAAGCCAGCCGCTAAGTCGTCTTCAACATTGGTGGTTAAGTTCTCAAAGACCAGGCGAGTACAGACCTCCTGGATTTCGTTGATATGTTTTAAGTGTTTCTCAGCAGGTACATGTTTCGCTGATCGGAACAAGCGATAATCTGATGGAGCCGAATCTGGTGAGTTAAGTTGACAGGGTAAAACTTTCCAGTTCAAGTATTTTCAGGAGAGTACTTTTTTCCGACATTTGGACTAGCATAGTCATTCAGGAAAATCACTTTACTACGTCTTCTCGCTAACCCTGACTATGGAAACTGTTAATTGACCAATCCTGATCAATCAATAGCTTCTCATTGAATACCAGGTTCAAAGTGATTCACTAGTTATTGATGGATATTTACTATTAACCGTTTTGCAAAGTTTCAACAATTACCAATGACTTCCTACCATGCTTTTATACCTCACTCTATTTGGAAAGAAAGAGTCATTTATGCTCTTAAGAATCAACCTGTATCAAATTCTAAAAAATGATATCTAATGCTTAAAAAATGAGCTTGTGGCTTATGAGTGTAGTGTCACCCGCTAGAAAACCGAAATTTTAACTTCAAATCCCTAAAGTATGAACTTGGGCGTACAAAAAAACAAATTAGGATGATTAAGATTTTTTACTAAAATCATATTTTAGCTGTTTTAAAAGATCCTTTAATCGAAGTGGAGATCCAGTTATTGACAGCAAAGCACATTTTTTACGCCTAGCCAGTGCAGCATCCGCTAGACAAGGAATCCGAACAACTGAAACTTTGACGTCATCACTAGGACTACAAATATGACATCACAATTTTACTTTCACAAAGTAACACATTTAAAATTTCTTGTGGATGCTATAAATATTAGAAAGTGTCTTAAAGATATGAATTAAAATATC
The DNA here is from genome assembly GCA_038373885.1 of Cheiracanthium punctorium. Lineage (NCBI taxonomy): Eukaryota > Metazoa > Arthropoda > Arachnida > Araneae > Cheiracanthiidae > Cheiracanthium > Cheiracanthium punctorium. Next base: position 441,096 of record JAWZYV010000136.1, on the reverse strand, counting down.
TTTCTGAAACAAAATAATTCATTATGATCTATTTCCTTATCGTATTATATAGATAAAATTAGAGATGGTTAATCGCCATAAAATTTAACTTTCTGTCTCAAATTATTAAAATGCTTTTAAGCATAAGTGATTTCCCCCACAAATTTTAAATAGTTTTACTTTGTGGAAATAATTATGATGACGTCATTTTTGCAGGCCTAGCGATAAATTTAAAGCTTTAGTTGTTAGGCTTTCTTTATGTAGGACGCGTTGCACAGTAGCCGCCTGGATTTTTTTTTTTTTTTTCTGAGGGTGGGAAAACCTTACCCTCTTTACCCAAAATGGCACCAAAAACAGGCTCAGGCCCATCACACCTTGTACCATTTCGCTCTACTTTGGAAGATATATGTTCTTTCCCCCTTCTCGTACAGTAAAATCTCGCTACAACGATATCCTCTATAACGATAATTCTCTCTATTACGATATTTTTTCATAGTCCTGGCTGAATTCCCTTTAGATTAATGTAAAACAGTTCTCTGTATTACGATATCCTTCAAAACGATAATTCTCTCTACAACGATGGTAATAATTATCCCATACATCACAATAATTCTCTCTACTACGATATATTTTTTTTTTCTACGATGCATCAGAAGCCCAACTTATGCACAGACATTGAAAGCTACCCAACGAAAGTCGAGGTAAAATGTGGTTGGAAGGGTTGGACCACGCCTCTGCCAAAGAACGTCTTCTAAGTTTCATTTTGCTCATGTAACACTATGGTAATGAGAAAGTGCATTTCTCGTAAGGTGGAAGGGCAGTTGGCATTTCCTGGATGACACATTTTTGATTTCTATCCCCCTCTTTAAAAAAAGGTCAAGGATTCCTTTCACCGGAACTGATATAGAAAATGATAAGTTCTTTTGTCTGAACTTAAGTAAGAATTTTAACCTCCGATAAATCCTATCGAGGTCGATTATTACACGAGAATATTTTAAATTATTTATGAGTTTTGTTTAGTGAAAATCGAAAGCAAATGGCTAAAAGAAAACAAATATCTATCGAAGTGAAATTCAACACCATAAAAGATTTTGATAAAGGCATGAAGCAAAACAAAATAAGGATAAATTAATGGGTATGTATTTTCAATTAATATCTAATGCATTTTAAAAAACGCTTTTGCGGCATTAAGGTATTATTTATTTAGACATTATATATTTGTTATTCAAATATGCTATAAATATTTATAAGCTATATCTCTGCTAGAATCCCTGGCGAGGCGGCAAAGGTATTTAACTAAAATTTGTGAGTGTTGTGAAAATTACTGAAAAATACAAACATGTTTTCTCTCCTTTTATTTATTATATATTACTTGCGAGGGTGTGCTGAATAAAAACAGAACAATTTCTGGTGACACCGCAGAGTATGGGATATATGAAGAACAAAAATCAAAAATATTTTCGTTCCAATATCGATTCTCTCTATAACGATATATTATTTTGACCCCCAAAATATCGTTATAGAGGGATTTCACTGTATACCCCTTTCTAAATGTCATTAATTCATGGATCTTGTATAACGTCGTCAGACTAGCTGGGAGATGAGAAATAAAGCATATTTCTTGAAGTCATAGTAACTACACAAAGAATGTAAAAAATAACTTTAAAAAATTCATCATAATGTAAAGAGTTAAAAAAAATAAATGCATACCTTTCAGTAATTGGTACATTTACTCGAAACCAACAGTAAATTCCCCTAAAAAATCAAAAACAAATAAAAACAATAAATAAATAAAATAAATGTCAGAGCAATGAGTCTAGATTTAAATTTGATATGTGAGTTGGTACCTTAAATTTATCCAGTACAAGAATTTGCGAGTAAAATTTTATACCCTTCTTAACCCTTTAACGCGCAGTGTTCCTGCTCTGTGAACAACAAACTCTGACGTTTTGACTGTTGCCAGTCACGAATAATAGATTTGATTTCTATAAAAATAGTTGCGGGTGACATAGCTCCACGAGAATGCTTTACTTTTTAGCACGCCATTTCCCGTAAAAAAATGGTCACGATTATTCTTAACAGCTCTGCTGAAAAATGAAAGAATGCGAGAACAGCTGGATAGATTTTCCAATGCTGAAAAAGGGCAGCGGCCGCACAAGCCAGCGAGCTGTCCGTCGTCAAAAAGGGTCTCTAGATCTGTGGCACGTGATGAACGTTTCGATCGTCCACCATCTTGCTGGTCGTTAAATCGAGCGATGGCAACGGCTGCCCTTTTTTCAGCATTGGGAAAGGGTTGCGCCTCAAAGGGTTAAAAAAATAAGCAAAAGTAAAAGGAGGTCGAAATTTACACAAGACTAGTTCATTCATTCATTATTCTTCGAGCGTTGTTATTAAAAAATATTCTGATTCTTTTTCACAAAAAATTAAGTAAAGACATGCCTAGTGAACAAATTCCAGGCCATTCATTCTGCGAAATTATATACCCAATGCACTTCTTTTGTGATCTAAAATAGAATCGTATCTGATCCGGTTGAATTCCATTTCCGTCGCTTACGTTATCCTAATGACATTGGGGAATTGTGCTAGATGTTATAAGTTATTCAGCGTTCATAATTTCTTCCGTATAATGGCGTCATTATATCTAATAAATGACACTAGACTGGAGGCTAAAAGGATTTCATTGTTTCTACCTCTAAAGTTAACCTATTCAGTAGTATTTCCAGTACACATTTCGGAGAAGTTATTTTCGGAATTTTTAAAACTTTGCGTGCTATAGTTTTTTATATAACGGCAAGTCCACCGTAACTGACTTAACACTTGGTGATCAATTATTGATTTGGAATTTGTGTAGAAAATTTACTTTTACAGCTAGAACAATTTAGTACAACTCGCCGCCCCATACGTTACTGTTCTATATACCCAGTGCAGTGTTGGCCAAATTATTGGACTCATTTCAACGAAAATTATGTTTCTTTGTTTTAGCAGTATTTGTCGTTAAATTTATTTAGGTTAGGGCTGCTACACACTTTGGGTGCCGTGATAAAAGCTGATGGTGGCCAAGGGGGGCAAAGCCTAGTACTAACATTGCAAGATGTATGAAAGGACAAAATGGGTGGCATTTCCATTCATAAAATTATTACAGTAAAATCCCTCTATAACGATATTTTGGGGGTCAAAATAATATATCGTTGTAAAGAGAATTATCGTTATAGAGAAAATCGATATTGGAACGAAAAGATTTTTGATTTTTGTTCTTCATATATCCCATACCCTGCGGTATCACCAGAAAGTGTTCTGTTTTCATTCAGCACACCCTCGCAAGTAATATATAATAAATAAAAGGAGAAAAACATGCGTATAGTTTTCAGTAATTTTCACAACACTCACACATTTTAGTTAAATACCCTTGCCGCCTCGCCAGGGATTCTAGCGGAGATATAGCTTATAAATATTTATAGCATATTTGAATAACAAATATATAATGTCTAAATAAATAATAACTGAATGCTGCAAAAGCGTTTTTTAAAATGCATTAGATATTAATTGAAAATACATACCCATTAATTTATCCTTATTTATTTTGCTTCATGCCTTTATCAAAATCTTTTATGATCTTGAATTTCACTTCGATAGATATTTGTTTTCTTTTAGCCATTTGCTTTCGATTTTCACTAAACAACAAAAACAAAACTACACTAAACAACTTCAAGTAAACAAAACTCATAAATGATTTAAAATATCCTCGTGTAATAATTGACCTCGATCGGATTTATCGGAGGTTAAAATTCTTACTCAAGTTCAGACAAAAGAACTTATCGTTTTCTATATCAGTTCCGGTGAAAGGAATCCTTGACCATTTTTTAAAGAGGGGGATAGGAATCAAAGATGTGCCATCCAACTGCCCTTCCACCTTACGAGAAATGCACTTTCTCATTACCATAGTGTTACATCAGCAAAACGAAACTTAGAAGACGTTCTTTGGCAGAGGCGTGGTCCAACCCGTTCCAACCACATTTTACCTCGACTTTCTTTGTGTAGCTTTCAATGTCTGTGCATGAGTTGGGCTTCTGATGCATCGTAGAAAAAAAAAAATATATCGTAGTAGAGAGAATTATTGTGATGTAAGGGATAATTATTACCATCGTTGTAGAGAGAATTATCGTTTTAAAGGGCATCGTAATACAGAGAACTGTTTTCCATTAATCTAAAGGGAATTCAGCCAGGACTATGAAAAAATATCGTAATAGAGAGAATTATCGTTATAGAGGATATCGTTGTAGCGAGATTCTACTGTATAAAAATACTGTATTGGATGATAACGTGTTGTACAAATTTCCACAGAAATACTTCTTAATTGCAGCAGCTGCGGGGGTTAATGTGCCAAAGTGAGCAACTTGGTGTTTTATAGTATGGCTGCATAATGTAATGCGTATTCGTGTTTACAAAAATATAAAAGAAACAGGAAATAGCTAAAATATGCTTCAGCCCACTGCAAGGCGATTTTTAAAAATGTGCGAAACGCGCTGTGGAAATATCAGAAAGATTTTGCTTTTTTGCACATGCATTATTTTGTAATCTAGCTGCTGAATACGCAACCATAACGAATGCTTGCTCACTGACATCATGATGTTATTGGATTTTGTGCGCGTGTTTTGTATGCATCATTTGTGCGTTCACTAGAATCGTGGATTTGTACGCATACGTAGCGTATATTTAGTACATTTGAAATTTCTACCAGTATTGATCTACTTTTGTGAGATTTGTGTTATACCACTTTTGTTAGCATTTGTGATGTTTCTGCATTTTTTTTTTTTCAATCGTATTGATCGAAAAATTATTTCAAAAATCTGTAAAAGGTGTAACACAAAATAGACAAACATATTTACTTACTTCATTGAAGTGCAAATATTATCAATACTATCCAATTTGATCCCCTGACATTAACAGGACGGTGGACGTTATAAAAGTTTTTTTTTTTTTTAAAATTGTTATTTTTGTATATACATGCTTTGAAGTATGACAAAATTAAATACTTAAAAAAAAACTAAAAAAAATACTTTTTTAAAATTTAAATTAAAAAAAACGAATTTCTAAAAAATGTCTCTTATGCGCCAATTTTTAATTTTTCCCTTCAATTCTACCAAAAACTAATTTTATGTTTTTAACATCATTAAGCAGTGGCAGATTATAATAGTAACTTTTTAAATTAATATATGAACAACAAAAAGTAAAAATGGTATTCACATATGTAAATGACGTAACTTTTATTATGTAACTCACATAACACTAGCACTTTACAAAGACAATTTAGTTTTCGAACAGTAATTTATAAAATATTTTCTGAAAATTTTAAAGTACCCCCTGACATTAACAGGACGGTGGACGTTATAAAAGGTTTTTTTTTTTTTTTTGGACCAAAAATTTTTAATTTTTGTATATACATGCTTTGAAGTATGACAAAATTATATACTTAAAAAAAACTAAAAAAATTACTTTCTTAAAATTTAAATTAAAAAAACTGAATTTCTAAAAAATGTCTCTTATGCGCCAATTTTTAATTTTTTCCTTCAATTCTACCTTGTTATTATACAAAAGTGTGTTCCGAACAAATTTTCTTATTAATTTAGAGATTCGTTAAAGAGTAAAATTTTAGGAAGTGTTTTTATACGTTAACACTGAATTTTCACAAAATTTTCATGTTTTTATAAACTTATATTGACTTTTTATAATCTTAATAACCACCAAAATTAAAAGAGATCAGAAAATTTATTTTTATATGCATCTTGAGTCTCCGTTATGAATTTGATAATATTTCTTTAAAAACTGTGTCGCAAGGGACATTTTAAAGACACAGAACTGCGAAAAATAATCATTTTGTTCAAAAGGCATTTTTTCGGACATTTAAAGGGCCATTTATGAGATACTTACATTTTTTTATAGTTTATAACTTTTTTACTAATTAAGTTAGAGGCATGCGGTTTTTTGTCTCAGATACAGTAAAAATCATAGAATATTAATACAATAAAGAAAAAAATGTGATTTTTTGGCGGATTTTTGGTGATGTCATAGCCCATCATCCCCTTAGTGGGCTGTGGGACGGAAATCTTTTCACTAAGTGATCAGTATTGTACCATATACAATCTTTTTCCCAAAAACGAGATATTTCTATGGAATTGACCATAAGTCGTATTTCAAGACAGTTTCTGCTTTTTCCCAAATTGAGATTTTTTAATGTTTGCTTCATTTCAAAACGTTAATTGACCCATTTTAATGAATATGAATGCTGCCTATATTAGTTTCTTCTGAAAATATAGGCTAAAAATGAAAAATCCTTTAAGAATATTTACATGGATGATCAAACCTTTTAACGCGCAGTGTTCCCGCTCTGGGAACACCAAACTCTGACGCTTTCACTGTTGCCAGTCACGAAGAATAGATTTGATTTCTATAAAAATAGTTGCGGGTGACATAGCTCTACGAGAATCCTTTACTTTTTAGCACGTCATTTCCCGTCAAAAAATGGTCACGATTATTTTTAACAGCACTGACATCTGCTGAAAAATGGAAGGATGCGAAAACAGACGGATAGATTGCCCCATGCTGAAAAAAGGGCAGCCGTTGCCATCGCTCGACTTAACTACCAGCAAGATGGCGGACGATCGAAACGTTCATCGCGTGCCACAGATCTAGAGACCCTTTCCAACAAGGATGAAATGTGTTTATGATTTCGATTTGTCTGTCTGTCCTCCCGCTCGAGCTCTAATTCCCGCAAATATACATCGATTACTACAAAATTTATGTATGTCATTTCTACGTACTGCACCATGTACCCTATTGAAACTGGTGTATGCAGCATTTATAGTTCTCTACTTTATATCTATGAGTTATATGGGCGGTCATTCTTTAAAGCGGATTTTAGGGGTACTAGATATTTCGAATGAAACAAAATATATATAAATGTATATGTTATTAAGGATTACAATATAAAGCTCTCCATCGAAAATAATGTCTGTATCATTAATAATTTTTATACAGGAACACTCAAAACAGTCCCAAAACATTATGATCTATGGGAGTTTAGACACATTAATCCATTTCAGGCACAATACAACAAGTATAAAAATTATTTTTAAAGTTTTATTCTTGAGTTATACAATGGGAAAAACTTTTAAAGCTCTTTTGCAGAGTCTCACAAAACTGCGTTTCTCGTGATAGTACAACATTTTTTTTATGATTACCTCCGAAATCTCGCCAGATTTAAGGACAACACATCGTCAAGTTTGGCTCAAAAAAATAATAAAAAATTGTTGTGTTGGAAAGGTTTATTTATATATATAATCGATGCGTTTGGCATGATTTATCTTTCTTGCTTAAGGGTGAAGTGAATGCTTGTGTAAATGTAGACGCTCCTTGATCCACCGTTTTCTCATTTGACCTTGACCTTGCCTGTCTTCCCCAATCAATAAGACGCTAGTTCCCTCTCTCCGAAATAAAATTTGATTCAACCTTAAGGTTCGTTTTTCAGATAAGTAGTACTCCCTGCTTAATATCTTTATTGCATTCGCTCGAATATTTATTTATTAATGAAATTTCCCCAAAACTTATTATTATTATTATTTTGCAAAAATTTTTACCCATTATTTATTTATTTATTTATTTCAATGCACAAGGCGAAAAGGAATAGTTCTATCACCAAAATAGGATACAAAGCACAAATAAACAAAGTAACCATTACATTATTATTATTAGAGAAAATAGACATTTTTAAATATTCTTGAAAACCGACAGATAACTCGATTACATGATATTTTATTAAAATTTCATTAGTACAGTATAAAGTATTTTCAACTGAAAAGTAGTTTCATAATGCACTAAAAAAAACCTTCATAAGCACTCTCTAACATTTCAAAAATGGCCATACTACTGTCATGTAATACTTCTATAACTGTTTTAAATAAAGATTTTCATTTTTATTTTATTTTTACATATAATTAAAAAGTTTTATGGCCTTCGACTGACTGTCAGTTCTCTGATTTCCTTAAGTATAGTACGTAAATTTAAATATTTAAATGTATGTATTCCATTTCGCTAAATATTTATTAATGGAACTTCCAAAAACTTAAAACAAAGTTTTTGTAGAAAACTTTACCCATTGGATTATGGTGATATTATTAGAAAAAAATTTGAAGAAAGACAGAGACAACTTGACTTCATGCCATTTTATTAATACTTATTTTGTATAGTATAAATGTAAAACAGTTTTTTCCAGAAAATATTTTTAGTTAGAGTGTTGAGAAGCATTTTTGACTGAATAGTTTTATAATTATTTATTTATTTATTTTTTGATAAAGAAAAGAAAGCTACTTCAAACTTTTTCAAACATTGAAATACATAGATTATAATACTTTCATGAATATTTCACATTAAGTTTTTTATTTTGACATATATCCGAAAAGTTTTTATGAATTTGGACTAACTGTCCATTCTTTAACTACTTTAAATGTGGTAAATTAAAAAAATGTTCTTAAAATTCAATTTCCCCTTTTAAGAATATGTATATATTATTTATAGTTTTCTTTCTTCTAGTGAAATACTGGATTCATATGCATCAGTTGTTTGAAGTACACTTACTTACAGTGGCGGATTAATGCAAGTTTGTCGAAGGGGGGGGCGGTTAGTTTGGTGGGGGCGGTTGGTTAGAAGATTGACATATACATCCATTTTATGGAAGTAAAATAGGATCTTTTATATTAATTTGTTTTTTCTCGGGGGGGCGGTCGCCCCCTCCGCCCTTCCCCTTTAATCTGTCCGTGACTTACTAGCACTCACTATCTTTCGCTCTTAGTTTTCGCTTTAAGTTACTTTTTGATTTTGTCAGTTGTTACAGTAATATTATTCAGCAATAAGGTGCCTGTCTGTCTGTCTTGCTTCTAAAAACTGCTCTCTCGCACCTATCTCATCAATGCTCAGGACTGTGGACGATTGAGAAATTCTTTGTCCTTACTGCTGAATTTTACTTCCACCTAGCTCAAAAATTTTAATTAATTTTAATTGTTCATTCAACCGAATTCTAATACTTGAAAGTTGTCAGAGTTTATTCAAATATTAGTTTTATATTCTGTTTGTGTGCGCTGTCCTAGATTGCAGGGCTTCGAACCGTAATTTTTTTTTCGTTTCGGTTTTCGTTCCTGTTCAACTAAAAAATATATATATATATCGGTTCAGTTCCGGTTTTCGTTCCGATCAAAATAACGGTTTTCGGTTCAGCTCCAAATGTGTAATTTTATTGTATATACATTCTTATTTGTACTAAAAATATAAATCTATCATACACCAAAAATGTAATTCTATCAAAATGTAGAAGCAGGGGCGTAGCCAGGGGGGGATATCGGGATATATCCCCCCCCCGAAATTTTTGGAATAGTGATGAAATTCCGTCTATTTATACACATATAAGTTCATATCCCCCCCGAAATTTTTCCAGGCGCATATATCCCCCCCCCCCCCCGAAAAGTTTTCCTGGCTACGCGCCTGTGTAGAAGATTTTATTGACATTAAATTAGAAATTATTCATAGGTTGGTTACAGTAACAAAATGACTGATGATATATCGAACCGAAATAAACCGATATTTTTTATCGATTCAGTTCCGGCTTTCGTTCCGACCAAAATAATGGTTTTCGGTTAAGCTCCAAATGCATAATTTTATTTTATATGTATTCTTATTTGTATTAAAAATATAATTCTATCATGCACCAAATATGTAATTCTATCAAAATTTAGAAGCTTTTATTGGCGTTAAATTAGAAATGATTGATAAGTTGGTTAGAGCAACAAAATGAATGATGATATATCGAACCGAAATAAACCGATATTTTTTATTGATTCAGTTCCGGTTTTCGTTCCGACCAAAATAACGGTTTTCGGTTAAGCTCCAAATGCATAACTTTATTTTATATGTATTCTTATTTGTATTAAAAATATAATTCTATGATACACCAAATATGTAGTTCTATCAAAATTTAGAAGCTTTTATTGACGTTAAATTAGAAATGATTGATAAGTTGGTTACAGTAGCAAAATGAATGATGATATATCGAACAGAAATAAACCGATATTTTTTATCGATTCAGTTCCGGTTTTCGTTCCGACCAAAATAACGGTTTTCGGTTAAGCTCCAAATGCATAACTTTATTTTATATGTATTCTTATTTGTATTAAAAATATAATTCTATGATACACCAAATATGTAGTTCTATCAAAATTTAGAAGCTTTTATTGACGTTAAATTAGAAATGATTGATAAGTTGGTTACAGTAGCAAAATGAATGATGATATATCGAACCGAAATAAACCGATATTTTTTATCGATTCAGTTCCGGTTTTCGTTCCGACCAAAATAACGGTTTTCGGTTAAGCTCCAAATGCATAATTTTATTTTATATGTATTCTTATTTGTATGAAAAATATAATTCTATCATACACCAAATATGTAGTTCTATCAAAATTTAGAAGCTTTTATTGACGTTAAATTAGAAATGATTGATATGTTGGTTAGAGTAGCAAAATGAATGATGATATATCGAACCGAAATAAACCGATATTTTTTATCGGTTCATTTCCGGTTTTCGTTCCGACCAAAATAACGGTTTTTTTCTTCCGGTTTTCGGTTCTGTTCCGGTTCGAAGTCCTGCTAGATTGCACGGAAGTTAGCGTACCAGCCTCTTCGATCATGAGGCAGAACAATGAGCAAGAGGATAAGACGCTGAACGATGGTAGAGGGTTGAAGCGCGAGGGTCCAGGGTTCTCGCCTACGGCGCAGCTGTCGAATTTTGAGAGTTTTGTCCCAGATGTAACGGGAATGCGTGTTAGTATCCCTTAAAATGTCCACAGTCCAAGGCACTACACCCTAGGCAGACAGCCCTTCCATAGATTTCCTTCAACCAGCGCGACCGACCAATCAGTGGCGTATGCAAGAGGGGGGAGGTTTGGGGGGAAATTTTTCTGAAAATTTCACAAAAAAACACAGCTTTTTCTTTTATTACAGTGTGTAAAGCAGCTTATGAAGAACCATCTGCAATTTTTTTTTTTTGAGGCCCTGGTGCTATTAGTTTATTTCAGTTTGTGCACCAAGGCTAAAAACAGAGTTTTTTTTTCTTCGAACAACAGCCTTACCCCTTTTACGCGCAGTGTTCCCGCTCTGGGAACACCAAACTCTGTCATTTTGACTGTTGCCAGTCACGAAGACTAAAACTGATTTCTATAAAAATAGTGGCGGGTGACATAGCTCCACGAGAATCCTTTACTTTTTTAGCACGTCATTTCCCGTAAAAAAAAAAAAAAAAAATGTCACGATTATTTTTAACAGCACTGATATCTGCTGAAAAAGGGAAGAATGCGAGAACAGATGGATTAGATTGTCCAATGCTGAAAAAAGGGCAGCCGTTGCCATCGCTCAACTTAACGACCAGCAAGATGGCGGACGATCGAAACGTTCATCGCGTGCCACAGATCTAGAGACCCTTTTTTGACGACAGTTGGCTGTGCCGGCACAGGGTTGGGTTTTTCAGCATTGGGAAAGGGTTTCGTCTCAAAGGGTTAAATAACCCACGAGCCTCCACTGCTCCATAGCATTATAATGTTCTTTATACAAAAAAAAAAAAAAAGTTTGAATCGGAAATCATTTCCTACCTACAAGTTAAAAAAATAAGACTTAAATGCCCATTCCATCCACGCAAAAGATGCTTACACTGCTGAAGGAAACAACATAATTCTCAGCAAGAAACAGCACTCCACTGTAAAGACATGTACTGCAAAACGAGAGAACATAAAGTTCCTGAGTTCGCGTGTATGCAGCTATTAAATATTTTGGAGAAAACCAATTTCTTGCAGAAAAAAAAAGTGTATATTACACAGTAAATTACAAGGAACAGGCGAACTCGGGAAATTTTTCAGCACCTGTTAAGGGTTTTGAAAGACTGTCGATTTTTTGCTTTGAGAATTGTTTTAGCATTATACTAGAATTTCATTTTTTAAAAAAGACATCAAGAGGTGGTGGAGGCAGTTGTTAAATGATAAAACACTAGGGATGCACCGAATACCATATTTTGCCGAATAACGAATACCGAATATTTGATTAAAATTTATTAAACTTTAATTACAATGATTAATTTAACTAGTTTATTTTTAAACAATATTTCATATTTCATATGGTGTAAAACTTCAGAAATTAAAATACTGCAGAAATTAATATCCAAGTGTATCCTTTATATGTTATTAATCATTTTTTAAAATTTGTGAAAGGATAACTTTTTTACATGTATATTTTATAAAAAAATTAGCAATTAATTAATTTTACATATTTATAAACACTGATTATTATAAGTTTTATTTTTGTTTGTTACTGTTTCATATTTAAACGAGTTAGTAATAGTTAGGTTAATGCAGTGTATCATAAGATTTAAGAACATTTGAAAAGCAACAAAATTTATATTGAACAACTGAATATTTCCTCTTACATTAAAAACACTTTGAATGTGATATTAGTAAGTAAGAATTTGAATTAATTTTGTACTATGGTACTATACTAAAACTTTCATTCATGGATATGTCCAGGGCCCGATTAACCTCTGAAGTGAGGGGAAGCTCAGTCTCATTTCGGGCCCCCCCCATCCCCTTTTTGTTTGGGAAAATTAAAGTTTTAATGATTTTCTTTCATAAAAATATTTTATTCATAAAAAATAAATGTTATTGATTTAATTAGTTCTAACGATTTCTTTTGATAAAAACATTTTATTCATTAATTTGAAATTTTCCTTTGATAAAAATATTTTATTCATTAATCTTCATAATAGTGTAACGGATTTTACAGTATTTTTGAAATTACTTTAATACAAATAACTAAAAACATTACCTTACTGGAACATTAAACTTTATTAATTTAGTCCTATTTTTCATTAGACATGGCTTTTTTCAAGAATTCTTTGTTTGTTTTGATGACATCATAAAAATCACAACACAGAAGTTGAGAATTAATTTTGACATTTAGAAGATATTTAACATTACATATTAAAAGTTTACCCCTCTCTGCTGCCCAAATATTCCCCATAATAGAAAAAAAACTCTCAACTGCAGCAGGTGTCCCAGGCAATGACATCGCAAACAACTAATTTATAAATGTTGCGATATGAAGTATCAAGACTTCTAAAAAGCACAACTTCTCTTCATTAAAAATGTGTACAATAACTTAAAAGATCATTTAAAAACAAAATTTTGAATTCTTATAGCAGTTTTTCAGTCATTTTCAGGACCCCCTTCAAATCGTGAGGGGAAGCTCAAGCTTTCCGAGCCTTTTCAGTAATCAGGCCCTGGATATATCTACAGAAAAACCCGAAACAGCACTCTAGTGCTAAAAAAAAAATAATAATCTCCACAATACTGGAAAAACAACGTTTTTCTCAGCATGAGGCTCCTTTTACGTTTTACGTCGTAACACATGCTGTGTAGGCGAAGTACGACACACGCTTCTGTCCTTGCGTGTTTCACAGCTATTAAATATCTCCGGAGGGAAAAAAATTAAAGCTAAACACTCATCTGCAAGAAGAGTTAACGTGTCGGAGAGGTTGATTCCGTTTGTCAGTGATAATTGCATTTCAGAAAGTACTGCATGTAGAATTTTGTAACGGAGTGAAAAATAATTTGTATAAATTAGTTTTAAACTTTTTTTTTCTGTTAGAAAACGATTCTTTTTTAGAAACACGACAGTTATATTTTCAAACCACGGAAAGAACCACGAACGATTCGACAGTTCTGTGAAATCGTATTTTTCAATTCTTAGAAAATATTTATATTTTTAAAAATACACTATTATCCATCATGGCTGTCATGTTCATGCAGCTTTGGGATCTACTTATATAATACGCTAGCGTATGCGGTACCAATATCGACGCTATTTCCACGCTGCGAACGGCAACAGCTCGATGTAAACGTGAGTGCAATAGCAATAACGCACGTTCAAAAAATCCAAATTAACACATCAATGACATCCAAATGGAGCAAGCATAGGTCACACAGTAGCTAGATTACAAAATAACAATAAGGGATACACAAAAAATGCCAGATCTTTCGGACTTTTTCACAGCTTTAAAATATGGAATTGACAATACTTGGCGCATTTACGCCCATCTAAAAAATGCCACGATTCATTGGGCTAAAGGGCATTTTAGCCATTTGCTATTTCAGCATCGGCTTTTATGATGACACCTGAATGTGTAGCAACGCTGACCGAGTCCAGGTATTTGGCGACTAGTATTTAAAAAATCGGTGGTATGGAACTCTTGAGAAAAAGAAAAAAAAAAAAAACAAGAAGGATAAATAATCCCAAACGGATCAATTATAAAACAGTTTCCAGCAGAACAAAATTTTCTATTTTAACAACACGCTTGAGGAAGAAAAAAAAATCCTTTTTTCACCTCAATGTCTAAAAATAAAACCGATTATTCCTTTCATAAAAAAACCACTTCTCTACATATACTAATGAAAATAACGTTTTTCTCGGTATATAATTTCATTCCGTACCATAGGTAAATGCCCCAGGGATAATACTGCTCTGTGTTTGCGTGTTCGCATGAACAGTCATTAAATATCTTTAAAAAAAGTCATACTTTTTGGAGGAAGAATATTGACGTGACAGAAAAGAAACTCCATATTCCCCAGTGATAACTGCATTTTCACCTCCTGCGTGTGTAGATTTTTAACTATGAAAAATTACAAATTAATTTCACACCGTTGACTTTTGGATTTTAACCCTTTAACGCGCAGTGTTCCCGCTCTGGGAACACCAAACTCTGGCGTTTTGACTCTTGCCAGTCACGAAGAATAGATTGGATTTCTATAAAAATAGTTGCGGGTGACATAGCTCCACGAGAATCCTTTACTTTTTAGCACGTCCTTTCCCGTAAAAAAATGGTCACGATTATTTTTAACGGCACTGGCATCTGCTGAAAAATGGAAGAATGCGAGAACAGCTGGATAGATTGCCCAATGCTGAAAAAAGGGCAGCCGTTGCCATTTCTCGACTTAACTACCAGCAAGATGGCGGACGATCGAAACACAGCCAGCTGTCGTCAAAAAAGGGTCTCTATATCTGTGGCACGCGATGAACGTTTCGATTTTCCGCCATCTTGCTGGTAGTTAAGTCGAGCGATGGCAACGACTGCCCTCTTTTCAGCATTGGGAAAGGGTTGCGCCTCAAAGGGTTAACAATGAAAAATTACAAATTAATTTCACAGCGCTGACTTTTTTTTATTAGGAACCAAGGGATTTTCCCAAACATGATTCATCATTTATGCTCACATAAAAAGCTGAAGAATTTGCCTGTACAGGGTGTCTATTAAATTTCAGAAAGTCGACTTCCTGACATTTTTCAGACTTTCGGGAGGCATCTTACTTTGGGAAGTCCCTCAACAGCGCCGCCCCCATTTTATATTTAAATATTTTTTCTACAACTTCAAATAAATTTTTAACAGTAATATATTTGTGGATGCACTAGATAGAAAAAAATTACTACACGTAGGAT
Source organism: Cheiracanthium punctorium (assembly GCA_038373885.1). Lineage (NCBI taxonomy): Eukaryota > Metazoa > Arthropoda > Arachnida > Araneae > Cheiracanthiidae > Cheiracanthium > Cheiracanthium punctorium. The sequence continues at coordinate 425,541 of JAWZYV010000136.1, read as the reverse complement.
ACAAATAAGGTCAGATTTAGTCAGTATTGCTCGTGCTACTGGTGTACTTATGTGATATATCTAGAGGACAAGATTAAATGTAGATGCCAAATTTCAAACACAAATTTTTATCTCTCGGTCTACTACACTTCAAATGTGGAAGAATACGAAGTGGTGATAGTAAAAAGTTCCATATTTTATCACTGGTCATAGACAGATGATTTAAAAGGAAAACCCGCAAAGAAATTTTTATTTGGAAGAAAATTTATTCATTTGGAGAATTTCCCTGACTCATCGTGCAGACTTTTTGTTGACTTTCTGAACCAGTTTTCTGGCATTTTCCAGACTTGCCTGACCGGTAGACACTCTGTTGTATGTATTTAGTGCATTTAAAAAGTAAGTTTACACTTGTTGCCAACAGAAAATTAATGTTGGTAAAATTATGAAAAAGAGCGAAGCTTGAGCAAACGATAATGTAGTCCAATCAGCTATAAATAGTAGCAATTTCTTTCGCATAATAGGAATAGTGGCGGTGTAGTACGAGTAAAAAATACCATATCAGATGCAAACTCGCCCCGAAGCCTAAACGCAGTGGCTACGTTCATGGCGTCGGGCCAACATTATTTTCGCGACAATGGGCGGAGCGACAACAATGCGTCACAGATCACGTGGTTTCGAATTGAACGATGTCATTTTCATGGAGAGAAGTACATAATCTGTTCATTTTCGGTTTTGATCAGGTTGCTCGTTATTGATTTTTATGTTGCATGTTCTAATGATTTGTTTAGGTCAGAAATTCGGGAACATTGCAGATCTGACACATGAAAAGGAGGTGCATATAAAGCTGGTCCGATTAACCCTTTAGCACGCGGTGTCCTGGCTGTGAGGACACATAACTCTGACGTTTTGACTGTTGTCAGTCCCGAAGAATAAATTTGATTTCTATAAAAATACTCGAGGGTGACATAGTTACACGAGAATCCTTTACTTTTTAGCACACAATTTCCCGTAAAAATTGTCGATTATTTGTAAAATTGTCAGATTTATTTTTAACAGCACCGGCATCTGCTGAAAACTGGAGAATACGACGGAAATATATTGATGTATAAGAACAAACGAACAGACTGCTGGCTGTGCGGCGTGCACAGCCGGCTGTGTCAAAAAATAGTCTCTAGATCTGTGGCACGCGATGAACGATTCGATCGACCGCTATGTTGTTGGTAGTTAAATCAAGCGATGGCAACGGTTGCCCCTCTTTCAACATTGGGAAATGGTTGCTCTTGAAAGGATTAACGGGCGATGCGACGGAATCGACTGCCCTTTTATTTTTCGCAATTACAGCTCTTCTCTTTCGTTACGAGAAAGTAAAAATAAACCGCAGCATCAAGTCTTTCTCTTACAAAAAAAGTCTGCATTACTCACGGAAACAACGTTTTTCTCGGCATACAGTTTTCATTCCGTGACGTATAAACATGCCAATGGAGACCACATATGGCTTTGGTGTTCGCGTGTGCATGGCAATTACATATCCCGAAAAAAATCGCTTTTTAGAAGACGAATAGACCTGTCCAAAACGGAATTCTATTGTATTTCTCAGTGATAATTGCATTTCCAACTCCTGCGTGTGTACTTCTTCTTCTTCTTTCTTTTTTTTTCAAGTGGAAAATAACGTGTACAAATTGATTTTAAAAAGCTGTCTTTACCGTTATGAAACGGTGGTTATCACAGTCTTGCCTTCATCATTAATTACATATTTTGTAAGGTTGACTTCAAGTTGACTTGAGAGTAATGGACGAGAATTCTGCTTCTTTCCTTTCTTTCTTTTCTCTTTCTTTTGTTTTTTAAATGAAAGAATTAAAAGTGCATTGGAAAATGGTGTCGTCTGATATCACGATTTTATTTATTTTTACTTATTCATTTATTCATTTTGAACCAAAATTTGGTTCGTAGCGTTTCGATCAAAGAATTTCTTTGAATCGGCAAAATATTTTGTTAAACTCAAGCAGTTGTTTGAGTCAATAAAATTGTTTGGATCATATGATATTGGTTAAAAAATTTGGTTAAATTTTTGCTAGAATTATAAAACCTTTCTTCGCTTTATTCAACAAAATGTTTTGTTAAACTTACAAAATGTTCGTTTGATTCAGTAAAACTATTTATTTAAAATGATGTCACACAAATTTTCCTTGAAGGATATTATTTTTTGAATTCACGGATTTCTTAATAAAATGTTTTATGATTAAAATTGACTGTAGAAAACCCAATTAATTTATAATGTAATTACAACGACCTTATTTTGAACACTTTATTTTTTTCCCCTCAAAGTAATATCCGGATTGAAATTGCGATGTACTATCGATAATGACGTGGTATGCTATTAAAGGTGTTTCTATTTAATTCTTTTCATCAAAAATTTTTATGCTCCAAAAGGAAGTCTGACACACTTTAATGTAATTGAGCAAGGAAGGATACAAATCATTTTCCTAACGTGGAACTTTTAACTCAAATAAATTATGCTAAACACGTTGATTACACCGGTCAATACGGTTTTTGGGTCTCACTTCTACATATTAAATGTTAGTTTCTCCTACGCCAAAACTAAGGAATATATATATATATATATATTTGTTTTTTTACTGAAAGTTTGCTTTTGTAGAAATTAAAGCAATTTTTCAATATTTTTGGCAAAAATCACTTATATATATATATATATGAGACGTCAGATATTTCAGTAAAGTTCCAGACTTAAGGCAGGTAATATGGTTTATTGAACATTACATTTAAGTTACAATATAGAATGAGAAGAGGGAAGACAAAAATCAGCGTGGACTCATTAAGGCTGTTCTTCGAAAAAAAAAGAACTCTGTTTTTAGTCTTGGTACACAAATTGAAATAAACTAATAGCACCATGGTCTCCGAAAAATTCCAGATGTTTTCTTCATAAGCTGTTTTTACACACTACGATAAGCGAAAAACGCTGTGGCTTTTGTGAAATTTTCAGAAAAAAATTCTTAAACATGGATTTGAGCTGCAAGATTTTTCGAAGAGTGACACGCTTTGCGAAAATTTCCAATTCTTAAGAATTTTTTCAAAAAGTATTGAAACTGATACAGATTGGCCTGTCTTTGCAGTATGTAAATACAGCTTGTAAAGAGACAGTTTCAAAATTTTGAAGTGCCTGGCATAAATAGTTTATTTGTAATTATGCACCAAAATCACATGATTTTTTCGAATAACACCGTTAAGCAGTTCCAGTGGCAGAAGTCTCTCGATTTTCGATGTGCGGGTGTATTTACGCTCACCACACCACGTGGTTTGCGAAGACATAACTCCGCCTCTCTCTTATCTCTGATCGAACCATACACATTTACCAACATGACCCGCATCCGGGGTTACAAAGGCGTGGGGACACGTGTACACTCTAAAGAACTCAGAATCGACGGCCTGATGTCTGACAAATAACAAAATAAATAAAACATAACTCCAGAGGGCACGTGGCAAGTATGACAGGAAAGCAAAACTTACTGTGAAAGTACCCGCTTGAACAATACCCAAACTATAATAAAACCCAAATTACCTTTTTATACATTACATATATATATATATTATAATTCCACTTTAAATTATGATCACAAAAGGTTTTGCTGGATATAAAAGTCTTCTTTATTCAAGATTTGTGATAAACAATAACATCATTGGCGCACCCAGGATTTTAGTTTAGGGGGGGCTGGGCTACAAATACTGCTGAAATCGGTTATAGTGACCTCAATTATAGTTATAACTCTCTTATAACGTCAAAATATTCTGTGCCAGTCTACTTGCCCGTAGAATACAACCCCACGAGCAATGTAACTCATTTTAGAATCAAATAATTATATGATCTTTTCAGTGATGTTGTAACCAAGTTTAACCGTGTTTCATGCTCTAATTGTAAGTTTTTATTTAAAAACTAACATCTTTTTTTGGTAAAAAGTAATTTAGAAATAATTTGAAAGCAATTTTCAATACTTTTCACTTCTAATTTCCCAACTTTAGGGGGGGCTTCAGCCCCCATAGCCCCCCCCCCCGTGGGTGCGCCTATGAATAACATATAAATGTAAAATAATAAGAAATTAATGTCTAAAAGTGAATATTTTTCGTATTTCTTTTATGTTCGTATGAGCAAATAATAATACAAACAAATAATAACATTACAAATGATACTACAAATAATACTACAAGTAATACTACAGAGTTACAAATAATAATACAGTTTACTTTCGGGTTAATCAAAGTGCTGCCATCTTTCGCTTATGAAATACATTAAAATATACTTATCGACGTAAATCAGACAAAAGCAAACTTTAAGAACTAAAAATGAAAATTTATGTGTTTTTCAATGTCTAGAATCAGAATTTAAGCACGAGAACAGAACCCCCCCCCCCCAAAAAAAAAAAGAATTGTTGACCGGTGTTATAAGACACTTTAACGTAGTGATTGGTTCCAGGTGACAATTTAATACTGCACAAAGAAATTATATTATATATTTGTTTTAAAAACTATTTTAGTCCCGTAAGATAATTTCACAACTAGCCATCTGGGGTGAGGCCGGGTAAAAGACTTAATTGGTTTTAACCAGGGGCGTAGCCAAGGGGGGGGGTTATGGGGGTCATAACCCCCCCCATGAGGAATTTTTTGCCATACAAAATGTATATTCTTCACTACATTATCATACCCACGTATACATATATATGAGTTTTAGTAGTCGTAACCCCCCCCCCCATGAAAAATTTCTGGCTAAGCCCCTGGTTTTAACAACAATCTTAATGTAAATGACCATCTTATGCTTCGATGCACTTGTGATTCGACCGCCAAAAGAACCAAAAAGCGCGGCGGTTTCTAACTGAAAAATACCAGTTTAAAAAAAAAAATGAAATTAAGAACGAAACGCAATCGGAACAGATATTGTTCAGATTGCGTTTCATGGATTGTTAGGTCACCGCCATATGTGACATTATACAGGCTTGTGATAATTAAACTGCCCCTATAAACAGGGACCTTCTGCTAAAACGGGAAACTGATTGTAACCAAATTTGGCATACGCATGATATGCGATCAATGAATTTAAGGGAAAAAAAAAAAGTTTGAAAAAGGCCCTACAGGTGCACCAGGTTTGCACAAGTTAGCACCCTCTGCCGACTGCTCTGTAAAATAAAAACTCAATTGTATTCTTTTTTTTTTTATTGGATGAAAGATAGTTTTTTGTATATTTTAGGAAGTTTTTTTTTTTTTTTCCATGCGATAAAAAGTAGCCTATATGTTGATTCAGGACTTTAACTGTGTTTACTAAAAATGTCGTCCAAATTCGTTAAAACACTTCAGCGAAAAGAGTAATAAATATAAATATGAACATTGGCATTTATATAATAGTAGGATCAATTATATACCACATGCGTTGAATGCTGTTATTCACACAACGAAAAAGTTTCAGTCTGTATTTACTTAGCAATCGGCACTAAAATAAGGAATAAAGCATCATTATTTTATAATTATTACTTCATCCAGAGCTCTGGAAATCTCGTAAATATCCAGATTTACGACCGTGGAACTCTGGAGCGCTGATAAATGATTTCTGATTTCCCTTGAAGCATCCTATTTGAGTCAATGACGCTAGTAAAGTGGTACCTCTCGCACACGGAGTGATAAATTGGAGCTGATTGGATTTTGCGAATGCAGAAATTATCTGATGCCGATGCAATTATGTGATTCGATTAAGAGCTTTATTTCGCCCGAAAGTTAGATTGTTATCGTTTCGTTTTAATGCGTTCCGAATATCGGCTTGTATAAAGTGATTGAGGGTAATTCACCTAGTTAACGCCAATAAAAAAGATAATAAATAAGTAAATAAAATAAAAAGAAGTTTTGTTAATGTAACGATGCATAAATGTTTGTAATGTAACTGAAAAAGTTTACTAGTAAAATACCCCAAAACATACATTATGGATAGAATTTTATATATATATATATATATATATATATATATTTTATTTTTTTTTCAATTCCTACTATTAGTTCACACTCTCCCTATATTTATATATCTCGTTCAAATTTTCAATCATTAATAAAATACTTTTTATTCATCCACTCAAGTTTCAATACATTTTTTAAACTTGTAGTGGATGACACTTGATCTTAATACAGCTTTTTCAAATATAAATTCATTCATTAAATTCAATTAATTCATTTTAGATCCTGTTATGTGGGATTAAAAATGAATGGAAACAATACACTAAACAAACAAACTGGATTAATGGTAAAGATCCTTGCTTCATAAACGGCCCTTTATTAACTAATTAATTCATTCATTCATTCATTAAATTTAATAAAAAGTAACTAACCCGGGGGAAAAATATAACAGCAGATACAGAGGGCCAAACAGTATGATGATCGATAGACAATTTATATATATATATATAAATAATTAATTAATTAATTAATAAGTAAAACAAAAGAATAGAATTGCAAAAAAAGACGCCTCGTGTGGAAAAGAAAAAAAAACAGGTGCTGATCCAAAATAGAGTTAAACAAAGTGAAAACAGAATGAATGGAATGGAAATTATAACCACTGGTACCCTCACCAGGAGCCATAACCAGTAAATTATAATTAAAGACAATCAAAATAGTAGGATTTCGGTTGTGTGGCATATCAAAAGAGATAGTCACTCTACACTTTTTAGGCTCTATCCTACTATAGAACAAGAATCTAAATGAAGAAAATAAAAACAGAAATATTTTGAAAGCGGAATAATTAATAAAAAACGCTGCATATATATGCATATATATATGCAGTGAAACTTCTCTGAGCGGCCACCCAGCCGTACCAAGAATATTTGGCCGCTCAGAGGGGGTGGTCACTCTCAAGGGTTTTATTTACTATTATAAGATATTTGCTATAATGCGTAATATAAACAAGTCTGGCACATATTCCTTATTTAAAATGAAATATAAAACTTATCTAAAGAGAAAACAGCACTTTATTTAATGCTTTCTAACATTTTTTTGGAAAAAAGGGTACAATTTGTGTCTGTTTTAGATTTTTACTTTTCTTTGAAACAACTATTTTTTTCTAGTTTGTTTTTTACTTTAAAAATCAGATCGCTAACCGGTTATCTTGTAACCGCTTCGGAATTTTCGATAATTTCATCGATTTTCCCTAAAGCCGCTTGTGTTGAAAGTTTAGCTTGCTCGCCTTTACAAACATCGGGAAATTCCTCGTCAGGGACGGAATTAGCGCCTGAAAGGGACAAAAATTCATTTGTAGGACAACTTCAACACCTGATTGTCCAAGGGATACCCCGTCTTGAGGGTATGTTGAGACCACAAAAGAGATAACAGATTCAATTCCAGTTATTCCTGGGACTTATATTCGACCATAAACCTGGCCTTGGTCTTTTCCGTTCAAAATTACAGCATGGAGGGAGTAGAATTTCCCGAAAAATGAGACAGGCGATCCCACTCGGTGGCCGTTCAGAAGGGGTTGGAAGGCCGCTGATAGAGGTTATTTTAACATTAAGCCTATGAGCCAAAAAATCCGTGCCATGAAAAAGTGGCCGTTTAGAGGGGTGACCGCTCGACAGGAGTGGCCGTTCGGAGAGGTTTCACTGTATATATTATATATATATATATATAACTAACAAGTAAAACACAAAACATACTACAAATAAGACATATCTCGCATAAAAATATAACAGCTATTAGCAAGAATTAGAAACCAGATTTTGAAGCCAAATAAAGTGCAAGAATTATTGTGATAATATAATGGAACGGAAATTATAACCACTGTCACCATCGTCAGGGGCCACAAACAGTGGATTATAATTTACAGCAAACCAAATAATAGGGTTTCGGTTGTGTGGCATATATATATATATATATATATATATACTCGTTGAACATAGTGCCTCCCCTTTTTTCGCAGTCGGTAAAAATTACATACAACATTTCATATTCTGCAAGATATTTGCGATTTATATTTATATATTTATAACTTCTGGACAGACAGACTGACATAAGTCATAAATACTTTCAATTTTTAAAGTATTAGGGGGCTTAAACGTCATTCATCTGCCATAAGTAATCTGAACGCAAATTCAAAATTCGCCCTATTTATAGTTTAAGTCCTTCCCTTGTCGAACAGCGCCTACAGGCTTTTCCAAAATTAGCCGCATCCAGTCCGGGGTGTTTACTGTGATCTCTGACGCTAGTCTCCCCCCTCCCTCCCTCTTGCTTTTCTAAAACCGTATTACCGGATCGATATGTCTGGGATGGTGACGCAGATTGCTATAGAGATATTTATTTTAAGTCGGAGAGTAATTTAATTATTTTGGCTTGAAAGTAAAATTTCTTTCGTGAATAATAAAGACAGAGCCCTAGACGAAAACTATTATTAGCTTCATTGGCTGCTTTGCACGAGCTTTTATTATTGTAAGAAATGTCTATGCTAAAAGGGAAGACTTTTAAATTGCGGTGTTTTGATTTAAGTTTGAATTACTGTGGGAATATTGGCTGAGAAACAAAAAAGCATTTGCTTTGAAAACGATGGGGAAATACGGTATGTTTGTTCTAATGGGAGCATTTTAATTAGGATTGAATTTCAAAACGAAAATGTTTATTCTGTGCTAAAATTATTTCAGGAGTCATTAAAGAGCTTTTGTCCGCAGATAGGAGGAAGCACTTTTAACTGCGTCATTCATTTATTGACTGAAAATAATTAGTTAAGAGTGTCAAAACGAGCTGCATGACTTTAAAAATCTCGAATATGAAACTGAAGCATAAAAAAGAAATAAATTACACCAATGATTGAAGTTTACGTATTTAAACTGAAGCGTTGTTATAACTCAGCTGTTTAACATGGGGAGGGGGGATGTTTCATCTTTTTTTTAAGTAACGATTTTCGGATTCATCAATTGAGCAAGGTAAAAGAGCAAAATACGCTAAAAAACTCTTATTAAAAGATGATATAAGTAAAACTTTGTAAAATAACACACATAACAAGGTACTTATCTATCAGTACGATTCTCTGAGACTCTGTGATGACAGCTGATGAAGGCTGTTTTCGGCCAATACAATCATACTGCTAAGTACCTTGTTATGTTTGTTATTTTACAGTTTTATTTACAGTGTATTCTCTGAGCGGCCACCCCACCATACCGAGAATATTTGGTCGCTCAGAGGGGGTGGCCACTCTGAAGGGTTTTATTTTCTATTATAATTGCAATAATGCGTAATATAAACAAGTCTGACAAATATTCCTTACTTAAAATGAGATTTAAAACTTATCTAAAGAAATAATAGTAATTTATTTTTGCTTTCTTAGATTTTTTGAAAAACGGATACAATTTGTGTCTGTTTTGAGTTTTTACTTATCTCTGAAAGAACCATTTTTTCAAGTTTGTTTTTTACTTTAAAAAGCAGATTTCTAACCGGTTCGGAATTTTCGATAATTTCATCGATTTTCCCTAAAGTCGCGTTGAAAGTTTAGCTTCCTCGCACTTTGTAGGACACCTTCAAAGCCTAATTGTACAGTTCCTCCCTCACTTTTCAATACAAAAGAGATAACATTCAATTCCAGTTATTCCTGGGTCTTATATTCGACCATAAACCTGACCATGAATTTTTCCACTCAAAATTAAAGCATGGAGTGAGTAGAATTTCCCGAAAAATGAGTTGGGCGCTCCCACTCTGTGGCCGTTTAGAAGGGGGTCGGGTGACTGCTGATAGAGGTTATTTTAACATTAGGTCTATGAGCCGAAAAATCTGTGCCATTGGCCGTTTAGAGGGCTGACCGCTGTGCAAGGGTGGCCGCTCGGAGAGGTTTCACTGTATATCAAGGTAAGAGAGCATTTGCTATTACTATGCCTGCAAATGTTGTTCTACGGCAAGAAGAGTTTTGCTGACAGGAAACGAACTTTTTCCGCTTTCATATCTTCTACTTTGAGAGAGACTTAACCTTTTATGATCCGTCGAGACTTTTTAAAAGTCCCATCAATAAAATCGCCCAATTTAACATAAGCGTGTAATAAGACTCGAAATGCTGTTTAATTCCCTGTAATTTAATATTTGATTTACCAAAATGAAAGAACTAGTTTTATAAATCTGATGTGAGATGTTTCTGATACTTATTCATGCAATAAAAAAATGTTCCTTTTTTTTTTTTTTTTTTTTTTTAAAGCACTAGAGTGCTATATCGTTCATTCCAGTATTTTCTGTCGACAGAATTTGTAGACATACTGTGTCGGTCATATCTTTGTGGACCAATTTCCGTTAAAGCGTTTTCGTTGCATTTTTGTCGAAGGGGGAGTTAAAATTTTGAAAATCTCCAAGGTTTGCCATTTTTTGATGATTCATCGGCAAGTTTGGCTCAAAAATAAGTCCCCAAAACTGAACCTAGCTTGGCGATAACTTCCATATTTGTCGAGAAACTGGTTAAAGTTACAGTTTATTAACTGGTTACCATGACAGGAGAAATATAGTTAGACTATGTCTGAAGAAGATTGTTAAACTTGTTCAGTAGACGATTTTAATAATGATTTCAACTTTGAGAAGTGTTTCATGGAACAACAAAGACAAACATGGCACACTCATGAATAATGGATGCACTTTCCAACTTAATGAAATAAGGAAGAGAAAAGGAAAGACGTATGGATAATGATACGCTTTTAATACGTAGAACTTTAGAGTGAATGTTTAAAATATGAAAGTGTTTCAGATAATTTATTTATTTTTACCACTGGATGAAATACACCCGAGGTTAAAATGTACATAATTTCGCTGTTTAAGAAGGAATTCAGTTTGTAATTTTCTTTTTAAAAAAAGTACTTCGAACAGCGCTAGATTGAGTAAAATATTACGATTTTCGAAATTTACATAAAAATGCACTGAAAAAAAAAATCTAGTGTTAGAAACTGTTAAACAGAAGCAACTTTGTAAAATAACGCACAAAGAAAAGGTGCTTATGAAAATGATCGTTTCGTATAGCACAAAAATTCCACTCTTCTTCAATTGAAATAAAGTTAAACCATCCACACAAACAGAAAGGCTAGAACTTAAGATTTTAACTCTTGAAGGTGCGATTGGAGAAGGGTGAACCTGCCTGAAGTGATCGTCTCGATAAATACCTTCCTCATGGGTGTCATTTTACGAAATTTGAAATTAATTTTACCTTTTACTTCCAGTTTTTTTGTTGAGTGTTTTTCTTAAGGTCACTTTGCATGGAACATGCGCACATTTCGGGTGGCACCTGCAGATATAGAATGTACAATTACAAAATTGCAGTCGTTTATTTAAAAGATTAAAAAATTTTCCCGATTATTTTTTTAATTTATAACGTGCAGAATTTTTACCAAAAAACTTGCGTAAATTGTGCAAGAAGGCTGAGAAATAATGCACAGGGTTTACAAAGTAAAATCTGCCCGGAAAATGTAAGATTTGTGAGGTATTAAATATTTTTCATAAAACAGGGAAACTTAACCATCGCAGGAAATGTTTAAAATTCCCACCATTGATGCAGCTCTGTCTGAGGAACATCGGCAATAGCGTTTTCAATAATCTGCCGTATCTGCTTTCAGTTTTAACCCTTTAACGGGCAGTGTTCCCACTCTGGGAACACCAAACTCTGACGTTTTGACTGTTGCCAGTCACGAAGAATAGATTGGATTTCTATGAAAATAGTTGCGGGTGACATAGCTCCACGAGAATCCTTTACTTTTTAGCCCGTCACTTCCCGTAAAAAAATGACCACGATTCTTTTTAACAGCACTGACATCTGCTGAAAAATGGAAGAATGCGAGAACAACTGGATAGATGGCCCAATGCTGAAAAAAGGGCAAGCTTTGCCATCGCTCGAGCAAGAAGCTTTGCCATCGCTCGAGCTTTGCCATCGCATCTACAAGCAAGATGGCGGACGATCGAAACGTTCATCGCGTGCCACAGATCTAGAGACCCTTTATTTGACGCAGCCAGCTGGCTGTGTCGCACTGCCAGCTGTTGTCAAAAAAGGGTCTCTAGATATGTGGCACGCGATGAACGTTTCGATCGTCCGCCATCTTGCTTGGTAGTTAAGTCGAGCGATGGCCACGGCTGCCCTTTTTTCAGCATTGGGAAAGGGTTGTGCCTTAAAAGGTTAAAGTAAATAATTTTTGACATCGGTGTAAGGCTGACAATAACGTAGTTGCATTTCTAAAACTCGCATTTTCCAGGAATACAAATCAAAATGGCCGACGCTCAAGAGTTTCTTCATTCCCACAAATTGCCTCAAACAATCCGGCTGGCTTACGAGATAATTTATCCACTCGATTGCAATAACAGTTTCCGCAGCGGAGAACGTGCCGAGATTTCATATGGAGAAAAAGAGATGGCAGCAACAAACAACTCAGCATCTTTTTTTGTGTGTGTTCTTTAGAAAGGAACTTGTAACCTTCGACGTACACTACTGGCCAAAAATATTGCAAGTTTCATAAATCTGACACCTTTTCAAGATGAAGCCCCCTCTCCCCCATCAAAATTAAAAATCAATATAATTGGATAATTTTTAATGTCAACATGTTGAATTAATTACTTCAAAGACAAGATAGCATTAGGTTAAAGAACAAAAATAATTATTTAATTTATTGAAACAATAGCATAAAAAATATATAGGTTATTATAAAAAATCATAATCCACTTTGGCTCGCTGGAATAAAAATAAATATAGATTTAATTTCAAGTTATTCTGCAAAAAGAGGATAATAAATAAATGCAATCGAACTAAAAATCATTTTTTATGTTGCTGAGCCGCCTTGACTTTGATCACAACAGCCACTCTTTTAGATAGGGAATCGACAATGTTTTATAACACTTCCATCGGTGTTTCATGGTGCTCGTTTAAATTATGGGTTCCTGAAGCTCTCATTTTGCTTTTTGGTGATTTTCAGACGTATTCTTTCCAATTATACCACATAAATTCTCAAAAATATCAGGTTGTAACGAAAGTTTTCCGCCAGATTTGCTTGAGTCAGTTCACGCGGTACCCAGCTATTGACCTTATATGTCAAGTTTATGCGATGCTTAGCGCGACTAAAGGACATGGCACTAAAGTCTAACTCTTTTAGCTAGCTCTCGAGTTGATGAATATTTTATCTTCTTCCACAGATTGTCGTAGGCGGGCCTCATCAGCATCATTAGGCCGGCCAGAGCGCTCTGCCTCTTTAATGTCCTAGTCCTCGTTTTTGAACTTTCTGTACCAAATCTTCACAGTGTCATAGGATACAACAGTAGTGCCTTAAGCTGTACACATGATTCGGTGTCATTCTGTAGCTGATTTTTTGCAACAGAACTGAGAGTAAATGATGGTTCAATCTGGTAGCGTGATAGTTCCATTTCAGAGACCTTATACTTAATCATAACGATATTTTTTTACAGATTTCACAACACAGTGCTCTAAAGTCTTTTTCTTTCAAATATCAAAAATCGTTTCGCAAAATATTGGCAAAGACACCAACGCGAACTGCATGTGCAGGCAATACTTGCAGTGGCGGAAAACTTTCGTTACAACCTAATATTTAAATCTGGCAAATTTCCTATCCATTTTTTCTGGGCTTATTCTTGAAACGATGGCTAGATTTCTTGAACTTGCAATAATTTTGGCTACTAGTGTAGAAGGTGCTGCAGAGTACATAAGTCAGCAGAACATATACAAGGTGTACCAAAAATAATGACGTCGGATTTTATTCCTTAAACATTGACACAAGCTTTCACACCCAAATATACGCATGGTTCCTCAATAGCTTTGTTTAAAAACTTCTCTTAAGTATCTTATGATGAAAGCCTCGAATTTGTACACCACCATCGAAATGTACATCACCTAATTAAGATATGGGACACATTTTACTAACTCATATTTTTTTTCGAAGGGGCGTATTTTAAATTTCATATTCATTCAGTGCATAGACGCCCCCACGGAGGGGGCTATGGGGGCTGAAGCCCCCCCTAAAGGTAGAAAGTTAGAAGTGAAAAGCGTTAAAAAAATGAAAACTGTCGCTAATGAATTAATTTTTTTTAGTTCTTCCTTTCTTTTTCTAACTGTCCTCAAATTATTTCTAACCAAAAAAGACATTTATTTAAAAAAGTTTTTAAATAAATGCTCACAGTTAGCTGAAACACTGTTACACACGGTTACAACGTCGCTCAAAAGATCAGATAATTATTTATGATTCTATAATGAGTTACATTGCTTGCGTTCTATGGGACAGTCAAGTGATACCGAATATTTTGACGTTATAAGAGAGTTGTAAATAACCGAGATCACTATGACTGAGTTCAGCAATATTATGTAGCCCAGCCCCCCCAAACTAAAATCCTGAGTGCGCCACTGATTCAGTGTGTTGCATTGTGTTGTGGGATTGCGGCTAATTATCTACACGTGGTATCTAGGCCGTGGGGTGGGGTGCTGTCCGTGAATATCATTCTAAGGGGTCCTAACCCGTATTTACGCCAAGTTTCAGAGAAAACCACGGATAACTCCGAAAGGCTAGGTCTGCGGACTCGACCTGGTTTTGAACGAGGCACCTTCTGTCTCCCAGTTCAGATCGCTATGCTCTCTGCCACTGGTGGGGATCATTTTCATTCAGATTTAATCCCCTGAAAATTTTGAAACAAGTTCATAAAATTACGCACCTCTTTTTATGTAACTTTGTATGTATCTCTATGGTAGGGATGCACAACCTTTTTCAGTTTGTGAACCATAAAAATGAAGAGGTACCTTAGCTGGGGCCAATGCAGCGATGCAGTCCTTAGCACTTATGCTTTTTTTATTTACGCGCGTGTGTGTGGGGAGGGGGGTAGTCATGTGATCTGAATAGTAAAACAATAGATCACTTTGACGGAAACATGAACAAGTCTCAATATACAGACTTTCCAAAATTCAAAAATGTATTTCGAAAAAAAAAATCGTACGATTTAGGTACATGAAAAGAAAAATATTGTGTCTAGGGCTTCAAAATTTTTAGAATGTCTCTTTACAAGCTGTACTATACACTGAAACAAATGATAAACATGTAGGAGTAGCGAAACTTTCAGAAAAAATTCTTATAAACAGAAAATTCTGCAGAATGTGTCACTCTTGGAAAAATTCTGCTGTGCAATTCTGTGTTGAAGAGTTTTTTCTGAATGCATGTGTAAAACGCGAATTAAAAAAAAATACCGCTCTCGTCTAGAACGAATCGATGGCTGTTTTCTGTGTTCCAATTCAGAAGAATGAATCGTAGAATGATACGTATAGCTGTTACACACCACTGGTATAGACGAAAGGATCAAGAAATTCTATTCCGTCGTATTCTAGGTGGTCACAGCAGAACGACTGTTTTGTGTAAACGATAAATGATCGTTTTATACACTCATGCACTAGACTTACAATTCGTGAGTCTACCCGCTAGCGTACTCAGTGATTTACAGATACAGTAAAACCTGTGTTGAACGACCCCCGTATTTAACGACCACCTGATCTTGTCGACCATGTCGTAGCGGTCCCGAGTACCATATAATAATAAATAATGGTTTATTTTCCTTATTGAACGACCACCTGCCTGACGCGACCAACGACCGCTATGTATAAGAAACAAATTTATTTTAAAATCCTATTTTAACGACCGCGAATTCTTAAAAAAATTCTTATTTTCCCCAATTTGAGTAAGTTCGTTGTTCGGATGCTCAGCAATCACGTGGTATGATAAAAACGAAAGTTGACACTGTTTAGTTGAGTTGTAACACAGCTTGAATTAGTCACTAATAATCCATGGAGTCACTGAACGCAATAGAGGCATGCACGCAGTTACTTGTGTTACTGCTTCTTGGAGGATATTTATTAAAAATAGAATTTTATGCAGTTAGACATTAGAGTGAATCGATCAGCACAATTTCTTCTTTTAAAACATTTCTTCGAAAAATAATTCCATCACAAAATCTGCGGCGAGAGCTAAGCATGCAAAATTCAACACAGAGCCTGTGTTTATGTTTACAACGTGATTTGTTCTCATGTTCTTTTTATCATATTATATCTATAGAAAAGCCTTTTCAGTGATAATCAGGTAATTATCAAATGAATTCCAATTCTATTGATAAAATTAAGTACGCTTAAAATTTTGTCAAAATATATCGCATTACCTGAATTCAAAGACCGACCCTCCTTAAAGACCACATTTTCTTGGTCCCAGTAGTGGTCTTTAAAAAAAGGTTTCACTGTATTTTCATTTGGGTACAAGCACCAGATCATAGAGGAGAGCACTATAAATTGGATACGTGGCTCGTTCTAGTATATAGTATTTATAGGGAGTACATAGACTTATAAATTCTAGTTCCACCCATTGTTTCCTACATGGCTATGGGATTTTCTTTTCAGTGAAAGCACCGTTTTTAACACTTTTCAACCTTGTTGAAAAGTGCTTATGATTTCGGTTTGTCCGTCCGTGCTCTAACTCCTTTAAATATGCATAGATTTCTACGAAATTTATGTATGTTATTCTTATATACAGGACCCTGTTCCCTATTAGAGATGAGACGGGCTCAGCCCGAGCCCGAAAGCCCGAGCCCGAAAGCCCGGTCCCGAACCGGGCTCGGGCTCTGTAATTCACAATTGCGTTCGGGCTCGGGCGCGCTCGGGCTCGTGAAAAATTTCTCCTTTATTGAACATACTCCTTGAAAGAGATTTTAAAAAGTGATTCATGAGGAAAATAAAAGTACAGCCAACTCCGGTTATAGTGAACTTCTGGGGATCATCCAATTTCGTCTACTATATCCGAAGTTCACTAATTGTCACTAGACCCAAGTGTCTTCATGATGGATAGAGATACTGTATGTGAATCGGGACTAATGGTTTGCGTTCACTATAGCCGATGGTTCACTATATCCGGGTTCACTATAACCGGAGTTGACTGTACTTATAAAAAAAACGACACTGGCGTCTAGAAGGTGCGTTAAGCTCTTTACCTATTTCTGAACGGCGGCTTATATTCATTAGTTAGTCATAAGATCCGACATTATTGGATAAACATATGGATAAATAAAGAATTAGAAAGTGCATTGAGAGTTTGCAACTCTATTTGTCTTTAATTTGCACAAACGGCAAAATTCATTGTATTCTATCAATGAAGTCATGGACTTTTTTTAATCTTTAACTGAAATTCGGGCTCGAGTCGGGTTCGGATTAACGTCCTCGGCTCGTGCGGGCTCGTCTTCAAAAAATGAGCCCGAACTCATCTCTATACCCTATTGAAAATGATCTGTGTAGCATCTATAGTTTTTCTACATTAGCACTCAAAATAGTCCCAATACATTGCGCTCGCTCTATGAAAAGTTACTCTTTAAAGCGTATCATCCTTACTATACAGCTGCGATGTGATCCCTGAGTCCAAGATAAAACTTTTCCCGTCATTACTGCAAAAAGATTTCAAAGTCAAGGAAAAAAATCTAATAATTTCTACACCGTTTGTACGATCCGCTTAAAATTTTTTATAATTAAGTATAAATATTGGGTTGGCAACACAGTAACTGCGTTTTCTTGTATAAAATTCAAGCAAATAAGTTTTCAACAAGATTAAATTACAGGTATGCTGTGCCTGAACATACGATTCATATTTGTTATATTTTAAAGTAAGAATTTCACTGGCAGTATTTTTTTTCGTCCATAAAAGATGGCCACCCTCCCCCTTTTTCCGCTTCTATCCTCCTTAGAGGACAATATTAAAAATGTCCTGAAATTCATTTTTAGGTATTCGTGACTGCTGTATTTTACAGAAAGAATTTCACGGATATCTCTATTTTTATTTGAGATCACGCGGGATATGTGAAAAGAAGTTTTTGGCTCCTTACACCCCCTAAGATTACGAATTTTGGAAAATGCTCTCTGATCTAGCACCTATGTTGAAGAACTCACGTACGTGCCAAATTTCGCATAATTAACTTCAGTAGTTTTGGCCGGGCGAAATATTGACATACGGAAAAACGCAATTACTTTGTTGCCAACCCAATATATAGAAAACAATCTGCGCTACTTTAAAAATCAGAAAAATCTACTCGTTCCCCCATTTTTAAGGGATTTTTCGCTATTTTCAGCGCCATTTTATTTCCGAGAGTCAAAGAAGTGAATCATTCGCTCGACAAAATTGCCTAATTCAAGTGAAAATGACGTCATACAAGTGGGATTCCAATAAGGTTTAAAATATTTTTTCCAGATTACACATTTTTAAAAATTATTTATTTATCTGTACTCTTCTTCTGAAAAAGCAGTTATCTACGAAATTCTTCTTCTAAAACTAAAAAATAGGAATTCGTAGTTTTTTTTTCAAATGACGGGCCTTAACAATGCCTTGGACGCCATTAAGGCCGGAGTTGTTGATCAATTTACTATGGGGGCATCTAGTAGGTGGACCAACGTTGCCCCCTATGAAGGAACGGACACAATGACACCCACGCCCAGTCGGAGATCGAACCTCGACCACCGGGAGTTGAACCCGAAACCGCAGTACGGTGCTTTACCCACCATACAATCTGGACGACAGGAATTCAGTTTATAGGCACAATTTGCTTGTAACTAATAGCTTGTTACGAATTTATTTGTTTGAATTTAATGTTGAAAAAAAGTGCACGGCCGTTTTGAGAGGGGGAATGCGTCTGTTAATAAGTATTGAAATATTAATCGCTTTGTTTAAAACTTTAACGAGCAGTGTTCCCGCTCTGGGAACACCAAACTCTGACGTTTTGACTGTTACCAGTCACAAAGAATAGATTTGATTTCTATAAGAATAGTTGCGGGTGACATAGCTCCACGACAATCCTTTACTTTTTAGCACGTCATTTCCCGTAAAAAAATTGTTACGATTATTTTTAACAGCACTGACATCTGCTGAAAAATGGAAGAATGCGAGAACAGCTGGATAGATAGCCCAATGCTGGAAAAAGGGCAGCCGTTGCCATCGCTCGACTTAACAACCAGCAAGATGACGGATGATCGAAACGTTCATCGCGTGCCACAGATCTAAAGACCCTTTTTTGACGCAGCTGGCTGTGCCGCACTGCCAGCTGTCATTGAACCAGCCCGTTGAACGTTTCGATCGTCCGCCATATTGCTGGTAGTTAAGTCGAGCGATGGCCACGGCTGCCCTTTTTTTCAGCATTCGGAAAGGGTGTCTCCTCAAAGGGTTAAAACTATAAAAAAATAACTCGAGTGAGTTTACCATAATGCTCGGTTCAGCTGCGTTGTGCAGAACTTCGTGAGAGACAGTGCCTCTACAATTTTCCATTTCAGCGTGATCACATGATTGCGCAATGTCATTGCCTCCGAGAATCGTGTTTAAAATTCATTTCTCGCCGAAGCGAATGTAACTCCCATGTACGGGTGCTTTTTTTCGTTCCCCTCGAGCTGTAGCCGTCACTTTGGCATCGCCTGGCAACGGGCCCTGGCGGAGACGACGTCTGTCAGAATGTACCTGCGTGCCTTAACACACCTATAATAAGTGGCAGCACGTACTACGTCAAAGAGAATCTTGGAAAAGGAATTTTCTTTTTCTTTTCTCTTTGCTGGCAACATGCTTTATTGATTCGCGAATGTGTTTGTAAATATTTACGCAGGTTTGTGCCAGTTCGCTCTGTGTTATGAATAAAAAGAATTCGGGCTTTCTGTTGGCCGATTCCAATCTATACAGTACTGAAAAAAAAAAGTTTCATATTTTAATTTGGATATAATAATGTTGTCAGTTAAATTGTGCTAGGGGGGGGGGGATAACATTGCATGTTTTCGTGGAAATGCGGGTGTGGAAAATGCACTGCAAAAGAAGTTTGTCAAATTTACAGGAAAAAAAAAAACTGTCAGACAGGATGCCAGTTTATTTCCGATTTTTTTTTTTTTTTTTTACTGAAGGCTTCCATAAATTTTACAGATTCTCAGTTTATTTTACAGAAATCTTCCGTTTAAGAAAAAAAATACGGAAGCCTTCTGTAAAATATACGGAAATAAGCTAGCGTCCTGGCTGACAGTTTTACAGACTTTTTTTGTAGTGTGCAATTGCAGTGGTGGCAAAAGTCTTGATCACACTTTTTAACACTTTCAAGCAAGGAAGAAAAGTGTTTATGATTTCAGTTTCTATGTCTGTCTGTCAGTCTCCGTGATCTAACTGCCGTAAATATGCATCCATTACTACGAAATTTATGTATTTTATCCTATGTACTGTACCATGTACCCTATTGAAAAGAGTGTATGTAGCATTTATAGCTCTTTTGCAGGAACATCCAAATAATAATAATACATTACGCTATGCGGCTAATCATTCTTTAAAGTATATTATATATTGCGCCATTTCAAACAAACGAAAATTGATATATGGTAATAAATATCACAAAATGATAGGATCATACAAAACAATTCCAATTCTTTGCATTCTACCGCAGCTAGAGACATTAAGCACAACACAATATTGCATTCTACCGCAGCTACAGACATTAAGCACAACACAATAAGTATATAAATGTTTATAACAGTTTACTTTTCAGTTACAAGATAGTAATAAATTTTAAAGTTCTTTTACAATTCTCGCAAAATTACATTAATTATGATACACAGCTTTTTTAAAAGTTATCTCCCAAATCTCGCCAGATTTAAGGACCGTACATCGCCACATTTGGCGCATAAAATGAGTACTGGTGATATTGTTTTGTCGGAAAGTGTTTTATAATCAATGCGTTTGGCATGGTTTATCTTTCTTGCTTTATTTTTCCATTGTTGTTGACATTAATTTTAGTTTTGAAATTATCAAACCATCTTAAGTGAGTTACTAATAATTCATTAAAACAATATTGTTATTCAGACGCTAAAAGTTATTTAGAAACGTCTAGATCCGAATTTTAAAAGGTCTCATAAAATTTTTGTTTCTGAAAGGTGGCTTAAAAAATTCTAAGTAGCATTCAGAAGCGAAATTCACTGTTAACATTTCACTACATTCGAACTTTTTCTGCAGAGTTTTACAGACAAGGGAAGCTCTTAGGAACGATCTTCAAAGAATATAAGTGTTATCACTCAAATTTCAATGATTCATTAAAACAATATTGTTAATAATTGGCACTAAAAGTTGTTGTCTAGAAATGTCTAGATCTCTATAAATTTAAAAAAAAATACATAACAGAAAGCAAAATTCTTGTTTGTGGATGGTGGCTTAAAAAATCAGTGCTTCATTCGGAAGCGAAAGCCACTGCTAACGTTTCACTGCAATCTAACTCTTTATGCAGAAAAAGAAGTTTTACAGGCAAAGAAAGCTGAAGTGGGATTTTCAAAGAATTGTGATCACTCAAACTTCAATGATTAATGAAAACAATATTGTTACTGATTGAGGTTAAAAGTTACTGTCTAGAAAAGTCTAGATCTGAATAAAATTAAACAATCAGCCCAAAGACCGAAGTTCTTGTTTGTGGAAGGTGGCTTAAATATATCAGTTGTAATATCATTCGGAAGCGAAAGCTATCGTTTACATTTCACTGCATTTTAACTCTTAATGCAGAAAAAGAAGTTTTACAGGCAAAGAAAGCTGAAGAGCAATCTTCAAAGAACTGTATTCACAACTTCAATGATTGATGAAAACAATATTGTTACTAATTGAGGTTAAACGTTATTGTCTAGAAAAGTCTAGATCTGGATAAAATTAAAAAAAAAAAAAAAACAGCTCAAAGACCGAAGTTCTTGTTCCTGGAAGGTGGCTTAAATATGTTTTATATCATTCGGAAGCGAAAGCTATTATTTACATTTCACTGCATTTTAAGTGTTTATGCAGAAAAAGGAGTTTTACAGGCAAGGAAAATTTCAGCAGCTGTCTTCGAAGAACCTTAGTGTAATAACTTCCATGATTATTTAAAACAATATCGTTATTGATTGAGGCTAAAATATAATGTATTAAGCGTTTCGATATGAATAACATTTTAAAGGCATCACAAAGAACCAAATTTTATTTGTGAAAGGTGACATGTGCTAATCTGTACTAACTTTTAAATTCTGTAAGCCATCCTATTTACTTCCAAAATATGAAAATAAGTTTTAACATAATTTTCAGAAACATGCTTTTTAACACATACATAGTTTTTCTGTGTATTCATTAGTTACAAATAAATAAGCAGCCATTAAATCACTGTAAGCAAATCACGAAGTTTAAAAATTCGTGGCCAGTCTAACTTGTTAAAAAATAAACTTTGTAATGCAATTTAACTAAACTCAAGGCCACAAAAAAAGTAGCCGCATATAATACACGGAATCTTGCAGCGGCGGGCATTACTTAATATTTCAGCGAGGTGTTGCATATGGCATTTCGTGTTCCATTTGCTAAATGGTTTGTTTTCTTTCGCTGCAGAGGTAACATTAGCAAGCGGGGGGCACTGTAATACGACTGCTGTGCTGTATAATTCATGAGAATTTCCCGTGTCTTCCATCTTTTGTCTGGGATGAATGGTGTTCTTCTGAATGTTTATAAAATGGAAAATTGATTCTTTTATTTATTTTTTTTCCCCTGCATGTTAAATTGCGTGAAGAGTGTTTCGCGATGAAATCGTGAATTTGAGTTTTAAGTATTTTTTTTTAAGTGTTATACATTGAACGGTTAAAAAATAATAAAATAAAGGAAAATGAAAGTGTATTGTTTTCATGCAGAAGAAGTAAACGAACTGTGTGGAAGAAATTGGATAGTCGCAAATATTTACATGTGATATTGAAAACAGATTAGAACAAAATATTAAAGTTGAACAAGAAACAAAAATCTTGCCACCATGTGGACCGAATGGAATATGAAACAGTCGAACTCCGTTATTGCGAGCCAGGATTTAGCGAAGAAAATTAAAATAAATTGTAGGTTCAATGATCTGAATTAATAGTAAATTCGTTTATTACGAGTACTCCTATTTAGCGAGCAAATTATGTCAATGAATTTAAACTCGTTGTTGGACTGTACTTTCCAACACGATCTCATCTCTGCTTATACTGCTGCACAGGTCCTGATTATTATACTGGCACTCTGAACCTGTGCCCTGTAGAGATGAGTTCGGGCTCACTTTTTGAAGCCCGAGCCCGAGGACTTTTAATCCGAGCCCGCCCGAGCCCGAGCAATATAATTTAAGTCGGAGCCCGAGCCCACCCGAGCCCGAAATTTCAGTTAAAGATTTAAAAAAAAAATCCAATTACTTCATTGATAGAATACAATGAATTTTGCCGTTTGTGCAAGTTAAAGACAAATATAGTTGCAAACTCTCAATGCACTTCTAATTCTTTATTTATCCATATGTTTATCAAATAATGTCGGATCTTATGACTAACTAATGAATATAATCCGCCGTTCTGAAATATCCAAAGAGCTTAACGCACCTTCTAGGCGCCAGTGCCGATATTTTTTTTATAAGTACAGCCAACTCTGGTTATAGTGAACCCAGTTATAGTGAACCATCAGATATAGTGATCGCAAGCCATTAGTCTCGATTCACACACAGTATCTCTATCCATCATGAAGACACTTGGGTTTTAGTGAACTTCGGATAGAGTGGACGAAATTGGATGGTCCCCAGAGGTTCACTATAACCGGAGTTGACTGAACTTTCATTTTCCCCATGAATCACTTTTTAAAATCTGTTTCAAGGAGTATGTTCAATAAAGGAGAAATTTTTCACGAGCCCGAGCCCGCCCGAGCCCGAACGCAATTGTGAATTACAGAGCCCGAGCCCGGTTCGGGCCCGGGCTCGGGCTCGGGCTTTCGGGCTCGGGCTGAGCCCGTCTCATCTCTAGTGCCCTGGGCACAGAGACCAAAATTGAGTTTAGACTAAATATCAGGACCACAAAATATATATGGACACAAAATTTGAAAAGTCCTAGGGCACAAAAATTTTACTGTCGGACCCTGCAACTGAAACATACAGTTAACCTGTTCACTCTCATCATGCAGATGAAAGCCATTCCCAGTCGTTTCTTCCCGGCTTGGGTCATGCAATGCTTCCCATTATTTCCTGCGCATGCGCTCGCGCACTAAAGCATGGTCAGAGCGGGGCATTCAAAGAACCATGCCAGGCAGCATCTGTAAGGAAAACGTTGCCACAAAAATAAGAGCTAATGCATTAAAGCAAATAAGATGCATTTTTAACACTGCAATCAAAATCTAAATTATAACAGTTCTTTTGTTGTTCGGTTAAAGTAAATGAACAATTTTAAATTCTACTTTTAACATTACAGTTACCGACGTAACTGAATCCATTGCTGAAACTTAATCTATTAAATTCAACAATTCCCCCCCCCCCAAAAGAAAAAACCAGTAAATTGTTAGAGTTTTCAGAAAAGGAAAAGGAAATAAATTTGAAGCAAATAGAACTTGATGGCCCTTGAAAAAAAGTAGGATTTTTAATAGTAATGTGGATACTTTACATTTTATTCCCTTCTCATGTGTGACAGCATTTCTCCGAAGCTTGTAACTTGCAGTAACGCTGACAGATGATCCGGAGACGCCCATGCGCATATGCATTAGCCCCCTAGCAAAAATAGCGATAGTAAGTTTTGCATTGTAAAATTTGGAACTGTTTTGAGAGTTTTAACCCCGTACATCATGCCTATACTTAATGACACCAAGTGCCTCGTTAGTACATCACTTTCGGAACCACTTAAAATATGACTTACTAAATGGGGTACCTTCTTAAGCAGAGTTAAATGTAAAACTGAATTCTAAATGTTTATGTAATAAGTGTGCTTATAATAACATTATAATTTATATAAATTAGCAGAATAAAAAATTAAATTAAGGAAATTATAAGTAAATACGGTCTGTAGTACCTATGATTTACCCGTATAATCTGTCCTATTGAATCTGACATCGTACGGAAATCGAAATGAAAGAGATTCGTGGATAAATTCCTAAAATGTGTTGATAAGACACAACAATCTTTGTAAGGGAAAAATGCTGAGAGCGGTGCTCATCAAAAATTCAGTGCTTTTGGTAGATAACCTTGACAAAGAAATGGGATCCAGTTTGTACATTGCACTCTTAACCCTTTAACGCGCAGTGTTCCCGCTCTGGGAACACCCAACTCTGACGTTTTGACTGTTGCCAGTCACGAAGAATCGATTGGATTTCTATAAAAATAGTTGAGGGTGACATAGCTCCACGAGAATCCTTTACTTTTTAGCACGTCATTTCCCGTAAAAAAAATGGTCACGGTTACTTTTAACAGCACTGACATCTGCTGAAAAATGGAAGAATGCGAGAACAGCTGGATAGATTGCCCAGTGCTGAAAAAAAGGGGCAGCCGTTGCCATCGCTCCACTTAACTACCAGCAAGATGGCGGACGATCGAAACGTTCATCGCGTGCCACAGATCTAGAGACCCTTTTTTGACGACAACTGGCTGTGGCGGCACACCCGTCTGTCGCGTTAAGGCACACGATGAACGTTTCGATCGTCCGCCATCTTGCTGGTAGTTAAGTCGAGCGATGGCAACGGCTGCCCATTTTTCAGCATTGGGAAAGGGTTGCGCCTCAAAGGGTTAAGGCAATGACGAGGGCATAAATAGCATAACATCCCACTCTCATATGTAAACGCAGAAGCCAATCCAGTTCACAAGCACCCTTAACAAAATCTTGATTAAACCATAAAATATTCCTGTTTCATCATCGCCGTGCACGCCCATAAAAATTTTTATTATTCGCTTCCTCCGAGCTTTGCGCAAAATGGCTTTCGGATCCTCCATGGGTAAACACGACATAACAGAGAAACGAAGAAAGTTCTTTTAAGGAGGAGAAATTATGTCACCATGTCTATTGATTGAACGTCAGACACCACCCCCTTTCTTTACTCTTCTCCTCTTTGTTCGTTCGAGACATCCAGCTTCTGCAATTTCATTACTCCCAGACAGCCAGACAGCTAGCTAGCTCCCCCGTGAAAATCGAAAGCTTCAACCAGGATATTTTACCCGCCCCCGGTTTTGCCGCCACACAGCTAAGCTGGAGCCATGCACGCGCCCCGAAATCGATCTGTGTCTTCTTTTTTGCTGTTGTTGCGAGAGCGATGTCTCTGACCTCTAAAAAGAGGTTTCTAGATAGGATTTATGTAGAGTTAAATTAACGATGCCCCTTTTTTGATGGGCAATTTTAAAAGAGTGATACATTGCCCGTTTTTTTTTTTTTTTTTTTTTTTTTTTAAATCCAATATAACAGGTTCAAAGATTTCTCGTTCTACCGTGCGGAGATAAAAATCGTGGTATGACGATGCATTCAGGCGCGGATCCAAGGGGAGGGCGGTGGGGGCGGTCGCCCCCTCCTGGGCAAAGTTCAAAAATGTGTTATAATCTGTTAAAATATACACTCATGTCCATAAATTAAGGATAATGAAGTTCAGGCAAAGAAAGAGAAAGAAGCAAAACAAATTTGACTTATTTGTAAAGTCTATTTATTAAACAAAAAGTAAAGTGCAAAAAAGATGCTATATGTTTGACATAATTAATAAAAATTGCAAGTTTTACTCCCTTGACCAAATTTCAAAAAAGAACCTATTTACAAAAAACAGTATAACATGGTTAGTAGGATGGTTACTACGGAGTATGTCTCCCGGACGATGCAATATAGGCCTGACAACGCCTAGGCATGCTGAGTACACAGCGCTTGTGAACAATTTTACTTCTTTGCCACCATTCCTTATATACCCCTCTCTTACACTCTCGTCATTGTGACGTACCATCCACGCCATCTGGTGGTTTGCTGTAATTTGCATATTCTTCTTCAAGATGTGTGTGATCATTCCACAGGTGAAATTTTTATTTTAGAGATCAATTTCTGTGTGATTCTGAATTATCCTTAATTTATGGACATGAGTGTATTATGAAAGTATAATGAAAATTATGTAGCTTTTTTCTAAGGGTTGTATTACGGGTACTACTCCCTGTTCTTTTTAATCATCGCTCATACATAGATTTTATCAATAAAATAATTAATAGGTATAATTGATTATATTAATTAATTATAAAATGATTTTGCGCATTCTACCCCCCTGTTTCAGGTACAAAATCGTCCCCTCCTTGAGTAATTTCTGGATCCGACTCTGGATGCACTGAGGGTGCGAATTGACGGGGAGAGGGGGGGGGGAGGGAAGCCGGTGGTTTCCGTGCGCAGCTTATGGGTGATTTGAAAGCTAAGAATTTCAATACGGATGTTTTTAAAGCGGCAGTATATGTTGTATGAGGTGGTTGAATAAAGTATCCCTGTTTGGAACGTTCTACTGACAGATGCAGAGGACATAATGACTAGAGAAATTAATCAGTGGAAAGAAAGAATTAGTTTCAACAAAGTCCGCTGGGGGGGCTAAGGTACGAGAAATGTAGCTTGGGACAACACTGTCCCTTGGAATACAAGGGACATTATTCCCAGCAAACCGTTTTTCAATAGCAAGTGGAATTGAGATCATTTTGATGTCACGAGTTTTAAACAACATTGATAGATGCAGTTTAAAACTCATATCATCAGAATTCGCATTCCGATATCGGATTCCAATTTGTTGAGACTGTCCCCTCCCCTCCCCCAATGTCGGACTTGCCAGTGTAATTTTTGTCTTTGGGATTACCTTTAGGATTAAATTTTTCGAAAATTATAGAGAATCTGGCGTATTTAAAGAACTATATTTTCTTGAAACCCACGCAACATCAGTCGCGTTCTAAAAGACCACGCTACAACATGTGTGATGTGTCACATGTTAGCTGTGAACAAAAGTAGACTCACTGCGAACCGTGAATCTTCGAAGGCAGTTATGTTTTGCATGCATTTCTACAGGATCGACAGTTTGTGTGTAATTATCGGCAATAATAACGCTAATTGCTGTATATCCACAAGAAACGAAGATGCCATGTATTTTTCAGAAATTAGTAGATATCCAAGCAGTACATAAGTTTGTGCGAACGTATCATACTTATAATAAAAGTTTATTATTATTAAAAATCCTTCAATAATAAATTCGTTTGCATAGTCTTTTAAAGTTTAAGCCATTTAGGAAAATGCCATTTTGAATTAGTGTATGAAATTTATTTTCCGTAATTTCGGGACTCTTTTAGGTTCATTACATGGAACTATTAATTAGAAAAAAAATTAGATAGTTCAGGAAAAAAATCTACATTTTTTTTTCAGTTTCTGACGTAATTTTTTATTTATTTAGTTGCTTTTAAAATCTCTCATAAATTATGAAATTTTTAAAAAGCAGTCCTTTAACCCCTTAAAGGTCGTATTATTTTCAAGAAGATGGTCATAAATGTGCCTATTTTTTTATTCAAGAAAATTTATAAAAATAAATGTACGTAAAATATATGTATTCTTTTTAAGGTTTGAGACATTTTTTAGCATTAAATAAAAAATTAAATTTCTAGGAATAGCCAACATTTAGGGTTATTGTGACTGAATGTGTGTTTTTCAGTGGAAATTAAAAACATATTTTTTAAACACTAAAAGAGATTTTTATTAAACTTACTTCATAATATACATAAATATTTGTAACGTGTTCTTTGGACATAGGTGAGAGAGTGAGCTAAATGTGTAAAATGCATGGCAGAAGTAACCGTACTGCTACCATCTATTTTAAAATAAACTAACTCCAATTAACTTAAAAATAGTCTAGTACTGTGATCTGTTGTGTAAAATGAGATATAAAAAAATACTGTGCAAAAGAATTGAAATGTTCTGATCTTTCTGCCGAATATCTTTTGGACATTCTACCCCGGAAATATCACGGGCACGAGAAATAGGGGGGGAAAGCTATGCCCGTGATTTTGACGTGAGCGAGAAGGAAGGGGTTAAAAAAAACAGCCCTTAAATTAACGTAGGACGTAATATTTTAACGTTGATCAAATTTTAAAATAATGCAAGAAACATAAAACAAAGATTAAATTAATTCAATTTATTATTCAATTTACCCTATTTGGCCCTTAAAAAAATTCGAACAACTTTATAATCCAGCCAGTTTTCAAAAGGAAAACCTCGAACGCTATTTTTAATCGGCATCATTTTTTTTTTTTTTCACGTTGTTGCCACTGCCGAATTTCCATTACATGTACACATCTTCGAATCGATAAACGCGTTCAATACACCGCTTTTATTTTTAATTCTTCGGCCCAGTTTCCTATTCACGGTCCGATGTCCAACTCCCACCAGGGCGATTTCGCCATTTTCTTTTAAGTGGTTGTTCTCTTGCGTGGCACTTGATTTAATTCGGACGGTGGACAATCGAATTAAGTGATGTGGCGATAGAAGTAATGGACGTTCTTCGCGCTAAGTGAAAAAAGAAAGTGTAGAGAAACAGAATTAGCAAAATAGAATGAGTTGTCTATTTGTGTGTTTACAGTGTGTATACACGAAAGTGAACGATTTATTTGTCATAGTAAGTTGCCCTGCTTTTCGAGTACAGTATTTTCTGTTCCAATAAAGGAAGCTTCAATGAATAGAAAAGCGCGAATAATAATAAATAATAGTACTAAAAGCTCATTTGAAAAAAAAATACTTTTCTTCTTTTTATGACAAACAAAGTGCTCCAGAAGAACTGAAAAAGCAAACTTTTTTTTGGTGATTGTTCATGTCTGAATACGGAAGAACATACTACATTTTAAAATTACAGATGCATCGTGAATGTAGAAGATTCGAAATCGTAGATTCACAACAGCTTAACAATAAAGAAATTAGTTCTTAAAGACATTAACTTTTCTTTAGAATAAGAAAAACTACTTATTGCGTAAGACTTGGAAAAAATTTCAAAAAATAGCTAAATATTTAAATCACGTATTTATAACTAATCGAAATTTGGACAAAAACCCACCATAGTTACTATAACATATTCTGTCATATTGATGTTTTTTACAAAATAGCAATAAAAACGCAAGTTTTTAAAAAGTAGATTAAAAAAAATTACATTCATGTGATTCCAATGCTAAATCAGTACAGCACTTTTTAAATACCGACTTTAGCACTATATTATTACCTTTAGAAAATGTTTTCTATTGATATGTCATAAATTTTATAAGAGACCATTTACATAAAACAATAGAAGAAATAATTGCTCAGGGGGACAAAAATGTTCAAAGAGCAAACTGAAGCTACACTCAGGGCCTGACTTCCGGGAGGGCATTCGGGGCAAGCGCCCGGGCCCCCCAAATTGTTCTATAAGTTTAAAAATTTGTAAATTTTGAAAAAAGTTTTCGAAAAGGGGGGGCCCTACTTAATGAAGCTTTTAACGAAGGCCCCCAACTCGGCAAATCTGCTCTTGGTTACACATTTATAAGGTCATTCATGAAAAAAAAAAAAAAGAAAAATTGTTAATGTGATAATATAATATTCACTGACTGAGTATTCCAGCTCAATAGTTAAAAACTTTGAGCTGAAATACTCAGTCAGAGAATATTATAGTATCACATTCACACTTCTCAAAGAATTATTGAATCAAAGATCTTCAATCTTTGATTCATCTAAGGGAATAAGCAAATCATGTAGCAGCTCCGCTCGGCAATTCCTGATTTCTGAGTCATATTAGTTTATTTCTTTATTTTTTATGTATAGTAATTGTAAAAAGTTATAGTAATCACAGTTACTTTTTGAACAGAACATTAGTTGCCGTTAGCTATACCAATAAAAAAAAAAGTGCAAGAATGTTTACCTATGAGAAAAACAATTCGACACTATCAACAGTTAAGGAGATAGTTTAGAGAAAGTCGTAACTATTCGAAAAGAGAATTTCCTTCTCTAAATGCTTCACATTATTTCAGATGATTTCATCTCGAAGCTTTTAAATTGGCGGAACACGTTTGGAAGCCATTTAGATAAAGGAAAAAAAAAATAGTAGTAAATGGCTAACTGTAAGGCTTCCTTTTGAGGTTTTCTTTCATCTTAAAGCGTAACATGCAGCTGTCGCAGTTTGGAATAAATACATGCACTTAACCAATGGATGATTTACCCTTTGAAGCGCGGCATTTTCACATCAATATAGTAGACCAACTGGCAGGACTGCCCGGCGCAGAAAAAGTTCAGCCGTTGCCATCCATCCATTTTACCCTTTGAGGCGCAACCCTTTCCCAATGCTGAAAAAAAGGGCAGCCGTCGCCATCGCTCGACTTAACTACCAGCAAGATGGCGGACGATCGAAACGTTCATCGCGTGCCACTGATCTAGAGACCCTTTTTCGACGCAGCTGGCTGTGCGGCACAGCCAGCTGCGTGGTAGTTTAGTCGAGCGATGGCAACGGCTGCCCCTTTTTTCAGCATTGGGCAATCTATCCAGCTGTTCTCGCGTTCTTCCATTTTTCAGCAGATGCCAGTGCTGTTAAAAATAATCGTGACCATTTTTTGACGGAAGATGACGTGCTAACAAGTAAAGGGTTCTCGTGGAGCTATGTCACCCGCAACTATTTTTATAGAAATCCAATCGATTCTTCGTGACTGGCAACAGTCGAAACGTCAGAGTTTGATGTTCCCAGAGCGGGAACACTGCACGTTAAAGGGTTAATCATCGGAAAATTTCTTTATCTCTGTGCCGCTGAATGGACTATACGATCGGCCCCCATGTTGTTGTTGATAGTTACATGGATTAATGGCAACAGCTACACTTTTTCAGCTTTGGAGTTTTTCAACCAAATTTGTTTGCTACCATTAGTGTAAGCGTTGAAAGAAGGTGGTTTCACGCTGCAACAACCGTGCGTCAAAGGGTTAAGTGCATAAAGAAATGTGTAGAATCTTTATAGGATCTTAAAAAGTACAACAGCAAATTTGTTGCTTGTTACACATCCAAAACTTTCAAAATATTTTAAAGGGAATTTATTAATCCATCAATGACCACACCCATTTTCTATTCTTCAAAGTCATCGACAATGACTTCCAACACTCATTCATGAGCCGGATGTGCTGCCCGTACAGCAGGCTGTGTCAAAAAAAGACTTTAGCGCTGTAGTAAATGGTCCCAACTCTGAAAGTGCAGCGGTTGCCATAGATTCATTTAACCACCAACAACATGGCGCCCATCTCGCGCCACAGAGCTAAAGACGTTTTCTGACACAGCTGGCTGTTCGGCGGTGCAGTCAGCTGCTGGCGGGAAATTTCTTCAGCTGTGTGACGCCATATGGGAGATTCGATCGGCCCTCCATGTTGCTGGTAGTTATAACTCGAGAGATGGCAACGGGTGTGCTTTTTCCGGCTTTGGGCACTATATAAAGTTGTTCTTCTATATAGATGTGAAAATGGTTGCGCGTTAAAATAACTAATTCACGCCCCATATATAACTCCTATTTTCACTCCTAAAAAATTTTCCACGTTTCCTCTAATGGCGAACTCTATTTCTGAAACCTCTAACGGCTGTTCATCTTACCTGAATTTCTTTCTCTCTCTCTGTGAGATTTCGAACGGACATTTTTATCTCGGGGAGCTGAAGAAAAATTGGTTTTTCCCTTCTCTTCTCTGTCTTTATGGTTGCAAGATAAACATTATCAGTGCAATCCTTTCTGCTTCTTGGTGTTTTCCCAAATGATCCTGAGTTTTGACTTTGTGATTGGCGTCGTCGTTGCTTCGCACGCGTAGATTAGAAGTGATTTACCAAGGTTTTCACGTCATGTACTTTTTTTTTCAAAGCTGTCTAGATATATGATGTCCCAAAAAGATAGTAGAGGAGAGGAGGTGATTATGGAATAGTCGGGAAATATGGAATACCGAGTTTTTGGCTCTGTTAGTTGCTATTGCCACAAGGGAATACCATGAACAACTCAAGAAAGATTCCCTTCTTACAATGCAGCAAGAGTTGACCGCTCTCTGTTGCCGTACCACTCGCTACAGAACGTTTTGTGATTTGTGATTTTCAAGAGTTTTTGTAGATAAGTTTTCAAACATTTTAACTTACTAGTAAACATGTGACATGAACATGGATGTTACGCATAATGTACACTAAGAGAATGGTAGCTTGTTACACATCCAAAACTTTCAAATATTTTAAAGGGAATTTATTAATCCATCAATGACCACACCCATTTTCTATTCTTCAAAGTCATCGACAATGACTTCCAACACTCATTCATGAGCCGGATGTGCTGCCCGTACAGCAGGCTGTGTCAAAAAAAGACTTTAGCGCTGTAGTAAATGGTCCCAACTCTGAAAGTGCAGCGGTTGCCATAGATTCATTTAACCACCAACAACATGGCGCCCATCTCGCGCCACAGAGCTAAAGACGTTTTCTGACACAGCTGGCTGTTCGGCGGTGCAGTCAGCTGCTGGCGGGAAATTTCTTCAGCTGTGTGACGCCATATGGGAGATTCGATCGGCCCTCCATGTTGCTGGTAGTTATAACTCGAGAGATGGCAACGGGTGTGCTTTTTCCGGCTTTGGGCACTATATAAAGTTGTTCTTCTATATAGATGTGAAAATGGTTGCGCGTTAAAATAACTAATTCACGCCCCATATATAACTCCTTTTTCACTCCTAAAAAATTTTCCACGTTTCCTCTAATGGCGAACTCTATTTCTGAAACCTCTAACGGCTGTTCATCTTACCTGAATTTCTTTCTCTCTCTCTGTGAGATTTCGAACGGACATTTTTATCTCGGGGAGCTGAAGAAAAATTGGTTTTTCCCTTCTCTTCTCTGTCTTTATGGTTGCAAGATAAACATTATCAGTGCAATCCTTTCTACTTCTTGGTGTTTTCCCAAATGATCATGAGTTTTGACTTTGTGATTGGCGTAGTCGTTGCTTCGCACGCGTAGATTAGAAGTGATTTACCAAGGTTTTCACGTCATGTACTTTTTTTTTCAAAGCTGTCTAGATATATGATGTCCCAAAAAGATAGTAACAGTCTTTAGTTCGTCTAAAGACAGGGCACGACTGCTTTCTAAACCACCTTAACCCTTTGAGACGCAATCCTTTCCCAATGCTGTTAAAAAGGGCAGCCGTTGCCATCGCTCGACTTAACTATCAGCAAGATGGCGGACGATCAAAACGTTCATCGCGTGCCACAGATCTAGAGACCCCTTTTCTGTCGCACAGCCAGCTGTCGTCAGAAAAGGGGTCTCTAGATCTGTGGCACGCGATGAACGTTTTGATCGTCCGCCATCTTGCTGGTCGTTAAGTCGAGCGATGGCAACGGCTGCCTTTTTCAGCGTTGGGCAATCTATCCAGCTGTTCTCGCGTTCTTCCATTTTTCAGCAGATGTCAGTGCTGTTAAAAATAATCGTGACCATTTTTTGTACGGGAAATGACGTGCTAAAAAGTAAAGGATTCACGTGGAGCTCTGTCACCCGCAACTATTTTTATAGAAATCCAATGTATTCTTCGTGACTGGCAACAGTCAAAACGTCAGAGTTTGGTGTTCCCAGAGCGGGAACACTGCGCGTTAAAGGGTTAAAAGTAAAATTACGGGATTTTATGTTTTTATTTATCTAACGTATGGTGAATAAAAAACTGTTTCAGTGATGTTTCAAATAAAGCAGTTATTCTTTCGTTTTTAAATGCTGCTTTTGATCACTTTTTTTTTGGAATTAAACTCAGCTTGAAGCATTAGGGAAAAAATTGCACATTATACAATTCCATTTTCACTTCGAACAATTTTTCTCGTTTTCCTTAACTGCATTCTATTTCTGAAATCTCTAATGACTTGATTTGGGAAGAATTTTTCCTTTCGGATGCCGAAGAGATATTATTGGAGGTGAAGAAAAATTGATTTTCCTCTCTTCTTTTGTTCTAAGGTTGTGAGGAGATAAGTATTATCTCATCGTTTCTTCCTACTTTTTTTCCCCAGCATTTTCCTGAGTGATCGCCAGTTTTAGCGTTCTTTTTTAAATGGTATCTCAATGCATAGTCAATGGAGATAACGAGTGATTGATAGTTGTGTCGTAATATTTGCATCGACCCTTTGTAGCACAAGCATTTCCAGATCAATATAGAAGACCAACTAGATCGACTGCCCAACGCTGAAAAAATGCAGCCGTTGCCATCGATCGATTTAACTACCAACTACATGGCAGTCGATCGAATCGTCCATCTGGCGCCACAGAGCTATAGAAGTTTTCTGTTACAGCTAGATGTGTGGGGCCGTGCATGTTGTTGGTAGTTAAATGGATGAATGACAATGGGTCCCAACGCATTATCAGCGTTGGGACCATTTAACTATATCTTTTTGCGACTAGCAGTGAAAGCGCTGAAATAAGGTGGTTCCACATCGAAACCGCCACTCGTCAATGGGTTAAATAGCAAAGAACCAAGTGGTGCGTGCACTGTAATAATGTGCACGTTTAAAGAGTTGGGACCATTTAACCATTTTTTTTTTTTTTAGCGACTAGCAGTGAAAGCGCTGAAATAAGGTGGTTCAATGTCGAAACCCCCGCTCGTCATGGGTTAAATAGCAAAGAATCAAGTGGTGCGTGCACTGTAGTAATGTGCACGTTTTTAGCGCTGGGACCATTTAACCATTTTTTTTTTTTTTCGACTAGCAGTGAAAGCGCCGAAATAAGGTGGTTCCACGTCGAAACCACCGCGCTTCAAAGGGTTAAATAGCAAGGAATCAAGTGGTGCGTGCACTGTAGTAATATGTGCTTGAAACCCTTTTATGAGTATTCAGTCTCGCAAAGTTTAAAGATGCAGTCAACTCGCGATAACTCGAAGTCCAAGGGGCCAGACAAACATTTCGAGTAATCAGACGTTCGAGTTATTGGTATTTGCCTTCTTTCCTCATTTTTATGCAGAATTTTTTTGTGTGCTATAAATAGTCGTTACTCTGATATTGTGCTACTTAATCCAAGGAGGTAAAATATTTTTTCAGTTAAATTTTGAGCTGGCTATGGAGAAGTTTTCTTTCCATACAAGATGAATTGTGCTAAAAGCATTTTGCCTTAGATTAACCCTTTAACGCGCAGTGTTCCCGCTCTGGGAACACCAAACTCTGACTTTTGACTGTTGCCCGTCACGAAGAATAGATTTGATTTCTATAAAAATAGATGCGGGTGACACAGCTCCACGAGAATCCTTTACTTTTTAGCACGTCATTTCCCGTAAAAAAATGGTCACGATTATTTTTAACAGCACTGACATCTGCTGAAAAATGGAAGAATGCGAGAACAGCTGGATGGACTGCCTAATGTTGAAAAAGGGGCAGCCGTTGCCATCGCTCGACTTAACTACCACGCAGCTGGCTGTGCCGCACAGCCAGCTGCGTCAAAAAAGGGTCTCTACATCTGTGGCACGCTATAAACGTTTCGATCGTCCGCTATCTTGCTGGTAGTTAAGTCGAGCGATGGCAACGACGGCCCTTTTTTCAGCATTGGGAAAGGGTTGCGCCTCAAAGGGTTAAACAGAGAGAAAATATTTTATCCCACAGGTTTTTCTTTTATTTTAGTAAATATTATTCTATGCGTTTTCCCAAGCATGAAATGAAATTCAAAATTTTACAAAAACTTCAGCTTAAAGGGGAATATTTCGAGTTATAGAGAAAATTTTGTGTTGAAAATAAGAAACTGTATTAGGATTACATGAAAGCTTCGAGATA
Source organism: Cheiracanthium punctorium (assembly GCA_038373885.1). NCBI lineage: Eukaryota > Metazoa > Arthropoda > Arachnida > Araneae > Cheiracanthiidae > Cheiracanthium > Cheiracanthium punctorium. The sequence continues at coordinate 389,016 of JAWZYV010000136.1, read as the reverse complement.
AACGAGTATTCGATTTAAGACACTTAAGAGTTATCGCGAGTTCACTGTATCATTAACCCTTTGAAGCGCAACCATTTCCCGATGCTGAAAAAAAAGGCATCCGTTGCCATCGCTCGATTTAACTACCAGCAACATGTCTATTGATCGAATCGTTCATCGCGTGCCACAGATTTAGAGACCATTTTTTGGCACAGCTGGTTATGCGGAGTCACACAGCCAGCTGAACCAGCGGACCATCGTTAATTTTTTGCCCTGGTAGAAGTATTCCGAATTCTAAGATCATTTTTAATCTATATAAATAAAATTAGACTTTTTTGTCTGTACATTTCTTGGAATTAAAAATTTTGCGATTTCTACCCGTTTGAAGTACTCGGGAATCCGATGCGACCCTCAAAAAAAAGTTTGTCTGTCATTCTGTCGTTCTGTGCATGACGCTTTTTTTGTTTAAGCATCACGTAAAAACGACTGAAGCGAATGATATGAAATTGGGTGTCATGATAGGTGGTCACTCAACTTAAAATATAGGCGTCGAATTTTTAAAAAATCTTGTTCAGATTTTGAGATTTTGCGAAAATCGTTTCAAAATGCGTAAATTCGTGTTCCAGCATCACGTAAAAACGACTGAAGCGATTAAAATGAAATTTGGTATCATGATTGGTGGTCCCTCAACTTAAAACGTAGGCGTCGAATTTTTAAAAATTTTGATTGTATTTTGAGATTTTGCGAAAATCCTTTCAAACTGCGTAAATTTGTGTTCAAGCATCACGTAAAAACGACTGAAGTGAATGAAATGAAATTGGGTATCATGATAGGTGGTCACCCAACTTAAAACATTGTCGTCGAATTAAAAAAAAATCTTCATTAGATTTTGAGATTTTGCGAAAATTGTTTCAAACTGCGTAAATTTGTGTTCGCACATCACATAATAACTGCAAAGGTGAAAAAAAATGGTATTTGGTGAAATAATAGGTGGTCACTCACCTTAAATTATAAGCATCTAATTAAAAAAAAATCGATCAGATTTCGAGATTTTGCAAAAATCGTTTAAAACTGAGTGAATCTTCGTTCACACATCACGTAATAACGACTAATACGAATGATACGAAATTTGGTGATATGATAGTTAGTTGCTAATCTTAATTTATAGGCGTTGAATTTTAAAATATTTTGATTACATTTTGAGATTTTGTGAAAATCGTTTTAAAATGCTGAAATTTTGTTCCAGCATCACGAAATAAAGACTGCAGGGAATGAAACGAAATTGGGTGACATGATAGGTTATCACTCAACTTAAATTCTAGGCTTCTATTTTTTCAAAAATGTTGATTAAATTTTGAGATTTTGCGAAAATTATTTCAATATGCGTCAATATTCGTTCGCGCATCCCATAATTACGACTTAAGCGAATGAAATGATATTACTTAGTTTCTCTCTTACCCTGTAATATTTTAACAATACATAAAAATTATAACATTGCTTTTTTACTTTGGCAACATACTACATCCATTCTGTGTACTCCTACAATGCTGACGAAAGTTCGTGCTTTTTGGAAAATTGCATTCACTAACCCGTCAACGACGGGTACTTCAGCTAGTAAGAGCTAAATTCAGAAGAAATGTCCATGCTATTTGTGAAAGGTGTTATTGCGTTAGATCACAACCGCTGGATCTAAATAGGATGCTGAAGAAATTGACCTTTCATTTCATTCCCATTGCAGTCCGCGAGAAAAATTATCCAATTGATTTTAACCCAGAAAAATCTGGAGTGACCCCACTCGACTTTCCGAACACTTACGATTAAGATCATTACCAAGCATTTAAATAAATTTTAATCGATGAATAATTCAACAAAAATTCTTAGTATTTTTCAATTTGAGCTCAATCGAATGTACCGTTTAAACGCTAGCGCAGTTTCAATAATTTTCCCCCATAGTCCATAATGTAAAAGAAATCTTTGTCGTAGCCCTGTAAAAAACTGTAAGTCCTATACACACCAAAATCAATGCCGGTTTTGCGACGGTGGTTTATGACATATATATCCAATTTGAGCTCAATCGAATACCCCGTTTAGGAGCTATCGTGTTCACTCACATACACACACACACACACACACACATATACATACATACATCTCGTAAAAATAGCATCAATGAATTCAGAAGACCTTAAAACGTGTCAATATACCAAAATCTCGAAGTCGAATTTTTTCATGATTACATTACTTTCCTTACATGGTACATGTACGGAAAGTTAAAAAAAAACTTTTTTCAAAGAAATGAAGGAAAATTAATTGTTCGCCCGTAAACCAATTTTCGTCCCCCTCACCCCTTTTCGGTTCAAATTTATTGAAAATGGGTATCCGGGGTTAAAATGAGCTAAAATTTTGAAATATGAAGTGAAATCTAGGGGTTGCTAGTGGGGAACAAAAAAGTTGGTGTGAATTTTAATATGCAGATGGCCCCTTATGTAATTTTTATGCATAGCAAATTAAAGTGTACGTCAATCGAAAACGATTGGCATCTGTAACTTTGCTGTACGACGATCGACGGCCGAAAAAAGTACAAGTAGGCCTTTTTTTTCCGCAGCTGTACTTACTGTTCATGTTATTGCCCAAACTGATCGAAACTTAAACAGCAATCTTTTAAATGCGGTTTTATTTATTTTAGACTATTAACAAAAAAAAAAAAATAGTTGGCAAAGAGTTATGACCCGGAAAAAATGACAGCGTGTTGGAGTTCGTCCTATCCAGAAATGATTTAAATTCTAAAATTTCAAAATAAATGCCAAAAAAAGTACAGCTAAGGCCCAGTGTAGCGCATACAAAACTGAAATAAGAAAAGTGACTTTCTAGTAAAATACTTGGTTATTTTTTAAAAACTATTCTCCCCCAAATAATAATCACTAACATTATCACATATATTTATTTCAGACACAGAAAAAAAAATGAGCCTTGTAGGGTTAAAATGAAACCAATGGTGTTAACGCTTTGAAGCGCAACTCCTTTCCCAATGCTGGAAAAAAGGCAGCCGTTCCTACCAAACACACACAGGTTCTCTGAACGTCTATTAACGTTCAGAAGACGTTTTCTGAACGTTAATAGACGTTCAGAGAACCTGTTCGTGTTTGCTGGGTTGCCATCGCTCGACTTAACTACCAGCAAGAGGGCGGACGATAGAAACGTTCATTGCATGCCACAGATCTAGAGCCCCTTTTCTGACGCAGCTGGCTGTGCGGCACAGCCAGCCGTTGCCATCCATCCATTTAACTACCAACAACATGTGCGGTCACTCATCCAGCTGTGTCAGAAAACTTCTATTGCTCTGTGGCGCCAGAACGACGATTCGATCGACTGCCATGTAGTTGGTAGTTAACTCGAGAGATGGCAACGGGTGTACTCTTTCAGCGTTGGGCACTATACAAAGTTCCTCTATATAGATGTGAAAATGGTTGCGCGTCAAAGGGTTAAAAAAGCTGTTCGAAAGTTACGTGATTGTCAAATAGAACAACAGTCTTAACCCTTTAATGCACAGTGTTCCCGCTCTGGGAACACCCAACTCTGACGTTTTGACTGTCGCCAGTCACGAAGAATAGATTTGATATCTATTAAAGTAGTTGCGGGTGACATAGCTCCACGAGAATCCTTTACTTTTTGGCACGCCATTTCCCGTAAAAAATCTGTCCCGATTATTTTTAAGCTGGCTGTGCCCGGCATAGCCAGCTGTCGTCAAAAAAGAGGTCTCTAGATCTGTGGCACGCGATGAACGTTTCGATCGTCCGCCATCTTGCTGCTGGTAGTTAAGTCGAGCGATCTCAACGGCTGCCCTTTTTTCAGCATTGGGAAAGGGTTGCGCCTCAAAGGGTTAACTCCCCTTCCTGAGTTCATCCCAAACACTTCTCTGCATTAGAATAAAACAACTCAGCTTATCTCCTGTTGAGAGCCCAAGGAGCAAAAGAAGAGGGGGGGGAAAGAAAGAAAACAGATCCGCGGAAATATCCTGGAGGCATTGGCGCTGCTTTTCCCTCGACTTCCATTTTCCTGAGAAAAGATTTTTCCCTGGGAATCAGAAAATATTAAGAGAGTGCTGCGTTGTTAAAGTACTCTCGAGGAAATATCGATCGGTAAGGGGGGGGGGGCAGCAAAATCCGTCTTTTCATAACTTTTAGTTAAAGGGCCCGGCTTCTATGATGAGAGAGATCATTGACGTGTACTTCGCTAAATTAGACAGATGTTTAAGATGCTGGTGCTGGAGAAAACTTTGGTGGGGAGATAATAGAGTTTTTTGTGGGGGGCAGCGAGGGCGTAACTCGTTAGCGGTGAGAAATTAATTGCCTTGTTTACGAAAGGGATATTAAAAGTTGCTCTGAAACCAATCAGAAGATCAATGGAGTTAAAAGTGGGGTGTGATCAGACTTCTACAAGACTGACGCAAGGCCCTAGGAGGATAACAGCAATGCGGTATTTTTACAGAACGGAGCAAAAATAGATTCTGATAGACCCATTCATAGGGTAAACTGAAATATTTCTGGTAAAAGGAGGGAGCAGTGATTAACAGTTTGAGGCGCAACCCTTTCCCAATGCTGAAAGCAGCACAGCGCATGTGGCTGTGCGGCACAGCCAGCTGCGTCAAAAAAGGGTCTCTAGATCTGTGGCACGCGATGAACGCTTCGATCGACCACCTTCTTGCTAGTAGTTAGGTCGAGCGATGGCAACGGCTGCCCTTTTTTCAGCATTGGGCAATCTATCCAGCTTTTCTCGCATTCTTCCATTTTTCAGCAGATGTCAGTGCTGTTAAAAAGAATCGTGACCATTTTTTGACGGGGAAATGAGGTGCTAAAAAGTAAAGGATTCTCGGAGCTATGTCACCCGCAACTATTCAAATCAAATCTATTGTTCATTCAAATCAAATCTATTGTTCGTGACTGGCAACAGTCAAAACATCAGAGTTGGGTGTTCTCAGAGCGGGAACACTGCACGTTAAAGGGTTAAACACTCGAAAAAATGAATAACGCTTCTTCAGACTATGCACCAGTAGCGGATCTAGGGGAGGGGCTAGGGGGCTTCAGCCCCCCCCCCAAAAGAGATTGCTAAAGGGTAACATTCTGCTTTATTAAACACTTAAATGGCTAAAATGATCATATTTTATAACCTAGCCCCTCCCAAAAGCATGCAAATTGGTTTAGACTAAAATTCTGATTTATAGTACATTTTAATTGGGCGAAATAAGCTTTTTAAAAAATTTAGCCCCTCAAAAAAAATATTTCTGGATCTGCCACTGCTATGAACTATGGACTAACATTAAGAGTAAAGCTGTATGTCTTGTGCAACTTTCATAAAAAAAATTCATAAACACGAAAATCGCCTTCAGATATGGGCCGAGGAGTTTCTGCTTAGTGAAGTATTGCAAAATTTCTGCATGTTTAGCATTTTTCCCTTGTGTTTCTTAAATCTTATTGGTTCATTGTGTGTAACAGTTCACAGTACAAATTGTAAAGAGCCTCACCATAGCACTGTGGTTATGTCTCTGCAAATGGTAGACGACCGAAGTGTGAGGATCGCGGGTTTAGATCCCATCGAGCAGCTGTCGATCTAAGGGTCTAGAGTTTTGGTAGGTTTTCTCCAGGTGTAAGGTGAATACGCGCTAGAACCCCTTAGAAAGTCCTCCTACCAAGGCACCCTCCCCATCCTTGGCAGATCGCCCTAGTGTAGCGTTGCCCCAATAAAAATTTGTAAAGAGACGTTCTACATTTTTCTGAGTCTCCTTCGCAATTAGAGTTTTTAACCCTTTAACACACGATGGTCGCTCTGTGAAACCAACTCTTTCTAGTATTAGTCACAAAAAATAGGGTTAAATTGTCCCAAAGCCGAATAAGTACATCTTCCGAGTTAGCTACCAGCAACATGGCGCTCGCATAGCCAGTTGTGCCATAAAAGGACTCTAGCTCGGTAGCGCGCGACGGACGACTCGATAGACCGCCATGTTGCTGATAGTCAACTCGAGAGATGGCAACCGGTGTACTCTTTCAGCGTTGGGCACTATATAAAATTCTATATAGATGTGAAAATGGTTGCGAGTCAAAGGGTTAAAAAGCTGTTCGAAAGTTACGTGATTGTCAAATAGAACAACATTCTTAACCCTTTAACGCGCGGTGTTCCCGCTCTGGGAACACCCAACTCTGACGTTTTGACTGTTGCCAGTCACGAAGAATAGATTTGATTTCTATAAAAATATTGGCGGGTGACATAACTCCACGAGAATCCTTTTCTTTTTAGCACATCATTTCCCGTAAAAAAAATTGTCACGATTATATTTAATAGCACTGACATCTGCTGAAAAATGGAAGAATGCGAGAACAGCTCGATCGATTGCCCAATGCTGGGAAAAGGGCAGTTTTTGCCATCGCTCGACTTAACTACCAGCAAGAGGGCGGACGATCGAAACGTTCATCGCGTGCCGCAGATTTAGAGACCCCTTTTTTGACGACAGCTGCTTTTTTCAGCATTGGGAAAGGATTGCTCCTCAAAGGGTTAACTCCGCTTCCTGAGTTCATCCCAAGCACTTCTCTGCATCAAAATAAAACAACTCAGCTTATCTCCTGTTGAGAGTCGAAGGGCAAAAGAAAAGGGGAAAAAAAGAAAACAGATCCGTAGAAATATCCCGGAGGCATTGCGCTCCTTTTCCCTCGACTTCCATTTTCCTGAGAAAAGCTTTTTCCCTGGGAATCAGAAAATATTAAGAGAGTGCTGCGTTGTTAAAGTACTCTCGAGGAAATATCGATCGGTAAGGGGGGCGGGCAGCAAAATCCGTCTTTTCATAACTTTTAGTTAAAGGGCCCGGCTTCTATGATGAGAGAGATCATTGACGTGTACTTCGCTAAATTAGACAGATGTTTAAGATGCTGGTGCTGGAGAAAAACTTTGGTGGGGAGATAATAGAGTTTTTTGGTGGGGGGCAGCGAGGGCGTAACTCGTTAGCGGGGAGAAATTAATTGCCTTGTTTACGGAAGGGATGTTAAAAGTTGCTGTGAAACCAATCAGAAGATCAATGGAGTTAAAAGTGGGGTGTGATCAGACTCCTACAAGACTGACGCAAGGCCCTAGGAGGATAACAGCAATGCGGTACTTTTACAGAACGGAGCAAAAATAGATTCTGATAGACCCATTCATAGGGTATACTGAAATATCTCTGGTAAAAGGAGGGAGCAGTGATTAACCAGTTTGAGGCGCAACCCTTTCCCAATGCTGAAAGCAGCACAGCGCAGGTGGCTGTGCGGCACAGCCAGCTGCGTCAAAAAAGGGTCTCTAGATCTGTGGCACGCGATGAACGTTTCGATCGTCCGCCCTCTTGCTGGTAGTTAAGTCGAGCGATGGCAACGGCTGCCCCTTTTTCAGCATTGGGCAATCTATCCAGCTGTTCTCGCATTCTTCCACATTTCAGCAGATGTCAGTGTCGTTAAAAAGAATCGTGACCATTTTTTGACGGGAAAGGACGTGCTTAAAAAGTAAAGGATTTTCGTGGAGCTATGTCACCCGCAATTACTTTTATAGAAATCAAATCTATTCTTCCTGACTGGCAACAGTCAAAACGTCAGAATTTGGTGTTCCCAGATCGGGAACACTGCGCGTTAAAGGGTTAACAAAATAATAATGATGAAGGCTTTTTGAGAAAAATTCAGCCTTTTTGATCGTTTGGACCCTCGACGAAATTTTTTTTTCTGGGTACGGCCCTACTATGAAGGGGCGGGCAAGTAAACATCCAAGCCGGAAATCGAACCCGGGCCCTGAATGTGATAGAATGGTTCTTTAGCTACTACACTACGTGGACGGCAATTTCGCGTGAGTGAAAATTTGGCGTTGTGAAATGTCAAACAGGGTATACACACGACTTTTTGAAACACACACACAGTTATTTTACACACTTATAAACACCCCTCAAACCGTTTAAAACCATTCCCTAACTATGCATCACGATTTCCTCCATAAAGTGATGAATAAAGCCAGGCTTATACTGGGACGGTTTGGGTAGCGTCCGCCTTCAGTGATGCTACGAGCAACGAGATACCGTTTACTGATCGGTTCTCTCCTTCGGTAGCCGATCACGAAGAGAATACTCACCCGTCAACACACTGCAATTCTGTTGGCGCTTCTCGCTGTTGGCGCAAAGTCTCGTGTCCCTTGGCGCAAAGAGCCAGCGTTAGCTCGAGGCCATCGTGATTAGCGGGCCTGCTTGTGCACTCCGAAAGAGGCCTACGGACGTTTCCTCATTGGTTAGATTCGGCCGTTAGATGACGTATATGAATGCTGAAACCAATAAGTGAACATCCGCAGGCCTCTTTGGATGACTCATCGGAGTGCACAAGCAGGCCCGGTAGAATCACGATGGTCCCGGTTAGCTCTCAGATACACCCTCCAAAAAAAGTATTCGAGCAAGAGAGAAATTTCTTACGTTGGTTTCTTATAGTAAAAATTATTTATCATAGAATATGAATTAGACTATGTATAAATATGACTTTCCATATTTCTATGAAGTTGTGCGTTTTTCAAAAACTCAATTATTATTCGCAAATCTAAAATAGGAAATTTCTCTCTTGCTCGAATACTTTTTTTGGAGGGTGTACGTTACTCGTGAAAAAATCGCTTAACATAGATCGCGTTGTAAACGTATAAATTCACCTGTTTTAAAACTAGTGAAATAAATTCTTCGTTTAACCACGTTAAGATGTTTTATTTGAATAAATTGATTGTATAATCCGGGCAAATCAGGAGGTTACCTATTGTTATGATATAGTGATTCGAAATTCTTTTTACAAACTTTTAGGAGGGGTCACCAAGACGGTCCAGAATCCCATAGCAATGCGGGGTCGGAAGCGTCGTCTTCAAGTACCCGTCAATAATCACTTTCGAAGAAGTGTCCAAGTAATAGTAAATTTTCCGACCATGCGGTTTTTCAAAAACTAATCCATCTTTCACCAATTGCACTTGGTAAAAATTGCTACCCAGATTTTTTTTTCTTTCATTACGTTGACGAAATTGTCTAAGGAAAGCCCATTGTTTACGAAACTTGGTTAAGAAATTAGACGCACACTTCCATACTTCTTCTAAAGTGATTATTAACAGAAGTACATGAAAGCGACGTTCCTGACCCCGCATTGCTGTGTGATTCGGAACCGTCTTGGTGTATCCAACCCCTCCTAAAAGTTTGCAAAACTAATTTCGAATCACCCTGCATATTGATCGGCAATTACCCGTTCTTCGCACAGAAATGAGGCATATTTTCACCACGAATAACCCCATCAGTGGCATAGCGCTAGCGCTTTGAACTGGGAGACGGAAAGTGCCTGGTTCGAAACCAGGTCGCGTCCGCCGACCTAACCGCTGGGAGTTTTCCGTGGTTTTCTCTGAAACTTCGCGTAAATACGGGTTAGCATCCCTCGGAAAGTCCCACCCACGGAGGGCAATTCCACCCCCGACGTCCGATCCCTAGCACAGATAATTGACCGTAACCCACATTTCCATTTACCACGAATACTTTTTCTCTCTGCAGAATTTCACGAAGGTCGGTTGAACGTAGTTTCCCTAACCGAATCATAAAATCAATAATCAAGTAAAAGTAGTTTCACAGTGTTTTGCTGGACACGCGATGGGATGCCGTGCTTGTTAGGTTAACAACAGTGTGCTAGTTTTAGCAGGGCGAGGAGGAAAATGTCGGTAAGTGTTAATATCAGGGGGAAAGAGAGTATCAGAATACAGGGTGGGCCCAAAAGTCACGATAAGGTGGTATAATTTTGAATCACTCTTTTTTTTTTCTTTTGGCAGAGCAAGATTAACCCTCTAACGCGCAGTGTTCCCGCTCTGGGAACACCAAACTCTGACGTTTTGACTGTTGCCAGTCACGAAGAATAGATTTGATTTCTTTAAAAATAGTTGCGGGTGACAGAGCTCCACGAGAATCCTTTACTTTTTAGCACGTCATTTCCCGTAAAAAAAAACTGTCACGATTCTTTTTAACAGCACTGGCATCTGCTGAAAAATGGAAGAATGCGAGAACAGCTGGATAGATTGCCCAATGCTGAAAAAAGGGCAGCCGTTGCCATCCCTCGACACAGCCAGCTGTCATCAAAAAAGGGTCTCTAGATCGGTGGCACGCGATGAACGTTTCGATCATCCGCCATCTTGCAGGTAGTTAAGTCGAGCGACGGCAAACGGCTGCCCTTTTTTCAGCATTGGGAAAGGGTTGCGCCTCAAAAGGTTAAGGGATTCCATGAGCTTTCAAAGTTCAGCTGAGATGCCCTGTCGGACGCCATCTTCAATGACACTAATACACACATAAATAGCCGTTAACTTTTATAAAATTTGTACTACAAACTTTAAATTTGTGTTGTTTTGATCGAAAAAAAATAACATATTTTTTCTTAAGCAAGATCAATATTGTGAAACTTTACTACACTAACTGTTGAGTCTGTTTATTTCTCATTTTTTGGTTGACAGAGTGAGTAACTTTAACAGCTAATTTCGTGAAGTGCTCCAATTTCAATTTCCACCAAATTTTATACCTAAGCAGTTAAAAGTATGCTATAACATCTGATCAAAAAATTTGATACCAAATTTCATCGAAATCCATGTCGGATGGTGCCATTCAGGGGCGTAGCCGGTGGGGGATATCGGGATATATCCCCCCCCCGAAATTTTTGGATTAGTGATGAAATTCTGACTATTTATACACATATAAGTTCATATCCCCTCCCCCCCGAAAAATTTTCCTGACTACGTGCCTGGTGCCATTTCGAAAAATTTTGGTTGATTTCACATGGAATGACCCGTTATTCAAAGAGGAAAGTGTAGAACGAAATATTCTTAACATAATTGTCAATGCAAATTTTTTAATACTTATAGATTGGTTCGAATTAACCGATAATTCGATTCAAATGATAGTTTAAACAGATGACCGTCCAATGTTGTTCCATATCCCAATAACTTAGCAAAAACCTCTTGAAAATAGGCCTGATATTTACTTATCCATATTCATTAAGGGGAAGACAAACCGAACAGCAGTTTCAACTTTCTATCTCCTCATAAATATCGGCCAAACACGAAATAAAAAAATGGCAAAATTGGACTTGTCCATCAAGGGAGGTAAACGGTTCTCAAATAGCACACGCTTGTAAACACTTCAAGGATCGATCGGATATTTGTTTCTTTCAGAACAATATTTAGGCTTAGAAGTTAATAAAAGTTTGTCTGATATGTAGAACTGTTTGTCATTGACTGAAGTCGTACCATTTAATGTCTGTGACGGTGACAGTGCTCTGCGCATGCGCGTCGCCTGAAACACGCGTGACGAAACTTTTCACTAAAGCGAAAACTTCATGAATTATTCAGAGTCTGCCATTATCTCTTGCGAAGAGAGAGATATTGCGGCGGGGTTTAAAAGCTTGTAACTTTATTGGAAAGGGCGAACTTTATTGAAAAGCGTTTCCTAAGTAGTTTTGTAAGATTCGCGGACTGAGCTTTAACAGGAAAATGTCAATATTAAAGATTCTTAACTTCGTTTTACAGCGTTTAGCTTTCAGTAAAGTTCTTTTGTTTTCCTCCTCATAAATGCTACAATGTTCGGGATTATTTGAATTCGAAACGTCGTATGACAGTATAGCACTGACACAGACTAGGCTTAATAATGACGGGTGTAATGTGTTTGAGTATATGTTTGTTTTCTTTGTGAACATATATTCCGGATTTGTGTGCTTGGCCCAAAGCCCACTCATAAATCCAAATTAGAAGGACAACACAAGGGGTGGTACCCTGCGTGGTGGTCTTTCTAAGAGGTCCTAACCCGTATTTATGCTAGTTTCGGTGAAAACCACGGAAAACTCCGAACGATTTTGTCGACAGCCGCGCGATGGGACGTCATGCCTGCCCACCCAATTTCAAAACTGGCGAGTCTGTACGGCCAAATACTTATGAATTAAAATCATTAATTATCATGAGATGAAATACCAGCAAAATAAACATATAGGCAGCTTGAAGTAGTTTTAGATGATACGCAATAAAAGAATATACGAGTACATTACGAATCTTATTTTAAACCTTATTTTCCACTGGTGCTGACATCTGTTATTATATAAGTAGACTTATATGACACGTTAAGTACACTTTTCATAGACGATTTTTCAGAAAATTAAAATTGTTTTCAATGCGTGTCTATAAAGTTTAATTTAATTAAAATTATTATAAACTGAAATGATTCGCATAATACAATAATTCAATATTTATTTAGTAGATTTTTTTTCCCCATGAAAATAAAAGAAAATATTTTTTTAAAAACTATGAACATCATTTCTGGAATAATGGTATGTAGTACTCTAAATATTAATAATGAGTTAAGTTACAACTAGATGCATGAAATTTAATTAATTAATAAAAAAGGGAATTAAAATTAATTCATTGCATTTTTTGTTTGCAGTTATTTAGAGTTAGTGTGGATATTTTAAAAATTTTACAATTTAAAAAACATTTAACGAGTGTGTGTGTAATTAAGTATAATGTTGGATTTCAAGAATATTTCACTGATTGAATTATTTTAATTGACATTGCGACTTTTTTTTAAAGTTACATTCAGTCTTTGTAATCCTGAATGGGACCGGTGCAGACATCTCTTATTATATAAGAGATGTCAGCACCAGTGGAAAATAAGGTTTATAATATCGATTTAAATAAGATTCGTAATGTACTCTTAATTTAAATCGTATATTCTTTTATTGCGTATCATCTAAAACTACTTCAAGCTGAATATATGTTTATTTCGCTAGTATTTCATCTCATGATAATTAATCATTTTAATTCATAAGTATTTTGCCGTACAGTCTCGCCAGTTTTGAAATTCGGTGGGCAGGCATGACATCAGTGAGCTAACGAATGAGCGATCTCGATTCCGGGTTGTGTGTTCGGAAGCAGAATAAGGTTCCGAATGAATGTAAGGATTGGTAATATGCCGCCCGGGTTGTATAGTGCCTTTTGAACCATTTAAAACACCACGGTTCCAGGTTAGATTTCCAGTATGGACTTGTGTGTCATTTCTTTCGTCCCTTCATAGGAATCAATGCTGGTCACCTATTAAGTGCCTCCATAATAAAGTGACCAGCAATTCCGTCCTTAGTAGTGACCAACGCCTATAAACTTCAAATGCCCGCCATTAAGGGGGAAAAAAGTTTTTTATGTTATTGTTGTTATTGTGGCAAAACTACGCAAGGGCTATCTGCCTATAAAGGGTGGGTGCCTTGGTCAAGTGTCTTTTTAAGGGAATCTAACGCGTGTTCACGTTACATCTGGATAAAGTCTATCATTTCAGTGGTTTCTTTCTATAAACCGATATTTTTGTAGAAGTTATAAATTGCTCACAGGACAAAAAATACTCGAGCATCAAATACGTTACCGAATTCAATCATTTTGTCGTTACAAAAAAAGCAATGCTCATCCAAAAAGTAAAGTATTTAAATTTAAAATATCCTATTTCAATAAGTCTTTTCATACTCAAACTGCACATATATACAAGTTTTCCTTTTCACAATCTTCTGCCCTAATAACTTCGTTTAAAATTGGAAATGAGTGCTAGCAAAATAGAGTAGGCAAAAATAATTCTAAATTCATAACTTTTAACATTTTTCTAGAAGAAACAAACATTCTAGGCAGGCAATTCTAAGTAAAACTAGTACACACACACACACACACATATATGATTTGACGTCTCTTGGGCACTCATTCATGAAATGGGACTCTTCATGAATAATTCAACAAAAGCTTTCAAATATTTGTTGTTTTTAGATGGGGCGTGTAAAAGCTGGTAGCAAGGAGCACTCCAGACGAAAATGTAATATAGAGGCGAAAATGGATTCTTTGAATAACCCGAGAGGAGATCTACAGGGACAGTTGACGAAAGGAAGGATTTGCCCGTTCGGCTCGGTTTTATGGCTTTGGTACTGAAAATTGGAGTACATATTTTTGAATGGATTGTCTTCAATCTTTCGATTATTACACTTTATGAAATATGAGGAGATGCCGTGAACCAAAACACCAGTAAACTCTTGATTTTGCGAGATGGATTTTTTTTTTTTTTTTTTTTTTTGTTGTTTTTTTTCCCCCACAGCACAAAAAGAATTGAAAAATGGTTATGATTTCGGTTTATTTGTCTAAGCCGAAATTAAAGTTTGTATTGGTTAAAATGTGAAGTGAAATTTATTCGTTCGGTCTTTATTTCTATTGAACATACTCTCATTACATAAACTTTTCAAAAGCTTTTTAATGCAGTTGTATTTTGTCTTTTCGTCCTCGAGTCACGCTTAAAAACAAGGCGATGGGAGAGATGAAAGTTTTAAACGTTCAAAATATTTTAAAAGCATTCCAGACTTACATTAATGACTAAATCAATGCCTCACAAGCAAATACAGCTCAAGTGGAATATTGGTCTCAATGCTTTTTCGAATTCGTGAATATCTATATTTTTCTCAAAAGTTTTCTTGGTTTTGAAACTTTCATTGATTTATAGCATATCTGCTCGAGAATAAATTTTTATTTTATGCCTTTTAGGGGTCCACAATAAAAAGCTTCTACTTTTAAAAATATGTATTTTCGCTTAATTTTTTTGTAATTAATATTACACAACAAGTAGATGCCATTTTAATAAGTCTACTAAAATCTGTTGTTTAAATTTTGGTTTACGTTTCATTATATTTCATGAATATACGCTTCTTGTAATACTAAATCAAGTTAAAGATGTGAGAGGTTTTTAATGACTAGGTCATTTTATCTCTCAACACCCTTTATTGAAAAATGTGTCCCAAAAATGCGACATAAAAAAGCAACTTAAAAGTATGCGACATAATTTTACATGTATTTAAATATACTATTAGTTCACAACAGCTTTAATCTATAATTACAATATTTCGTAAGCTGTAGAATATGCTTCACATGTATTTTTTTTACATATATTTAAATAATATTAGTTTACAACAGCTTTAATCTA
The DNA here is from genome assembly GCA_038373885.1 of Cheiracanthium punctorium. NCBI lineage: Eukaryota > Metazoa > Arthropoda > Arachnida > Araneae > Cheiracanthiidae > Cheiracanthium > Cheiracanthium punctorium. The sequence continues at coordinate 374,003 of JAWZYV010000136.1, read as the reverse complement.
TTGTTACAATATTTCGTAAGCTGTAGAATAGACACCACATGTATTTTTCTATAAATAGGTTACACTCATAAAAATTTCAACATAGTGTTACTAGGCGAAAGATGAGCGATACAATGACAAAGTCAATTAATATCGTTTTAATATGGCAATAATGAAACTAAAAAATTAGGGGGGTTCAGGGGGATCTCTCCCTGACGAGGCTCGAAAGCCGAGTTTTTAGTTTTTATTATTTCTGGTGAACCATGTATTTAAATATTGATACAAGGAAAAAAAAACCTTTCGGTTATTATTATTATCATTTTAAGGACTTTCAGGATTATAGAAATTCTGGAGTTCGGAAAAGCGAATTTGAGAAATTCTACTCTAATTTAATATCCGTACAAGAAACAAGCACATTAAAAAAATCTTTACAGGATTTTTAAAATGTTGTTAGGTATTTTATCACAACAAGCAAGCTGTCAGTTTTAATGGAAGCGTTTTTAGAGAAAAATCACTATTTATAGAGATTTTTCCTGGACGGAAAGTAAGGCTGTCTCATCCAGCACAGCAGCTGCAAAAGCTTTGTCTCATCCAGAAAAACCTCTGCGTAGTTATAAGAGACAGAACTGCCCTTTCTCAAAGCGCAACCAGGGCCCGATTAACTTCTGAAGTGAGGGGACGCTCAGTCTCATTTCGGGCCCCTCCATCACCTCTTTGTTTGGGGAAAGTAAAGTTTTAATGATTTTCTTTCATAAAAATATTTTATTCATAAAAAGTAAATTTCATTGATTTAATTAGCTCTAATGATTTCCTTTGATAGGAGCATTTCATTTATTAATTTGAAATTTTCCTTTGATCAAAATATTTTATTCATTAATCTTCATAATAGTTTAGTTCATTGTAACGAGACTTTACAGTATTTTTCAAATTACTTCAAACATTAACAAATAACTAAAAACATTACCTTACTGGAACATTAAACTTTATTAATTTAGTCCTATTTTTCATTAGACATGGCTTTTTTCAGGAATTCTTTGTTTCGATGACATCATAAAAACCGCAACAGAGAAGTTGAGAATTAATTTTGACATTTAGAAGATGTTTAACATTACATATTAAAAAATCTACCCTTTCTGCTAACCAGATATTTCCCATAATAGAAAAAAACTCGCAACTGCAGCAGATGTCCCAGGCAAAGACATTGCAAACAACCAATTTAGAAATGTTGCAACATGAAGTATCAAGACTTCTGAAAAGCACCACTTCTCTTCATTAAAAATGTTTACAATAACTTAAAAGATCATTTAAAAACAAAATTTTGAATTATATCGCAGTTTTTCAGTCATTTTCGGGGCCCCCCCCTTCAAATTCTGAGGGGAAGCTCAAGCTTCCCGAGCCTTTTCAGTAATCAGGCCCTGAGCGCAACTGCAAATCCCTGTCTGTCTCGCAATCACCTCTAACCTTTTTTAAATAAGTAGGGGGTGGGGCAAGAAAATAATGAGAAAAATAATTTCCGCTTACTTCGGAGAATTCCTAATTAATCTTCTTCCAAAACCAACACGCATTTCTTGAAATTTAATGAATTCCATTTTACTTCAATTAATGCTTTTCCAGCACACCTATTTTTTAAGTAGACAAGAGTAATTGGACTTACTTTTTCGAGTAGGGGCGTGAAAAAATGATGCTGAACATTCTGAATGACCTTTCAAAAATGCAGTTTTGTAATACTGTTTTTCCACGCAACATTCTAAAGATATTCTCTAGTATATTAATTAGCTAATAGTCCATAGTTGGTCGTGAAACAGAATACCTAAATGAATTTTTTTTCAAATTGGGTTAAAATCGTCTGCTAGTAAACAACTGCAATCGAGAGCTCTTACATTACGAACGAATAGTTTTCAGACTACGTCATTTCCGAAATCTATTCTTGGTCTTCCAGCACAGCAACAGAAGAGTTAGTTTGATAATTTGTTCGAATAACGAAGTTAAATTTATAGGAGGGGACACTTTTCTCTTAGAAAGTGGGATTACGCCATTGTCTCACACAGATGGCGCAAGACTGCGCCATCGGTAACTGCGCCTATCCTGCTTCTCCACATCTCAGGTTGTTTGTATTTCCACCAAGGCAGCAAAGTAAATGAAGATCGTCAATTATCAGTAATTATCAGAACTTAAAAAAATTAAATATATAGACTTATGAATGCTGGATAAATAATTTCTGGCTTCAGATGTGTTTCAATTACATAATTGTCTTAGAATAATATTTCTCAATTAATATAGGCAATAGTTTCGAAGCGAAGTAATATTACGTATGTAATGCCGTGTTATTAATTTGCCCAAAAGCTGTATTTTAAGAACTATTAGTAAGTTTAGATGAATGTAGTATATGTGAATGCAATATTTAAAAAGTGTTTATTTATTATTACGATCACACTAAAGCAAGCAGTATTTATATTTATTTCATGCTGCGACAAATTTTAACAAAGCTTTAATTTGTCGCTGAAAGATTCACATTAAATTCATGTAAACTCATTAATGAATTTAAAGCCATTTTCTAATGTAAATGCATACTGTGGCAGATGAAAACTTCTTTTCTGTCAGCTACGATATACGCACTCATTAACAAAAATAAACTCAATATTTTAAAAATCTTAAGATATAACCTTTTTATTCATTTGTTACCAAGGAAATCACGTAAGCAAAGGTGAAAAAGAAAATAGTTAAAATTTTGTGCCCGTGTTCATAATCTCGTTCATATGCTAGTTTGGAAAATTAAAAACGTGTAAAACTAGTTATTAGTCAGCGCCGGAAATGTTTTATTCTTTTACCGCTAGGATCGCTTCACGTTACTAGATTACCAATGTCTACATAATTGAAACTTAGTTTGGGTACCAAAAATCTAACAAAACAACTATGGAGAGTGTCCACTCCTATAATGCATCTCCGTGGTTCCAATGAATGAATAAAAATCGTCTGTTTTAATAATCATCTGGAAAAATAAAGAATTCGATATAGTGAATACGGAATATGCTCTTACAGTCGAATCACACAATTAGTAATTATGATATAAACGTAATGTCGATACCTATTTCGGACAGCTTTTTTGTATTTTCACTAACTGTTATTACTAAATTTTTAAAAAATATGGGTTCTCAACGTTCAAATTGAGTTCTAACCAATTAATATGGAATAAATAGGTAAACTGCATTACTTCAAATTCTTTTCCTTTTTACTTTCCGAACATGTACCATGTAAGGAAAGTATTGTAATCATGAAAAAATTCGACTTCGAGATTATGGTGTATTGACACGTTTTGAGGTCTTCTGAGTTCATTTAGGCTATTTTTACGAGATACATGTATGTATGTGTGTGTATATGAGTGAACACGATAGCTCCTAAACGGGGCATTCGATTGAGCTCAAATTCGGTATATATGTTACAAACCACCGTCGCAAGACCGGTATTGATTTGGGTGTGTAGAGGACTTATAGTTTTTCTATAGGGCTACAACAAAGATTTCTTTTACATTATAGCCTATGGGGGGGAATTTCTTGAAAGTGCGTTAGCGTTTAAACGGTAGACTCGATTGAGCTCAAATTGGGTATGCATGTTATAAACCATCATCGTAAGACCGGTATTGATTTTGATGTGTATAGGTCTTATAGTTTTTCTACAAGGCTACGACAAAGATTTCTTTTACATTATGGCATATGGGGAGAAATTCTTGAAAGTGCGCTCGCGTTTAAACGGCGCATTCGATTGAACTTTAATTTGGTATATGTTTGAATTATTCATCGATTAAAATTTATTTAAATGCTTGGTAGTGATCTTAATCGTAAGTCTTCGGAAAGTCGAGTGGAGTCACTCCAGATTTTTTAAAATTAATTTATAAATTGTTAATATCTTGCAATTTTTGTTTGAGTATAACCGTTTTTTTATCCTTTCCTTTTCCATCTAGGAATTGCAGACATTGCTTCAAGATGCCGGAACCAGCAGAAGTCAATGGAGTGGAACCGATGGGCGGGAAGTCGGAACTGGAACAGATCCAGTTCAAGTCCAATCAAGTGACCGATGAGGTAAGAAAAATAAACCACAACCTGCACTATCAGTCTGCATGCATCATCATTCGCAATCTTAGTACAACTACTGTCTGTAGATCACAAGAATAGCTCCCGCCAAGTCTGGATAGTGGCGGTCGCTGTAGCAACTGGACCTACCCATTTCCAATGGGGGTTTGGGCGTGATAGGAATTCGCGGAATGAAAGTTAACATCACACCTCGTGTCATTTTTCTTCTCAATTCTCTCCTGTCGAAAATAGGGTGACTTGTTTCCACGACAACAGACTGGCATAGACTGCTTGGTGAGAGCCATTCTTTTGGTCGACAGACAGTACCAGGGTCGGGCACCATTAACTAAAATATTAGATGAACTGAACATTCAATCAGGGGACGGCCCTAGGCTGCGTACACTTTAAAATTAATTTCCGAGAAAATACGCGAAAAGTACTGACAGCTAAGACGCCAGTACTATTTCCGTATATTTGTGAAATTTTATTCCTGTAAACTCCAGTAAAAAATTCTGTTCCAGGAAGGCACTGACCCTTGATGTACTGAAATTGTCCTGTATTCAAATATAAACAGAGAATTTCCGTAAAATTTTACGGAAAGTTTTCAGTATTTGTTCCGTTATTTTTTAGAGTGATAGCACTCCCTTGCAAATGTAAAGAAGGAATTCGTTTTGTACTTATTTTTTAGCTTTTGAGTTCGAAATGGCGCCAATTCAAGGACAGCGCCCCGATGCGATGCTTATCTTGCTTACCATGTATGGCCACTCTTGCATTCAACTAAAAACTAATAGATTGAACGCAACTAAATGTTCACCTAAAATAGTTGTTAGTTGAAGGTCCAACTAACTCGGTTCAACTAAATTAGTTTTAGCTTTCTTTTCAACTAAAATAAATGAGTTGAGCCGAGTTAGTTGAACCTTACACCTAAAACTAATAGTTGCTAGTTAGAGGTTCAACTAACTTGGCTCAACTAAACTAGTTCTAGTTTTCTGCGCAACTAAAACTAATGTAGTTGAGCAGAGTTAGTTGAACCTTACAACTAAGAACTATTAGTTTTGGTTGTCATCTACCTGTCGGCTAACTAATTTAGTCTAGTTTTAATTGTTAGTTGAGTATTAGTTCTTGCCCAACTCTCTGACGGCTACAGCTGGAGGATGCAGACGCAAAATTCACATTCTCCATCCTAACTCTTTAGAAATATAGGAAACATTATAATAAACAAAACATGATATATTGGCACATTTTTTTGTGTGATATACGTTGTGTCCCATAAATACCGCCTAAACATTGCACAACCAGATTCCACGTTGGGAGCACATTTAAAATGCTCAAAGACCTGTACCTGTAAGACCCATATATCGGGTTGTAACGAAAGTTTTCCGCCAAATCTACTTTAAAAACTAACTTCTAACTCCTTAGATAACTGTTTTTGAACTTTCGGTACCAAACCTGCACAGTGTTACGTGATACAACAACAGTATTTAAAGTTCTACTCATATTTCGTTGATATTCTGTAGCTGATTTTTTGCAACACAACTGGAAGTAAATGATGATTCTAATCCTCTTGAGTGATAGTTCCATTTGAGACAACTTGTACTTAATGATAACTATATTTTTTTACAGATTTCACAACATAGTGTTATAAAGTAAGTCTCTTTCTTTCAGATGCCAAAAATTGTTTGACAAAATATGAGCAAATACGCCAACGCGAACTGTGTGCTGACGATGTTTACGGTGGCGGGAAACTTTCGTTACAACCTAATAGTTTCCTAGAAAAATATAAAAAACCAACTATCACGTCACATCCGGTGCAAGGAAAGACAATTATAAATAGTAAATTGGGCACTCTGTTACATATGAAGGACACGTTTTTATGGCTGATACGCTCGCCAGATCTGGTAGTTTTAGATTCCTTTGAATGAGAACGTTTGAAAGCTTAGTTATAAACCTGTAATGATTCTTGTAAAGTTAGAATTTCAATTTAAATAGGGAAAATGTGAGTTCTGCAGTAAACTTTTATGGGTAATGTTAGTTATAAACCAAAATAGTTATGAACTTGAAACAAAACTAACAAAAAAAAATAAAATGTACATATGTTAAATTGAAGCAATTGATATTAAAACGCTCAAATGCATGTTCAACTTTCTATAACTTAAAGGCTAGTGGAGCAAGTTTAAAACATCAACATCTGTAAAGAACACAATCCCATGATCCTTTGCTAGCCTCCTTTTCACCACTGAAGTCGCAAACCCAGTCACATTATGCAGCGAAGTCTGAATATTTAAATGCGTATACAGCGCAAACTAGATAAATTCGGACAATATTATTACCCATGCATTACTCTACCAGCTATCAAATTCCAGGCACCCGCAATTAGCGGTTATTTAGAATCTCTGAGGGGGGGGGGTCAAAAGTTACGGTTCTCGAAATATTGGTACATCTACTACTGTACACCTTCTGTAAAGTAATTGCTGCAGGGTTACGTAACACGTAACTTGATGATTTTATGTGGATGGCTTTAATGGAGAAGTGTCGACTGATGTCGATTGATAGTTCGATACATAGAATCAGTGGCGGCTTGTGACCTGTTTCAGTGGTGGGGCCCGAAAAAAAAATAGTGCCCATTAAAATCGCGAAAATATATATATGTTACAGTTAAAACCCGAAATCAGTCAAAACCCGAATTAACTACGCAAAAACGCGTTCTAACTGAGTACGTTAGGGAAAACCCGAATTAACTAGGAAACACCCGTTTTATTCGAGTAGCGGTAGCACGTTTTCGAGGGGCCCCTACAGCGGAGGCATATTTTCCAGGGGCCCCCTATAGCGATGGCCAGACTCACTGATTTTTTTCGGGTCTCGCAAAGGGCCAGCGTTAGCATATTTTCCAGGGGACCCCCTACAGCGATGGACGCACTGATATTTTTTTGGGTCTCGCAAAGGGCCAGCTATAGCATATTTTCGAGGGGGCCTACTGAAGTGATGGCCGGACCCACTGATGTTTTTTGGGTCTCGCAGAGGGCCAGGGTTAGCATGTTTTCGAGGGGGCCCCCAACAGCGATGCCCGGACACAGTAATGTTTTTTGGGTCTCGCAAAGGACCAGCGTTAGTACCCAAACGGCACAGCAGACTTGCAAGAAATGCTGTGATCATCCAGCCTCTCCAGAGCACATACTGAGTTGCGTCGGACTTTCCAAGGAGGACTTAACATCTGCTCCCCTTTTAGTTATTGATTTTCTGTTGGTCAACAATCTATTGGAGTTGATCTGACTTATATCAGATCTTTAAAGAGGATAAGCAACAACAACAACAACAACAATTCGGGTTTTCACTGTAACATATACATATAGAACAACCTATCCCCAAGTGCACACAGCACTTGGGGATAAGTATTTAAAATTTCTCAAATGACAAATGATTATCAAAATTACTATACAACTTTTGCTATTTTTTACCTAATTATGTTAAATTAAAAAGTTTACTTCATTACTAAACAAAAAGCCACATTTAATTATTTAATATTTATGTTTATAGCTGCTTATTCATAATTTTTAGATGATTTATTTATTTTAAAATCAATATCAACCTATATAAAAAAGAAATTCGTAAATCGGTTTTCGTAAATCAAGAAAACCAAACAGAAAAACATCTGACTGCACTGCAAAAATAGATCACGCACATTAAAAATGATTTCCTCCTAAGCGGAAAATTTCACCAATAGCTACGATTGCCGAAATTTCCCCGTACAGTCGTGCAGATAACCATGCGAGGGCCCGAAGATCTGGGCCCAGAAGACAGCGCCAAATAAACCGCTTGGAAGCCAAGTTAATTCCACGTCAATATGGCTTTTGTGCTGAATGCCAAATATGTCAACCCGGTGAACGGAGAAAAGACGCCAAATTCAGGGCAACCCAGCCCATGGCCCATGCATGGCTTAGATAGGGGGGAAATCGTATAACTATCGATTTTTTAAATGCTTTTTTTAATGGATAGTATTAAAATGGAGTAAAATGCGTGCATTTTTTTAATGAAGGTAAATTATTGAAAGAACTGTCCGACATAATAGGAAGATACTTTGGTTTAGACGATGGTTAGCCGGTGGGGCCAGGCCCCTTTGGCCCTTAATGACGAGCCGCCACTGCATAGAATGCGATTTCCTTGTTCGATACGCTCTGACAGGCGTTTAAAAATGTATCAAATTGGGCAGCCATGTTGCTAGTTGCGCGTAGTGCTATGTCTTTATCCCCTTTTTTGTTTTTTCGGAGGTGTTTTAATAGTTTTCATTTCTTCCTTTTCCTGTTCCACTATTTCTGCGCGCCTTTTACCCTGCTTCGTAGTTTTATGTCTTTGTAAAATTTTATGTTTATCCGATCGAATTGTCAGATTAAGTAGGGCAAAAGGCTGACAAACAGTGGTAGGCCTCTGAAATATCACCCTCAAAATTCAGATTCAATGTATCGTATATTACTCTTTGCACCAAAAATGATACAAAAAATGATCCAGTTTTCACGAATAAAAAATCCAAACCTGTGCGACATTTTAAAAATAATTACCTACATCACAGAAAACAAAAATGCCTTTAGATTTTTGTTTATAGTTTAATGTTTTCTTTTTTCCCTTCCCCCCCCCCCCACCCCGCTTTTTTCTTTTTAAGGTCCACAGATAAATATATTTATTTTTGAGAATTTCCTTTGAAATTTTCAATACAAGTCACTACTTTTTAGGGGACCAATCTATTTTTTGAGTCTCGTTTGCCTGAGATTTCAATTTTAGTGCTCAGCGGTAAAAATTTACCAAGTAAGCAGTTTGGAAATATATCAACATTTAGCTACGCTACTAGTAAGCTAAATGTAAAAATACGGGAAATAGACTTTGACATAAAGATCTCTTAATTTCGATTTTAACTACAAAGAGGTTATATTTTAAAAACTACAGTTCCGAATAAATCTGAATTTTATTTATGGGGCTTTTGAAGTATCTAGTATTTAAGTGAATACAAGAAACAATATGTTATTATTTATGTTTTCTTTTCTTTTTGAAATGTGATTTAATACTTAATGTGTAAATCAAAAGGCTGTCAATTCCTTGTGCCGAAGAAAATATATAAATTTTCCATCATCTCTAATTTTAAAAAGTGAGCACTAAGTCCTTAAGAGTGGGGTAGCAACTTCTAAACGAGAGAGTGTTTTAATTTTTTTTTAAAGTGGGTATTGCAGATCCGCTTACTGACAGAGTAAATATTTATTCTTTTTTAGCAGAAAAACTTTGCGTAACAGAAATAACATTTTAACTTGTTAGAATATATACTTTTCAAGTTACAAAGATAATACTGTAGCTGCATGACATAAAGCCCATGTATTACTTATGGCACGCCTAGCCCTTCCCCTGTCTTGAACCGGGAACCAAAGAATATCTTTTCAGCATTTTATGATGTACAGCTGTAAATTTAATGTGTATTAAAATATTTCTGTTATATATAATTCTCTTCTTAATAACTTACCAAAATGAAGTATTTTAAAAGCTGTATTTAACCTGTAATTCAATTTATTTTTCAGTCACTTGAATCCACCAGAAGAATGATGGCCTTATGCGACGAGGTAAGTTACCCACCATTTACTTGTAAAATGCTTTTTTGATATAATTCATCTTTGATGTTTCGGGAGGAGAAATGAACTACTTACTCTATCTACTTTATTCTACTTTTTACTAGAGAAAATCGCAAATATTTTCATTTAGCGTGTGTTCATCTCTTGTACAAACATTTCAAAATCGAAATAATCTTTGGTTTAAACGGTGGTTAAGTTTAAAATAAAATATTTTGCAACTGAATTCGGCCTCAAAAGCATTCAATTTCCTAAAATAGATTACCACAATTAAAGATTAAGTACATTTTTTATTGTAAAGGAAATGATTGCCTTTTTTATATTTTATTATTATTTTACTTAGTTCATTTTATCTCTAACTTGCTGTTACTTATTTAAATAGATTTTGTTAATTTATAAGTTTACAGATGACAATTTATAATTTGGTATTCAATTTCTTTCACTCTGCTAGTTTTTTTTCTTTGTTTATGAGCTATGATAAATATGAAAAACATATATACAGATGGTGTTCACACATTTTTGTAACGATTTTGATTTTCTCCATGAAGTTAAATATTAATTTGAAAATAAAAATGTGATTGGCATCAAATTGTAATAAGTCTTATTTATCGTCTGCAGCATTAAAAATATTCTTTGCTTTAAAATGTCGCTGAAAAATAAACAATGGGTCGAAGGCTATATGTTTGCGCTATCCGAAGAGAAATACTCTTATTCAGTTATTAAAAAAAGATGTCAAAATCATGTTTTTAATATTTCTACACGTAAAATAAGTGAGATAATTAATATGAAAGGAAAGAAACGTCAAAGATTATATTTCACTGGGGAAAAGGCAAAAAATGCATACCCAGCAAAGGTACGTACATCTCTTATTAAATCTAAAGTCGCATCTCGTGTTTTAAAGGAAAATCCAACTACCCAAAGAGCTATCACAAAATCTTTAAATATCTCTGTAGAAACTGCGAATAAAATTATAAAATCAGATTTAAAGTCAATCAAAGCAAAAAAAAAACACGATGTTCATCGCCTAACGCCGAAACATGTTTCTCGGCGTAAGAGTATGTGTAGACTGTTGTATGAAAATTTTTGGCGGGTGAAAAATGGAAATATGTAGTTGCAATTGATGAAGTTTGGATACATTTATCCGACTGCAATAGAAACAGATAGATTTACTACCGCAAAAGGAGAGAAAAAGACGTAACAAGTTGGTTTAGAGAAAACAAGGAAAGTTTTTCTAAAGGTTCTTATGGTTATTACTGGATTTTCTTAGAACGGAAAACTTAGAATAAGGAAAGTAGGAAAAAAAAATGTCAAAATTAATTCGGATACTATCAGAAGTATGTTTTTACACCTATTTTTAAAGAAGAATTTCCATCCCTTTATCCAAACAATCTTCACTGTGTTAAGTTCCATCAGGATAAAGCTCCAAGCCATACCTCTAAATCTACTGCTCTATTTTTTGATAAAATGAGAAATGAAACTGGAATTGAAGCTAATCCCTTTAAATGCATCCCACCCAAGTCCCCTGACGTGTCTCCTATGGATTACTGTGCATTTGGACTTTTAAAACAAGCTCTTTATAAGCAGTATCCCAAAACATTGGGTGGACTCTGAAAGAATGTGAAGGAGGAGTGGAACAATATGAGCCTTGATGTTTTAAGAAAAGGATTTTTATCTTGGAAATCAAGATGTAATATGATAGTTCAAAGAAAGGGCTATCAGATCGAACACATTAGAAAATAAAATTCTTTATTTCTATATATATATCTGTGCAAAATCGTTACAAAAATGTGTAAAAACCCACTGTATATGTAATAATATCGACGTTGCGGTGGTAGAAGCGGTTTTCCGTAGTCGGGCCCCGGTTGGGGCAGAGCAGGCGAGACGTAATATCGTTGTAGGGTTCAGTAGGCGAGGCGGAGCGGCTCGGTGGACCCTGGCGTAGAGCCTCCCCAGCTGTCCGCAGTGTGAACTTGTAGTCGGGCCAGAAAGGAAATCTTGCGGGTTTACATTATTTTATTGTACAATTTTATACATGTTTCTTTGGCAGTTGCGGCCACGCGAAAGTTTTTCTCCTGGGCTGCGTCAGCCCTTTTATTAACGTTTGAGGTCGTGTGACATGACCCACACACATTGCAATTATTGGCCGATCCCAAATCTGTGCTGCGGTTTTTCAACTGTTGTGACTTTTTAGACTCCAGATTGACTGGGTGCGAGGACCGTTTATAAGATTAGGAATTGCAAGGGACTGTGTAGTAGTAGTTGCAGTTTTTGAAAGCAAATTCACTTTGTTCCCAACCGCAAGTTTTAGAAATTTGGGATTTCTGTAGGATTTTGATTTATTATGTGTTATATATATATATATATATATATATATATATATATATACACATATACACATATACATATATACACATATATACTTTCTCATTCTTGAAGAAGGATACCTCATAACTCGAAAGTTGTTTACAGATATTTTTTGTATTCCAAAGGAATATGGCTGGTTTATAAAAAAAACATTTATATAAAAATCGGAAATTTACTCGCGTGTTTAAAATAATCAGTCTCTGTAAGCTTTCTTTACAGACATCAACTGCCAAGCATATTTAACTGTAGCCTTCTCAGGGCAGTATTATCCACTATGCTGAGTAGGCTTTAGCCAGCGGGTCCGAACATTTTAGGGGTGCCGGGTCAGAAATCAAAAAAATTTAATCAAACTTTTAAAGTTGCCTTGGAATATACAGACTTTCCTTTTAAGTCTTGTTGCACGAAGAACCACGATGCCATTTCTTAATTCGAACTTTGAATAGATATCTGCTGGAAAATTTGAGGTTGATTTTAAAGTTACACATGGATTTAAAATTATCTGTCTCTGTAAGCTGTAAGCTCTGTAAGTCTCTAAGAATTCCTTTAATGCGCTATCATCAACTTTTAGATTAATAAAAATAAATAAATAAATAAAAGTAAAAGATAAAATTTGTGTGGACCTCAAATCTTTCATAGGTTAGAGGTCCGCACAAAGTTTAATTAAGCCCTGAGTATTTTAGTTATTATGTATACTTTTAAGACTCTCGTGTAAGCGCACTTGGTTGATTATGATACATTCTGTAAAATTATCTAAAGTTATTAGCCCTTGTACTACCTATACTACACTACTTGTATCTACCTATGGTCTGTGGTGAACCATATAGGTGATGGTCATAAAGGCTATGGTGAACGGATGGCCTATAGTGGCACTTTAGACAAAGTCTTTGGGGCCCTATCTTCAACTTTTAACTTAATAAAAATAAATAAATAGATAAAAGTAAAAGATAAACTTTCTGCGGACCCCCTTATAACTTTTACAGCCTAGAGGTCCTCACAAGGTTTAATTAGGCCCTGAGTATTTTAAACCTAAGAAGTGTATGATAATATTAATAAAAAATAAACTATAGTACAACTGAGAAATAGTGGCATGCAATAGAAAATATTTACTGTACCCAAGATCATTCAATGCGCAACATGTTCCTTTTATTTAAATGTTAAATAAGTACTTAACAAGTTATACTGTCGGGCATTCTACAATTAGTAAATACAAATCTATTCTCATCCTTTTCACAATTTTACGCACAGACTGTTTTGTCTGAGTTGTACCTACAACTCAGTGTTCTGCATTTTAATGCAGAACTTGCCTTACGTTTAACGTAATGGAAAGTTTAAGGGTTAACTTTCTCGTAACTTTTTTCACAAACATGCACTTCTTATACAGCACAACGCATTTTAATTTTTTCATTAAAAATATACTTAAAGTCTCAAGCAAGTCGTTTAACCTTTCTCTTTAAAGTTGTTTTTCATATTTTTCGTTTTGAGATTTTTATTCATTTATTTTCCTACTTACAGAGTAAAGAAGCTGGGATTAGAACTCTCGTCGCGCTCGATGATCAAGGCGGTAAATACAATTGCTAATTATATTTATTTATTTGTATATATATATTATATTATACAGGGTGTACAAAAAGTCCCTGACACATTTCAAAATTAAATATAAAATCAACTAATTGAGTTACAAGATTGTGGTTTGTACCAAAATGCTTCCTGTGATGAAAAGTTTTGTTTATGCAAATAAAAAAATAGTTCCAAATTTCACCCATAGATGGCGCTGTAGAAACAGTAAAAACAAAACTCAAACAAAGATTCAGCATTTTTATTTTGTGAAGCCGATACAAGCATAACCAGCTACCATACTTCAATATGTGCACCTGATGTAGCTCTAACCACATAAAAACGGTACACAATTTCACTCCACGCATTTGGTAGCTTGTGGTTTTGATTGAATTACCTGTGTGATTCGTCTCTTCCATATCAACCACAGGAGAGGAGTAAACTTTATCCTTCACATACCCCCACAGGAAGAAATCAAGAGGGGTTAAGTCTCAAATGAAATACGCATTTCAATTTAATGCAAGGTCAAGCAGCGCCATCTATGGGTGAAATTTGGAACTATTTTTTATTTGCTTAAACTTTTCATCATAGGAAGCATTTTGGTACAAACCGCAATCTCGTAACCCAATCAGTTGATCTTATATTTAATTTTGAAATGTGTCAGTGACTTTTTGTACTCACTGTATAACATGTAATGTAATATAGTAATGCTACTTTATATTAGGTTGTAACGAAAGTTTCCCGCCACCGCAAATATCATCTGCAAACAGTTCACGTTGGTGTGTTTGCTCATACTTTGTCAAACAATATACTTGCTTTAGAACACTGTTTTGTTAAAAAATATCGTTATCATTAAGTACAAGGTGTCTGAAATGGAACTATCACGTTACTGGATTAGAACCATCATTTACTTACAGTTCTGTTGCAAAAAGTGCTACAGAATGTCAAAGAATTATGTGTGTAATTTAGATTCTACTGTTGTATCATATGGCACTGTGAAGGTTTGGTACTGAAAGTTAAAAAACAGGGTCTATGGCATTCAAGGAGCAGAGCTCTCTGGCCGGCTTTCTGATGTTGATGAGGGCCACCTGCGGGAACTTGTGGAAGAAGATCAGTATTTAACCACTTGAGAGCTAGCTAAAGAATTAGACATTAATGCCATGCCCATTAGCCGTGCTATGCATCACATAAACTTCATGTACAAGTTCAATCGGTGGTTGCCGCATTAGCTGACTCAAGCAGATTTGGCGGAGAACTTTCGTTACAACCTGATATTATATTATACAGATGTATCAAAAAGTAGTGTCCTTTTTTCGCATGTCAGTATTTCGCCTAGCCAAAACTACTGAAGCTAATTTACAGAAAATTAACGGGAAATTTGGAAAGTGAGTGAGTTTTTTAGCGTAAGTGCTTGATTGGAGAGCATTTTCCAAAATTCGTAACTTACGGGGGGGGGGATAGATGGCCCAAACGTTACTTTGACATATCTTATGTGATCTCAAAGAAGAAAAATGATATCCATAAAATTTTAGCAGTTAAATACAATACTCACTAATACCTAAATATCGATTTCAGAACATTTCGAGTATAATCCTCCAAGGAGGGTAAGCGGGAAAAAAAGGAGGAAGGTGGCCACTTTTCTTGAAAGGGAAAAAAAATTAACTATAAAATTCTCGCTTTAAAATTTAACAAATAGGAGTCATATACTTAGGCACAGCTTGTTTGTAATTTAAAACTTGTTTTTTTTTTTTTATGTAAAAGGACGCTATTTTCCGGTACATCTAATATTATGTGTACTCTGAAACCTCTTTTTGACAATGTACATGGATTAAAATACAGTGTGCTATAATCCATAGTGTCATAAGAAATCGAAGCTTGGAAAGAAGTACTTTTGATAGTGGCATAAATAGCTACAATATTTAACTACAGAAAAAATGAAATTAATTATTTATTATAGCTGAGATTAAGAACTGTCGTGATTTTAAAAGTGCTTTTAAATAAAAAAGGAAAAGAAAACAATTCTTATAAACTTTCTTTCGCTTGCCATATGCATGTAATTTAAAAGAGAAAAATTATTTAAAATGCAGTAATTTTAATTCAAATTCCTGCATATTAATATACTTAAAAAATAATTACTTTTAAAGGCTTTCAATGCTCATTCTCAAAATAGCTCGGAGCCATTATACTTTCTCGAGACATTATACTTTCTACACCTTTATGGTTTCATTTCAAACGATAACTCTCAAATGATATGTGAGAGTTATCAAACGATAACTCTCACATTTATTTGAATACATATATACATATATTCATCGAAGGATAACCTGTTTCGTTAGGTTGTATTATTACTAAAGGTTATCCCAATAATGAAAATTTTTAACTTATTCATTCACAGCTTTTGATCTATTAATTACATTTTTAGTCAATTTTTCAATGCTTTTGGTTAAACTTCTTGAATACTCTTAGTAAATATACATTTTAAATAAAATTACTAACAGTCATAATAATGCTTATGGGCGGCATGGACTTAAATGAAGCCCTGCTCTACACGGCACCCATGGCATGTGCCCCGTTTGTCACCTTCTAGTTGCGGTTCTGGGTCGGCTAATCTTTCCCTTACAAATTTATACTCTGAAAGCCGCCGATTCACATCAGTGTCTGCAATTATGTTCTGTTTTTATGATCTTAAAATGTTACTGGTTTCTTTCCTCCTCAGAACAAATGGACAGGATTGAGGAGGATATGGACAAAATTAATGCCGACATGAAGGAAGCCGAGAAAAACTTGGAAGGAATGGAAAAATGCTGTGGTATCTGCGTCTGTCCTTGTAATAAGTGAGTGTCCCCTGGTAACGAACTGTCTCAGTGTGTTGCATGTTTCTTTGTAAGATAGTTTTAGAGAGCAACTGACTGTCATCATTGGCGGATTCGGAAAAGCTTCGGTGGGGAAGGACTCCCCTTCTGCGATAAGTGTTGAAGGTTCTGACCTTCAACATTCTGGGAAGTGTTGCTTCTCGGTAGGTTCGAGCGTTAAACATGCGCAATCGCTGGGTTCTGGTGGAACTTTCAAAGGACAATGCTGAAAAGCGGAACTGGACACAGAATCTTTGTCTTATGAACTGATAAGAAAGAGAAGGTTAAACCTTGGGTCAAAGGTCGGTTAAACTCCCTAAAAATTGGCAAAATTTTTAGGTTAAAGTGTGCTCAAGGGAGGAGCAATTGCTCCATCCTCTCCACTCCAACCATATGAATCCGTCACTGACGACAAGCTGTAATGCTGTAAAGCTCTAGATTACATGAGCTATCGATCCAGCTCCATTGTCATGTCCCACATCTGCCTTGCAGGGGCGTATCCAGGAAAATATTTCGGTGGGTGAATAGAAAATAAGTCGTGAGTAAATAAATGGAATTTCTGCACGACTTAAAGCTTATGCTAACTAATCCGAAAACTTGAGTGGGAAGACATATCCCAATATCACTTCCTGGATTGTATTCGAATGACCTTGAAATAAGCACTATTTCAAGGGCAATCTTCGGCAATCGTCAATCCTCATTGATCAATGAATCGAATCAAGAATCAGTTTTCAAGGTCAAACATTCAGGGTTTAAGTTCTGGAATCGCGGGAAAACTAAATGAGGTTGAAGCCAGGAATACAAAGTACCAGTGATTTCGTCGTGAGTGATAGTGTGATAGAAATCCCCAAATAGGTGCAAATGGGAAGAAAGGACGCATTCATAAATGTTCAACCATCGCCACTCATGACACTAATCTTACTTTTGGGCCTTTTCGAACTTTCAGTTTTAACCTTAAATCGGTTGATTATTGCTATTAAAAGTCAATTGAGTGCAGCTAGTTGAAGAATTAAATCAACTGAGATAGCAGCCAGTTGATTTAGTTTTCGATTGTTTGTTTACAGTTAATCCGGGGAATTTCTGATAAACAAACGCATCACCTAGGCAAGAGAAACTTAGTGAACTGAAGTCATTCTTAAACTCGAACCACAATCACACCTATTCCAGTTAGAAAAAAATGCGGCACATGTCAATGAATTTACGAACACACCCAGTGGCTATAAAAAAATAATCGATGCGACAGCATTTTAGGAAGTTTTTGTAATGGAAATTGTTATCAACGTCTGTCAAGTGATCTGAATGTTCAGAGAATGGTTCAAATAAAGTTCTAAGCAACATGCAAAGTATGAATGATAATTTAAAAAAATATATCCTCGAATAATCCTTCGATAGAAGTATCTTCCGACCTGAATAGGCTGTTTATCAATTTCGTATTTAATCTTGAATTTTTCCAGAGTAAAAACAATGTTCCGGCCGCAAAATAATTGCTATTTGTATTGATAAAAACTGCAATCAATGCATTCCATCTTTCTCATTTGAAACTGGATGATAACTAATTTCATATTCTATTTTTCAACATAGTGTTAATGGAATCTTTTATCACCCCTGAAGGCTGTTCAACTTGAAAATCATGCAAATTTTGAACAGCTTTCTTAAAAGTTTAATTTCGCTGGAGACTCGGAAAAAATTATAATTCCTCTTTACAAATTCTAATGTGAACTGACACAATGAACCTATATGAGTTACGAAACACAGAGGGAAAAAAATTCAAAAATACGGAATTTTGTAATATTTTCCTAAAAGGGTAACACTTCGGACAATTTTTGAAGGCGATTTTTGCGCTTATGAATTTTTTTCCGAAAGTTGCGTGAGACATACAGATTTGTTGTTAGCGTATTAGTCCGTAGTGCATAGGGTGAAGAAGCATTATTAATTTTTTTCGAGTGTTTAACATCATTGGTTTGTTTTTAAAGCTGTACAAAAGGGCTGCGAACGACGATCGCTCTTCAGGTAGAACACCCTTAAGTTGTTCAATTCAACATTCAAACGGATACTGAAGTCATTTAGAGATTTTTGGCTCGGAAAATGAAAAAAGCATTAGCATGGAACAATAGATTCATTAACGCTTTAACGCGCAGTGTTCCCGCTCTGGGAACACCAAACTCTGGCGTCCTAGATCTGTGTGGCACGCGATGAACGTTTCGATCGTCCGCCATCTTGCTGGTATTTAAGTCGAGCGATGGCAACGGCTGCCCTTTTTTTCAGCTTGGGAAAGGGTTGCGCCTCAAAGGGTTAACGTCCAGAGACTTCTTTTAAAAAGGGAGTTTGGACATAATTTTTATGTTAAAAGGCATAATCATTACTGAAAAATATTTGGACTTTTTGTTTAAAATGTTACAGCAAGTGTTTTACTCCCCTCTCTTTGCGTGTGCCACTCAAAAGAGTATTTCATACAAATCATTCAAGAATAAAGAGTGATAAATTAATGACATCAGCGTGGTTTTTAGAACAGCTTCCATTAATCTACCTCGGATATAAAATCATAATTTTACAATAAATTTCAACTACCATAAATTTATTTTCTAGAGCTATTTGGTATAGTTTTTTAAAAATGTAAATTTGTGTGTGAATATACATTGGGATTTAAGCTAAGGTCGCAATTTTAACAGCATGAGAGGGTAAACGCTTAAAAATGCAAAACAAATAGAATTGATTATTTTTCACTGTGGTAAAATACTGAAGAGCCTAGAGCCAGAAAGAAAAATTTAATCGAGCAAAGGCTTACGCAGTTTGATTCGCAAAATCTAAAAATCTAATCTAAATTTTTAAGATGTTTGACGCATATAGTTTAAGATCAGCAACCAGCTTGCATGTCACCAAATTTTATTTATTCGCTTTAGTCATTTTTACGTGATGCGCAAACAAAAAATAGCATCACTGACAGAACGACAGACTGACTATTTTTGACGGTTTTACTGGGCTCCCAGGTACTTGAAACTGATAGAAATAGCAACATTTTTAATTCCAAGTAATGTAAACATAAAAGTCTAATTTTATTTATGTTAATACATAGAAGTTCCCATTCTGAAATTGAAGTAACAGTCACTTCAAACTTTGATCGGTTCATTCCAATCCAAGCGGTGTATGCTGGTTAGCACACTGTTCTCTTAAGCCAATGTTCCAGAGTTCGAACCCCGCGCCCGGAACAATGGTGGGACGCTGTTTGCAAATAGCATGGAGTTCATACGTGTGATAACAGATGGCAGCACCAAGATTAATTAAAATTTCAACAGAAAAAGGAAAGACTACAGTAGTCAAGCACAGTGCTCTAATCGTGACGTCATAGTTATCCTGGTAAACATTAAAGTGAAATTTTATGTGTTATTTCAAATTTTGTGTCCATAGATTTTAAACGTTCGTAAAAGGTGGCTAAATAAACTCATGAACGTTCTTTTAACTGATTAAAAAGTTAAAAAATGGTTGCAAATGCGTCGTGACATCGTTTTAACAACGGTGAAGGGAGAGAGCGTGGGGTGAGAGCTGGGTTTGAACCCAGGGACTTATGGATGGTAGAATGAGCTGCAATCCGGCGCGGCCAAAAGGTACCTATTCCACCGGCCTTCAATTGCCGGGTGTTGTGTGCGCGGAGGTGTTCTCGTGCCGCCACACTACTCCCCCCCCCCTGGAGAGTCAGTCGGAGGCTGACGAACGATATTCCAAGCGTTATGGAATACTGCCACTCGTTGTGGACTTTGTGAGGTTGCTGCCGCTCGTTGCGGACTTTGTGAGGTTGCTGCCGCTCGTTGCGGACTTTGAGAGGTTGCTGCCGCTCGTTGCGGACTTCGGAAGAGCCGAGCGAGAGATGGAAGAGGGCGGTGCTGGCGCCATCTGTCGCTGTAGGCGAGAAGGGGAATGCGTGTTCGTTGTCCGGGTCGCGAATGAAGGGAGAGAGCGTGGGGTGAGAGCTGGCTTTGAACCCAGGGACTTATGGCTGGTAGAATGAGGCGCAATCCGGCTCGGCCAAAAGGTACCTATTCGACCGGCCTTCAATGGCCGGGTGTTGTGTGCGCGGAGGTGATCTCGTGCCGCCACAACGGTTTTAAAATGTTGCGAAATAGGGGCATTACCGGCTCCTCTTCGTCACGGCAAACGTGTTTAAAAAGTTGGGCACAGTGTGTGTTAAATCGGAGGAAAGCGATGACACATTTGCGAATTTATTACGTTGCAGCTTGGCGATTCTGCAATGAAAGGCGATTCCATGTCTGCAACGTATTAAAAACGGGAGCGTGCTACTTGAGTAAGAATTTAGCATGGGTTAGAAAAGGTAAATTACTCTGACGCTTTAAAAATACTGGTATTTTTAGTGCTATTGCACTTATTTTGCATTTTATTTCCTTCGCATGTATGGCAAGAGATTTTTCAAATGACTCGGAACAGCACTTATGCAAATGGTATCGTCGGATTTGAGAGTTTTACCTAGCACGCGATATATATCTTTGAGCTTTAGTCCTTTGTTCAGGGGGGCTGAGAGGGCTGCAGGCCCCTCCCCGAAATGGGACACGTCACTTAGCTTACAGTTTGATATTTAGCTCACAATTGAACTTTAGCTTACAATTTGATACCCAGCCCCCCCCCCCGAAATAAAATCTGGCTACGCTACTGCAAAGATTCATATGCAAAACGATCTCTCTGCCATTTATGACCAATCCTTTATTCCAGCGTCAACCAAAACTCGATTCAACGGAGCTGTACTGTGTATCTAGGAATGCTTTTAACCCATTTATGCCTTGTGTCCATTTTTTGGGACGGCATTTTCTCTATCAGTCGAAAACGTTATCTATTTTTTTTTGCCTTTATTCACGAGTATCGAACCTCAACTCCATAAAATATTTCAACATGATCCAGTAAGATGTTGAATTTTCATTTTTTATGCATAATAATTTTAAAAGAAATCATCCCTTGTTCAAGTAGTTGATGTCAGAAATTTATCTGTTATTGCTGGCATTAGCAAAAATCGAAGAAAGTCGCAAAAATAATCTTGGCACAAATGGGCTAGTGGAATGAGTCTCTTAAACACACTTTTGCCTTCAATTTTCCAGCAGCTTGTTTCGAAGTGTTTTAAAATAATTTCAATTTATATCTTCAAACACCTTTCTTCCTGGGTTAAATACAATGGCAAGGTCTGAGCAGAAAGATGCGCAGTAGATTAACACGCAACTAATGACGTACATTAGGGTGGAGCGAAAAAATCATTATTTCAAAATTCACACTGCCTGAGTCATTAAATGGTGCGGAACTGGCAAGAACAAATTGTTTCCAAATTTCAGCTCAAAATAGTGTCATCTTCAGGTTCCAGAACTCAATATATTTCTAGCTTATTTTTATTAAAATAATAATGTTTAATTAATTAATTGAATAATGAGTTATATTTTCATTATTAAATTGCTTTATTAATACATTATTAGCACATGTCAGTGCTGGAAATTGTAGAGTAAGAAGCAAAAGTCGACTTAGAATCTGATTCAGAAATGCAATATACCTCAGAAACTGATAAAAATTTCGTTAGTCAGGAAGCTAAATGTCGGAAAACGACTGACGATGAGATTCCCAAAATCTTCAAGACAGACACAATGCCCGAATCAGCCGTTGTTCTTGATAGAGCAGGTGTATCGGGGTATTAATTATTCAATTAACTAATTAAACGTTATTATTTCAAGAGAAATTCATAAAAGATTAAAAAAGACACTGGGAATATATTCCCTTGAAGCATGGAACCTGAAGATGGAAATATTTTCAGCTGAAATTTGGAGACCATTTGTTCTTATCAGTTACGCACCATTTAATGACTCAGGCAAGTGTTTTTCGCTCCACCCTAACGTACATGCAACTGCATTGCAAAAGCATTTGTATAGAGTTAATTTACTACTATTGCCATTTTCGCAAGATTATGAAAATAAAAAGCTTCTGGTATTGAAAGCATATGCAGACTAGCAAACAAACACGTATTACGATTCACCTGCAATCATTTAAACTTTGTTTTTAACAATAGGAACTATGGTTCTTAAGAAACGCTTTTCCCCCTTTAGATCATCTGATTTTAAAGAGGATGCAGGTACGTGGAAAGCAAGTGAAGACGGCAAAATTGTCAACAACCAGCCAACCAGGGTCATGGACGACAGAAACGGTGCAGGACCCATGAGTGGCTACATCGCTAAGTGAGTACTAGTAACTCTTTGCATTGAGAATTATACTCTGTATACCTGAGACTGTCATGTCAATAAAATTTGGAGTGACTCCACTCAGTGTTCGGTCGCTTAGTACACCCTCCAAAAAATTTATTCGAGCAAGAGAGAAATTTCCTATTTTAGATTTGCGAATAATAATTGAGTTTTGAAAAACGCATAACTTGATAGAAATATAGATAGTCATATTTGTACATAACCTAATTCATATTCTATCATAAATAATTTTTAATATACGAAATCAACGTAGGAAATTTATCTCTTGCTCGAATACTTCTTTTGGAGGGTGTACACTTAAAATAATTTGAGTGTATACAGGACGCAGTGTATAAGAATACCTTTTTGCAGCATTCTTTATATTGGGAATTATACTGCTCGGTATACCTGAGACTGTCATGTCAATAAAACTTGGAGTGACTCCACTCAGCTTTCCGAACACTTGGTCTTTTACCAAGCGTTTCAATGCATTTGATTCAACTCAATCGAATGCAGTGTTCGGTCGCTTAGTACACTTAAAATAATTTGAGAGTATACAGGACGCAGTGTATAAGAATACCTTTTTGCAGCCCTGTAAAAATCTATAAGTCTTATAAACACCAAAATCGGATGCAGTATCTAAGACATGTAAGACAATGACCTGTAATATACGTACCTAATTTTAGCTCAATCCGAATTAGAGTCTAAAAAGCGTAGTGTAAGTGAAGGTAAAGTATAGCTTGAACTGCCGGACAAAGGCTGTAAAACAGTTATAGTAGACAACTTTAATATAAATTTCAATTTCAAAGAAGTGTTTTATGGATTAAGGAAGACAAATAAGACACACTCACGGATTCCAATGTAATGAAACCAGTGCCGTAACGAGGGGGTGGTTTGGGAAGGGGGGAGTCATAAGACCCCTCAATTTTTCAAAAAGGGCCTCATTGTTGGCAATGAGAAGCGGGCCCACGAAATAGGAAGCGCTCTATATCTTTCATAGTCTAATATTTAGTTGGAAATTTTAGAGATATTTTATGCAAAACTTCCTTTTACTGTTGTAAATATGAAATAGAATAGAAGTTGTATTTATGCAATGGAAATATCCGATAGTGAAGACAGATTCTTAACCCTTTAACGAGCAGTGTTCCCGCTCTGGGAACACCAAACTCTGAAGTTTTGACTGTTGCCAGTCACGAAGAGTAGATTTGATTTCTTTAAAAATAGTTGCGGGTCACATAGCTCCACGAGAATCCTTTACTTTTTAGCACGTCATTTCCCGTCAAAAAATGGTCACGATTATTTTTAACAGCACTGACATCTGCTGAAAAATGGAAGAATAAGAGAACAGCTGGATAGATTGCCCGATGCTGAAAAAAGGGCAGCCGTTGCCATCGCTCCACTTAACTACCGGCAAGATGGCGGACGATCGAAACGTTCATCGCGTGCCACAGATTAGAGGCACTTTTTTGACGCAGCTGGCTGTGCCGCACGGCCAGCTGTCGTCAAAAAAGGGTCTCTAGATCTGTGGCACGCGATGAACGTTTCGATCGTCCGCCATCTTGCTGGTAGTTAAGTCGAGCGAAGGCAAACGGCTGCCCTTTTTTCAGCAATTATGGTCCTGGCGAGGGTGCGAATTGACGGGGGGGGGATGCCGGGGATCGTCCCCGGCTGAAGAATGTAATATCCCTGGCTAGAGAAATATACTATAGGGGCAGGGATACTATTTAACCCCTGCTGGTGAAATATTAGAGTAAATATCTGTTCCTTCAACAGTGCCTAATGATTTTAAGTATTGAGAATAAAAATGCTTCTTTTGTTTACTAGACAAAGGAACAAGTTGCAAACATCCCTTTGAAATCGACATACGCATGCGTGATGCCACTTCCCATTCTGTAACTGGGGTTAGGTTTACAAGGAAAATTGCGAAATGAAAGAAGAAGCACTGCTCTGCCGCGAGCCGAATTTGAGCGTAGACGTAGAATCGACATAGGCAGGAATATATGCTCTCAGAAAATCGGGGGTAGGCTTTGTTTGAATTTAAGTCACTTTCCAGACATGTTGGCGATTGCATTTGTCATGTAATACCTAATATATTATTTGAGTGGAGCATTTACACCTTTCTTCCTTTTCTTTTTTCTTTTCTTTTCAAATGTCCCTCCCTAGAGAAAATGTTCAATTCGCACCTTTCCAAAAGGGCCTTTTTGGAGCGTACTATTTCCGGACCTCAAGATTTTTCGTTACGGCATTGCCTAAACCCCCCTCCTAATTTTTTTTTTTTCTGGATACGGCACTGAATGGAATAAGGAAGACTAGTAGGGACGACGCATGGATTATAACCTTTTCAAATTCAGTACTTTAGCGCGTATTTAAAGTATGAAAATGTTTCAGATATTTTTGGTTTGTATTCTTTTGGTAAGAATTGTAGAGTAAACCTTGTCTCTAATGCATTTTAAAGGATCAGCAACGACGCCCGCGAAGAAGAGATGGAAGACAACATGGCGCAAGTGAGCACTATGATTGGAAACCTCCGTAACATGGCTATTGACATGGGCAGCGAGATGGAATCTCAGAACAGGCAACTTGACAGGATTAATCTCAAGGTGAGAATCCCTCTAACGAAATAGGGTTATTAACAGTTCTAACCTAACGAACCCAGACAGCACATTAAGCTTAAATCAAGCTTGACATTTCTTTGAATTTGACGTATTTATACAAGCTTTACAATTCATTTTAAGCTTGCAGCAAGCTTGGAGAAGTCATTTGAACTGTCAAGCTTGAATACAAGCTTGATTTACTGCTTGATTTGGAAAGCCATATCCACATAACAAATAATTTATCATCAGTCATAAATGTACTTGACCATAGAATTAAAAAAAAAAAAGATTCTATATTTCCAAATATTGAAATTCTTCAAAATAAAATACAATTATACTACGAAATTGATTTCAAAATCAGTCGTTTGTCTCGATTTTGGCCAGTATTGCGCAACATGAGTGTCGCGATATTGAAAGTTTTAAAACGTGTGCTGCTTTTAAGTATATATTATGCTTATTTTCCTATTAGTAGAGTTTCTAAATCACACATAACATTATTTTAATTTTGATTCATCCCTTGGAAAAATAAAAGGAACAGATCAACGCATCGGCCGCTGATCGATCTCGCCAGAAAACGGCGTGATAACGATAACAGTCACTTCAAACTTTAGTCATTCGAGCGCAAGTCAGGTTGGCCGAACGGTTAGGACGCTGACTTCCCAACCCTTAGATAGCGAGTTCGATCCCAGCCGCGGCCGCTTGATGGAAACAGATCAAAATAATTTGAAATTTCAGCGTAGAAGGAAATTGCGTGGGAAAATAAAATATGTGGGTCAAGAATGCCGACGGGTGCCCCGTGTATTTAGGAAATTTTTTTTTTAGGAAATTTTTTTAAGCTTGAAATTAAGCTTGCTATGTCAAGCTTAATGCAAGCTGGGCAAGTATAAACTAGAACACTTGATTCAAGCTTGCATTAAGCTTACACGCTGAAATTTTCAAGCTTAATTCAAGTTTATTGACTTGATAAATCAAGCTTGCTGCAAGTTTGCTATGCTGTCTGAGAAATAGGGTTCTAACCTAACTATTTCTAACTCTAACTAAACTATTCCGCCAAGCATTTACGCCAATTATTACCTTTTTTCCCCAACATGTGCGATTAAGTACCATTAACGTCATAAACTAGTGTGCAATTATTCTGTTACTACTGTTAATAACCCTATTTCATTAAGTTAGGTAGCCGCTTACTTATTTGATACATCATCCTTCTTTAATCTCGCCAGATGTAAGAGTTTTGACCGCCAAAATGATTAAGGTCAATTTGGTGCGGTCGACAGTATAACACATAAGCACAACTTTTTCTGATTAAACTAGAAAACACATTTCCATTTATTCTCTAACTAAGACCAGTGATGGAACTTTCGCATCAGCATGCAAACCATACATTTAAGAATAGCTAGATGGACCACTCAAAGATCCTAATCGTGCACTTTTTAATGACAAAAGTTCATCCCATTTCTGCCACCACTATAGTTGCCGTCGGTGTAAAATGGTCATTAACAGCATTATTTCAGAAAATTAGATATATTTGAAAGAAAATAAGGACTGTATTACGTATGCGGTACTGTTTACATTTTGATGTTTGTTTACATGTTTGATTTGGCGTTGGTTCTGGCGCCATCGTGGGCGATGCTCAGCGGGAGTGAAGTACCGTGCCGATGGTTGTTTAGGCTGGCAACCATAAAAAAAAAACATGTACATCGTCAGTTTGGGAATTTGAAATTGTTTCATGTTATGGATGGAAGGGAATGAAATGTGTTAGGTTATTGTATTGAAAGAAAGTGTGTGTGTGTTTGTTGGAAATAGGGTGTGAATATAAAACTAAATAGAAGAAAGCACGTTGGTTTTACGTTATCGGCCGGTGTGTGGGTTTGTTACAAATGCAGTGTCAATATAAAAGTAAATAAAAGAAAGCATGTTGGTTTTACGTTATCGGCCGATGTCTGTGTTTGTTAGAAATGCAGTGTCAATATAAAAGTAAATAAAAGAAAGCATGCTGGTGTTACGTTATAAGCCGGTGGGTGTTAGAAACATTTCTGAGCGGTTAATTAAAAAAAAAATAAAGGTAAGTGCTTTTTTTAACGAATCTTTGCAATGTTTAAGGTTTTTAATGTGAATTTTAAATTGATATTCGAGGATTTTATGTTATCGTAAGTGCTATTTATGTGCTATTTTAATCATACAGGCTTTAAATGAGGTATACAACTAGGTTTTTTGTTTGTTTTTTTTTTTGAGTTGAAAACGGGCCAGTGTTTACCCTGTTTAGATTAGCTGTACAACTAGGTTGTTTAATCCACTCATGTTTTTTTTTAGTTGAAAACGGGCCAGTGTTTGCCCAGTTTACATTAGCTGTACAACTGGGTAGCTTAATCCACTGTAGTTTTTTTAGTTAAAAAACGGTCGACTGTTTACTCATTTTAAATTACCTGTTACTGAATTTGATGACGTCTTTATCTTAAATATGGACGGTGTATTTTGTTTTAATGTTTTTGTTAGTGGAATATGTGTGCAATTTTAATGTGTTAAAATACTTTGACTTTGCTGATCGTGCAAAATGGTTGGCGACAGTCACTGGGGCTTGGCAACCGCCAAGCTCCAGCGAAAGTCGCAGTGCTTACATGGGGTGCGCACCGGCTTGTATGATTTTACTGAAAATAAATACAAGTGCTATTTTAAGCTCAGGTTTTTCTAAAATAATTGAAAAAAAAATCATTACCATTTAAGGTTCTGCCATTTCGCGCATGCGTGTGTCACTCGTATGACTACCGTTTTTCCCGTTATGATCAATCTAATGATTCCTGTTTCCTTGCTATGAATGTGTGAGCTTGAGTAATTTAAGATGTTAATCATCACGGACAAACCTTTTTGAGAAAAAAATGTTCTTTAAAATATGAAATGTCATTTAATGTCGAAATTTATGACTCCACACAGTATAAAAGTTCAAGTAGACACTATCATTGTCATTTTCACTTGACACTTCGGTTATTACTTTACATCTCGAGTGAACATCTGTTAGATCGGCACGTTACCTGGATGTCCCAAATAAGTCACGCCGAGGAAAGGTTGGAACATAATTACTATTGTGAGTAGTGTAACCTCTAGGAAAAAAATAATTATCTTTGTTTAAACACTGGATCGTAAATTTTTAGGAATGATCAACTTTTATAGACGATACTTAAAGGATGCGGCTAAAATTCAAGCTCCCTTAAATAAATACTTAAAAGGTTCAACAGAGAAAGATCGGAGGAAAATTCCTTGGACAGAAAAAGCAAAAAAATCCTTTGAAAAATGCGAAAAAGATTTAGCCAAAGCTGCTTTATTAACCTTTCCTAATCCAGATCTGCCATTAGCTTTATGTACAGATGCCTCTAATTTCGCAATTGGATCTGTTCTACAGCAATGTGAAGACGGAGACTGGAAACCAATAGCATTTTATTCCAAAAAGTTAAATGACACTCAAAAAGCTTATAGCACATATGATCGGGAACTTTTAAGTATATATCTTTCAATCAGACAGTTTAAACATACGCTAGAAGGACGAGAATTCACGATATTCACAGATCACAAGCCAATTACATTTGCATTTAAACAGAAAAATGATAAAGCATCACCAAGACAATTAAGACATTTGCAATATATTTCTCAGTTTTCAACAAATATAAAATACATAACCAGGAAAGATAATATTGTTGCAGACTCTTTGTCTTGAATTGAATCAGTTTCGGACATCGATTCTGACAAAATAGCAGATGAACAAATCGATAATGAAGAATTAAAAGAATTACTAAATAGTAGCAAAAATTTAAATTTTAAACAATATCCATTGCCCTCTGGAAAAATAATCTGTGTGTGATGTATCAACTTCAAATATTCGACCGTTCATACCACAAGCATTTCGAATGAATGTTTTCCATAAAATACATGACTTGAATCATCTTGGCATCAAATCATCAATTAAACAAGTTGCATCAAGATTCATTTGGAAGAATATTAAAAAAGATGTTAAAGAATGGGCTAAAACTTGCATTGCTTGCCAGAAAAATAAAATTGTTAGGCATACACATTCTAAATCCTCCTCATTTGAAGAGCCTGATGAAAGGTTTAGCATAATTCATATAGATATAATTGGCCCTTATCCACCATCAAATGGCAATAAATATTGCTTAACTTGCATCGATCGTTTCACTTGCTGGATGGAAGTTAAACCATTAGAAAATATCACCATGGAAACAATCACAAAAGCATTTTATGCAAACTGGATTTGTCGCTTTGGTGTTCCATACAGTGTGATCACAGACAGGGGAACTCTATTCAGATCACAACTCTTCAGAAATTTGGGTGTTATTTTTGGAATTAAAATGTGCAAACAACGACGTCGTACCACCCACAAAGCAATGGAAAAATTGAAAGACAACACAGAATTTTAAAAGCAGCCGTTAGAGCTCACAATTCAGTCAAATGGACCGAAACTTTACCAACAATACTCCTTGGAATAAGGGCATCTCTGCGTGATGATACCAACTGCTCCATTGCAGAAATGGTTTGTGGTAAATCGCTGAAGCTACCAGGAGAATTCTTTCAAGAACCCCAAACAAAGAGCCAGATACTTTCACTGGTGAACTGCGAAAGCAAATGGAAAAATTAAGACCAATTAAAAGCCGACGTAAAAGAAATCAGAAAATATTTTTTCACAAAGATTTAGAAACGTGTTCCCATGTGTTTGTCAGAGTAGACCGTGTTAAAAAAGCTTTAGAACCCCCTTATGAAGGACCTTTTCCTGTGATTGCCAGAAACGAGAAATATTATACCGTAATAATGAAAGAAAAGGACATTACTGTTTCCGTCGATCGTTTAAAACAAACTTATATGTTAAATCTGTTGTAAATAGCATTCATGGAATTAGTTCATTTTAAGTTATTAGTTTATATTTTCATTGTAAATAACATTTATTTTTCTTCTGTATCGCAACTATGTTGCTTGGAAGGGGAGTAGTGTGAGTAGTGTAACTTCTAGGAAAAAAATAATTATCTTTGTTTAAACAAATTTATGTAAATATCTAATGGCAACAACAAAAATATATATGATTAGTTTTTAGAACAACAATGGTTACAAAAAGTGCGATATGTTAACGCAATAAATAGTTTATTAATGAATATTGTATTTGAAATTTATTTTTTTAAGCTAATTAATATTTTTTGACGTAGCAACCGCTACACTATAATACCAGACATGCCGGTTAATTTCCAACCCTTTTTAATGAATTTTCTTTTAAAAATATTTCCTATCATATATATTAATACGCTAAGGTTAAGATGTTTGCCTCCCTTTTTAGAAAAAACCTCACAATTACTCCACATAAATTTTATATCATTTTATAGAGAATTGCTTGCTCTACCGGCATCAACAACTAAAAAATTTGTTATTGCTTTTGTTTTTGTAAATTAATGGGTGGAATGCAGAAGTGGTGCCCATGCCAAATGACGGCGATAACGCACCATTTCTAGCAACCGTTATCGTTTTTCTTCGTAATGAAGAGAAACGTCATAGCTGTTGAGTATTGCGATTTGCGAAAAAACTTGCGTGAAGAGGTGATATTCTAGGTGTTACGAAGTAGTGGTTTTTGTACATTTAGCATTAGTTTACCAGTGAAATTCGCAGTTAGTGCAAGGCCAACGCGCATATGAAATATGACGTCATTGCGGGATTCGTGTGTTACGCTTTGCAAGTGAAATCGCTCGTGAATGTAGAACCGCTCGCTAGATGGGTGCAAGAGTTTTGTTTGTTGCGATTTGCGATTGATTTCGTTACACAAGAATCCGGCCAGCTTGTAAAGAATAAATAAAATAAATAATTTTTGTAATTTTGCAAAGTGATATCACACTTATTTAGTGCGAATTATTCGCACGGGTACCGCTAGTTGTTTTTAATGGATCGGAAATGGTTAGCCGTGCAAATTCTTGTTACTCTGCCAGTTGCACTTTATGTTTGACGTAAATCTTCGTCCAATAACTGCTTGCCACTGAATATCTTCGTACTTTTTCTTTTGCCCAGGACGTAGATTTGTCTTACACATTAAAAATCATCCTTTTTAAAGCATTAATACCATTATTTGGAAGTCGTATTCCATGACCGGGCTCACTTTCGGCCGTATTCACCGTCAACCTCGACCGCTAATTAACCCTTTAGTCACTACTGCCGCCCATTGGCGGCGGCCATACTAAAAGTTCTCTGTGTCCTACAGTGGCGGCCCGTGGTCAAAACTGTTAGTGCAGCCAGAAGCATATGAGCCCCCCCCCCCCTTTCCTCCGGACAGGATTGGAAAATCTTTGTAACTGAATTCGAAAGCTGGCGGATTAAGCCCTCACCGAGGAAAAAAGAAATTACATAAAAAATGTAAGAGATCCTATTTTACTTCCATAAAATATACATAAATTTCAACCAGCCGCTCTTATCCTCAAAATTGCATTAATCCGTGTCTGATTCGAAGTTTCCTTAGAATTTTCTTTTGTAACGATAACTTGAGAAGAAAAGAAAAAAAAAGAAAACTTACTTATTTTTTATAAGTCAAATCAATCCTCCTTTCTTTTAAACATGCGAATCGGTCAGTGATGTCCCCATAAAAAGGCGTTGTTTTAATTCAGATATCAATAATTTTAAAAGCTCTTTAAAATTTCCCATGTTTAAAGAATTTTCTCGCTCGCCATGTCCTCTCAATGCCAGTTCTTGCTTACTTAAAAACAATACTGCTTTGATGGGTCATTGTCCATTCATAAGCGTCTATTCAGGCTTACCTTCTTGATAAATTCAGCAATATAAAGTCGAGAGTTTTCCAAACATATATTCTCCTTACCCCCTCCCACACTTCTCGTCAGAGCCAATCAGTTAGTCGAGTTCTCAAGTTCAGCCGCCGTTTGAAAATCTTTCATCGGCTGTATTACAGGCTGTATCAGCTGCATACTCGCTATGCCAGAGAGGCTGCTTACGTAGTCGTTTCCATGGCAACGGTGCTGCCAATTTTCTTTTCAGCGCTCTGGGCTGAACCAAAGATTTTCCCAATGTAATTGCGGGAAGATTAAAGTGCTTTTTTTCTAAATGAGCGATCCGGCCACAATACGTTTTTTTTTTTTGTTTGGTTTTTTTCGAAGATTTTTTTTAATTTACCGTAGGAATTCCGCAATTCTAATCTGAATTTAGGAAAATTAGTAGAATAAATTACTTTAAAGTATGTGCTGATAATTTCAAGTGCAGCCCGTCTGTACTTGCTGTATCCCACGAGCCGCCACTGGTGTCCTAATGCCACTCAGTGGCGGCATCCAGCTAACGTTGTGGCCCCAGCGAATCAGGCCGTTTCTATTTATTTAACTATAAATTCTATTAATTATTAGTTTCGTGTGTAACGCCATCTATGTGTGAAGATCGGAAATAAACAGGGACACACCTGATATATGCGCAAATATGATTGTGTTTGAAATGTTTTGTAGTCGACACGTTCGACGCAATATTTAACCATTCTTGCTTGTTTACTTTCAGGCCGAATCCAACAAGACAAGAGTGACTGCGGCCAACCAGCGAGCTTCAAAACTTCTCAAAGATTAATGTGGGAGCGGGGAAAAACGAGGTCGCACATTTCAAATCTTCCTCTATAGCTGTGTAAAAAAGAATAACCTACTCCTGAGTTACGAACTGTCTTTGTTTCTGTTTCATTAAGATGACGTCGTCTTTTATTTTCGATAATGCACTTATAGCGTAAAAAATAATAAATGCAAAAAAAAAAAAATATTTATACATAAGACTATTGTGATATGGAGTAGGGCCCCGCTTAGGTAAAACTAAGTGTTCTTTAGTACACGTCTAATGACATTTCTTTCAGAAGGTCTGTTGCTTGCCATCATTATACAGGTCGTGTATGTCACATTACGGATAAATTTTAACTGCAAATAATCGTAAATAGTGTAGCATATAAGAAAAAGCAGGTGATTTATTTGGTTAATTTTAAGGTCATTTTTTTCGAAAATGGTTTTTAAGGACATAAAAAAAACCTGTTTCGAAAAATAAAATGATTGCTTAAATTTGATTTCGCGAAATTTTTTATTAAAATTGAGCGGAATAAAAGTTTTCTATGAAACATACAATATTACGCAATTGGCGTTAAACGAAGTGATGATAACTTCATTCGCTAATACGTCAAGCTTTTCTAAAATTCTCTGGATTTATTTACGAGCATTAAAATTTTTTACTTAGCAATTGACGCCTTAAAATATTAAACTTAAAAGCGTATTATTCTTGAGTGAAAGCTTATTCAAAGCATGATAATTCCTATTTATCCACAAATTTTCATTAAAAATTTCTTTTTAATGCATTCACTAAAAGATGTGTAGATATAAACGGTTATTAACATGTACTCTAAGTCATAAAAAAGGGCCACATTCATTATGGAATGTACCACTTTTTTATGCTTACCAAAAAAAAATAGACCGGTTAAGTTTATAATTAATTAAAAAGGGGCATTTTGAGCTTAAAATTGTAGTTCATTGAAGCTTGCTGGGAAACAACGAACTTGTATTATGAACTTGATTGATAGTTCTTTCATGTTCTTCTGTAAGGAAAAGCTCAGTTCATTTTATTATTTTTTTTTTTATCATTAAAAATTTAGTGAAGTTTAGTTAGTACATATATTATCGAATACATCAGTTGTGAATCACCTGCTTGTACATCTGTATTTTGATTACTTAATTAGTCGAATCTCAACCCATCTTAGTTATACCATGTAAATAACTGTAAGTCATTTTTTGCTCATATGGATGAGCTTACGTAACTAAACTGTAGTGTTTCTATTTAAACTGCGGTGCTGCTCTATAGAAATTTGAAAGGCAAACATGCGGTGGCATACGGCCGCCGCATTCAGTGCCAGACAGGTTACAGTTAGCGTCTTTTGTGTATGTTCTCATTTTGTAATTCCTGGTTTATCCATGTAGTTCTCACGTTCTGAGTGAGTCAAAGTGCGAATATGTTTCAAGTAATGATGCTTAGAATCATTAATAACAACAACAATAATGAAAGAGGAACTAATTGATTTGTTAAATTCATAATGTACCTGATGTGGACAGCAATTTAGCCAACGCCTTGTAGAAGAAAATTTCCCCGCGTTCCTAAAATAAAGTAACCAAGCGTTCCCAGTTTTGGAGGACTCACTAATTACAGGATTTTTTATTTTCAACTTGTCCGCAAAATGTAAAACGGCAACTGAGAACAAAATTTTAATTGGGATAGTTATTTCTTAACAATTTCTTTTTTTAAACCAATCATGTTTCTTTTATTTTATGAATGTTAATAATACTTTAGTTGAAGAATATAAGATATTTTGTGAAGAACACTGGATTTTTCTAAAATATCCACAATTTGAGTTTCCGAATTGGGTACACATATGCATATATGCCCCCAGTTCTTTGTTAAACAATCTAGTCACCTCATTTTAAAAGCACTTTTGTGTGCATGCCTGTGTTTGTCACCAATACAAACGATGCCAGTAAAATCATCAAAAACACACAAATTTTGAGACTTTTTGGAAATGTGTCAAGGCGTGGGCTAAACTGTAGTTCCGCTGATTATCTGCAAAAATATGAAATAGATGGAACATTTTTTTCGGGGTTCCTAAAGGAACTTTTAATCGTAACGAATACCAAAAAAAAAATAATGCTGTCTTTTTCTTTAATATCAGTAAATGGTACGTGCTTTTACAAGCACGTTTTAGTTTAAAGTTATATTTGTACTCAGTTGAAGTTAAAAACAGCAATGACTGGTTGTAACAAACTGCAACTATCGCAACTGATAAATTTGTGAATGATTTAAAATCCAGATACTAGAGAGCGTAACGGTTCTGAAAGAAACCATTAAACTACAAGAGAAGCAGTTTTGAAAGAAAAAAAAATTTTTTTTTAATATTCCGAAAGCATTTTGCTCGATCACTTAACATTTAAAGCTGTTTATTCCGTATGTCGCACAATGCTAATCTAAAACTTCTTCAACAGAGCAAAATTCAAATAATAAATGCTTTCTCGTTTTTATTTTTTTAATGCATGGTTTTATGAAATCACTCAATTATTGGTTACTGTTATTATAAAGGTATGTGTTGAATGATTATTTTTTCGTGATTTGGTTTCACTAAATCTGTAAAACCCATATTTTGGTTAAGCAATACTTAATATTTTCGTGCATTGTGATTCGAAGCAGAATACTAACAAAACATAGATATTTTGAAAATCTTGTGTGTAATTTAATTTTGCAAGTTTTTTTTTAAAGAATAATGTGCGTATGTTTTGTAATTAAACGCTCTTTATCTCAATACCAATGATGCCTTTCAACCTTCTAAACGATGAAGTCATCATAATTCATATCATCCGACAAAAACTAAAAACTTAAACATTAATTCAGAAATTTTTCAAGTAAATTATTCAAAAATATTTCTTTAGGGTGTTTTTTTTTTCATGTAAAACTTTGAGCAAATACATTTGGAACATAGTAGTATTTTTTTAGGAAAAATTAAAGTAATAGTCTCTATTCATTTATAAAATCATCTAAATAAAATTTAGTATAATTTAATAAATATCTACATAAAGTTCTTTATAATGAATTTATAAAATATGAATTTATTCAGTCTTTCGTTAGAATTAGAGTATGAAAAGTTTTCATGTGTGATTCATTGTAAAAGAGGTGCTACATTCAATGATTGCTACTTCATTTTTGATAAATTCAACACGGTGTTCACATTAATGTTTATTGAAAATGATCCAACGGAGAAATCGTAAGTAATAAGTTTTTCAAAAGTAAAAAAAAAAAAAAAAGAAATTCTTTATTCGTAAAGGTCATGATGATTGCTTTCTTATTACCGCAAAAGTAAAGCACAGTTAAATATTCTTTTTTCTGTCAGTTAAAACGTTCTTTAAAAACTTTTTTTTTAAAGTTAATTTTCCTTACAATGTGTGCAGTTGTTACAACCGGCGCAGTTGCAATGTTAAAAATTCCGCCTTTCTGTCAGGTTTCAAACCGCAATTTAAAATCGTATTAATACATTCGAAAAGCATAAACAACACGTTCATTCTGTTCAACACGGTGAACAGAGATTGGGGCCCTCATCTTCGCTGTTGTTCTCAGCAAGTGGCACTGGATGTCTTTCATGTTTCGCACGCCACCCCCCCTCCACCTCACACCCCACACTTTTTTTTTTTTTTTTTTGAGTTGGTGTGTATAAAGTAGAGCGCCTCTCACTTTTTTGGTTCATTATGTTTTTATGAGCGACCAAGTTGGGATGGAAAAAAAAGTATGTGCCTAGAAAAAAATGTTTCTTCGTCTTTCTTAATTTTAATTTATTTTTTATTTCCTCTCTCTCTCTATATATATATATCCCGTGCTGTATAAAAAAAATTAAGTTAACGCCTTCACTCTCTTTAACCTAAGCATCTGTGTTAGTGGTTTTAAAAGTGTGGAAAAAACTATATATGAATAATATGTGTGCCCTTCCCCACCACCGCACTACAGTAGAAGGTGCTTTCAGTGTTATTGATAGGTAGCATTCGTTGTACATAATGCATGATAGTATGATTAATAAAACAAAAGAAATACCAGATGTGCTATTACTGCATCTATCTATTTATGTCTGTGCTGTATTATCAAACTTGGTCATTTACGGATACATTATCTGCGAGAACGAAAATAAAAAAAAAACTTTTTGCTAAACATTTCCCGCTTTTTTGTAATAAGTGTACCTTTAATCTCATAAACACGAAAGCTATCATCCCCCCCTCCCAAATCTCATTTGGAGCGGATGACATAGTTGACGATTTCTTTCAGTGCCGGATTTAAAAACAAAGTTTTACACAAAACTATACACTCAGTCATTGGGGACACTCATCATGGAATGTAAATTTTTACCAGCTTTTGCAAATTGCGCGATAGCGGTTGACACCAAAACGATTATCGTGGGATAAAAAAATAAAAAAGCAGCTTCGGCCGAACTATTTTCATATAATCTTTTGATAACCTACGAATAACTGAATAACGATTTACTACGTCATTACTTCGTTTTTCTAGCAGTCGGTGTCGTACGAAGACATTGGCTGCTAGTTTGAATTTCCGCCATTTTTCGAACTTGAACTAGTATATACGTTCCTTTTATAAAGGGGTATTATTCCGCATCAAGATGTCTCCGGTCTAAAATGCAATCTGAATGTAAAGTGTTTCCTTTTTCTTGTCGTAATTAGGAGTATAATGAATTTTCGCTGTATTCAGCTCTCATGCTTCATATGTATTCTTCACTGAAATGTTTCCTTTAGTGAAACCGGTTTGGCTTTATGCAAAAAAAAAGAACATATCTCCTTTTCTTGTCATAATTAGGAGTGTAATGAACTTTCATTTTAACCATGTTCAGCTCTAATGCTTCATGTATATTCTTGAAGGAATGTCCTTAATGAACGTTTCGCTTATGTAAAAAAAGAACATATCTGCTTTTCTTGTCATATTTAGGAGTATAATGAACTATGATTGAAACCATATTCAGCTCTAATGCTTCATGCATATTCTTCAAGGAAATGATTCCTTTAATGAAACCGGTTTGGCTTTATGTAAAAAAAAGAATATATCTCCTTTTCTTGTCATAATTAGGACTATAATGAACTTTCATTTTAACCACATTCAGCTCTAATGCTTCATGTATATTCTTCAAGGAAATGATTCCTTTAATGAAACCGGTTTGGCTTTGTGTAAATAAAAGAACACATCTCTTTCTTGTCATAATTATTAATATAATGAACTTTCATTTTAACAACATTCAGCTCTAATGCTTCATGTATATTCTTGAAGGAAATGATTCCTTTAATGAAACCGGTTTGGCTTTATGTAAAAAAAAGAACATATCTCCTTTTCTTGTCATAATTAGGAGTATGATGAACTTTGATTTTAACAATATTCAGCTCTAATGCTTCATGTATATTCTTGAAGGAAATGATTCCTTTAATGAAATCGGTTTGGCTTTATGTAAAAAAAGAACATATCTCCTTTTCTCGTCATAATTAGGAGTATAATGAACTTCCATCTTAGCTATATTATTCTCTAATGCTTCATAAATACTCTTCAAGGAAATGTTTCCTCTAGTGAAACCGGTTTGGCTTTATGTTTAAAAAAGTCTCTTGTGTGATAATTAGGAGTATAATGAATAATGAATCTTCATTTCAGCTGTATTCCACTCTAATACTTCACATATAGTCTTGAACGAAATGATTCCTCTAGTGCAACCGGTTTGGCTTTATGTAAAGAAAAAAATATGTCCTCCTTACAAACAGTAAAAGTGATATGAATCTCAAAGCTCCATTTTAAAGATATTTCTTGAATGGACTTTAATATTTTTTGGCGGTAAACAAAATTCTTCTATAGAAAAGTTTCAGTCATATAAAACGTAAAACATTCAATAAACAACTCCACCCAAAAAGTGTTTCCTTTAGTGAACCTTTTTGGCATCATGTAATAATAATAATAATAATAATAATAAAAGTGAAATCTGTCTTTTACTCAAACTGTAAAAGGATATGAATCACAAAATTCCATTTTAAAGATTTCGTTTATGGATTTCAATATTTTTTGACCTTAAGATTAATTCTTCTGAAAAATATTTTGAGACGTATCAAATTGTAAAACATTCAAGGAACAACGCACTCTCCTGAAATCCTAGTTCTTGCTAAATAATGAAAAGTTATGCCAAAATTAAAAATCGATATGGGGAATATAAATTAAAATTTAGAGATTTTAGAAAGCTGGAGACTTCAAAATGTAGTGTCTTTTGCCCCTAAATCTGAATACCTTAAACTAACATTTAAATAAGCATTAAACGACAAAACAAAATACATTATACACAAATCAAATATATTAAGATATAAAACTTCAAAATTATTCTAATTCGACTATCCTTTAAGCGATTGCTGAAAATATGTCATAATAAAAATGGCGGAAATCGAATTATTCGACTTTATTTGAACACGCGAATAAATTGGACGCGCGATTCGAAAAAAAAGTCTTTTCAATATTGCTAAACATGAAATACAGCAATGTTTCTTTGTATCATTTCTGTCACTTAGAAAGAAAAAAAAATAATAATAAAATAATTAAACAATAATACATGCTGCATTTCGTTTATCAATATTTTTTTTTTTTACAAATAGTTCTGATTTTAAATGTTTTACCATCGGAAATCAACTTACAAATGTTAATTTGTCTTCGTTTTTTATATTTTTCAACAGTCACATATTTCTGCCATTAGTCATTGCATCAAAGTAGATTAGAACTTTTCTCCTCCTTTAAATCCGGCACTGAGAAAACAAAATAGATAAGTGATCTAAAAAGTTATGCACAAATTACTCAGTCTACTTTATTAATAATAATAGAGAATTCATGTAGCGATCATCATATTGAATGAAGTAATTCAATTAAGTATAAATATTAGAATCTATTACCGCACAATTATTAGTTTCGCTTTCTTTAACTTTTTCCTTTTGCTTTCTTTACGGAGTTTAGAAAGTGATGTTGTTAATTTAGCTCAGCAATAACAAATCAATGAAGAGTTGTCAGACTTTTTCTGTGCGGAAAAATTAGTAGTTTTAGCAATTGATTTCTGCTTCTTTGAAAGTATAAACTATAACGCAAATGCTTGAAATCGATTGGAATTAGAAAGCTGAATTAGCTTTTGTAATTTAGTTCAAGCACTTGGACCAAGCATATAAGGTGCATACTAAGTTTTTAAATAAAAAAATATCATAAACAGTGTCTTCTTGAGACCGCTGAAAGAAGCACAGACTTTGAGAACTTTTCATAATACTTGTTCCAATCCTGCTTTCTTCGCGTACATTTAATTTATTCTGGCAACTCCACCATATTTATGTCCGTCAGCAGAATTTAAATGTAAATAATGTGTATCTCGCGTACAGATTTATTTTCAAAGTTGAATTGCTTCAGCTTAAAACTTTTAGATTATCTTGCTTTAATGACATTAATTTTATTTGAAATGTATAAAGCAGAAAAATTTTTATAGAAAGAAATGATTACGAATTAAAAAAGAAAGAGATTTAAAATTTAAAACATGGTAATTATAAAAAAAATTTTGAATGTTATTATGTTTTTTAATTAAGTGAAGAAAAACTAATATTCTTTTAATGCATTCTGTAAAAAAAAATAAATAAAAACATCACTGTAAGTGCATGTTTACGTAAATATAATAGCGTATTAAGCTATCGCAATAAAAATTATGAATCCTCAAATCTGATTTTATTTTATAATTTAACATATAAAAGTTCAGATTTTACAATAAAAAATTCATGTTTTGGCTGATAATCTTTTAAAATAAAAACTAATTTAGCTGCGAATGTTTAATTACACCGACATTTTTAAAAAAGGAAAAAATTACATTATTGTTCTCTAATGCACTGAGACATGCTGCCTAAATTTACATTTTCATTACAAAAAGTTTAAATTTTAATTTTTCTTTCGTAAATCTTTATACATAGGTGAGAAAATCAAATACTATACCTACTTCTTCTGCATTACTTTTTTGTTTGTTTGTTTACTTATTTATTTACAAGTAATTATTTATTTTTATATTTATTTTGGGTATTCTGTATTATACGGATATTTTGGGAAAACTCTTAGTTTATAATTGAATGAAAAAATTGCAGTAGAAAACGTAGAAAGCAATGAAAAACTTTAAAACGCATTGTTTAATACGCATTACTTGTTATTCAGTTAA
This sequence comes from Cheiracanthium punctorium, assembly GCA_038373885.1. Classification (NCBI taxonomy): domain Eukaryota; kingdom Metazoa; phylum Arthropoda; class Arachnida; order Araneae; family Cheiracanthiidae; genus Cheiracanthium; species Cheiracanthium punctorium. Next base: position 332,991 of record JAWZYV010000136.1, on the reverse strand, counting down.
TTAAATGAATTCATTACTTAGTTTTCGATCTGATTCGCGGTAAAATCCCTTCGTGACGTACGCATGATCACAGTCAAATTAAATGTGATCGTGCTATAAGAGTTCAATTTGAGATATTCGGGATATAAATTTGATGATAACATCTCTACGCCATAAAAAATACAAAAATTAAAACTAATTGATAGACTATGTATGCACCTTGTATAAACTGTTTGTTATTTAAATGCAAATGAATATTCCATTGTATTTTATTATAAACAACGCGATGTGTGTTGAATATTATTGTACTTACCTGTGAAGCGATGCCCTTATTACTAACACAAATAAATATTTATAATACGGACTTTTCAGATTTTTTTTTCTTTTTTACAGGCTACATTACGAACTTGTTTTATTACATTATTTATAGAAAATTACTTAAAATTTCTGAAATTATTTAATATTAATAAATGTATAATCCATAATTTTAATATTTTCAAATTAGTTTACTCTATAATTTACAATTATAAAACAAATCTGTACAAATATTTTGTGAATAATTAACTTTTTAAATAAATAAAGTGATCAAGCTCTTTCACAGCTGCGATTTTTCTATTGTTAAGGCTGATATCACTGACACTTACATTTTTTATTTATTTTTACACGAATGTTTTATTTTTATAGATATGTATTGGTGCCTATATTTAATTTTAGCACCAGTATTTTCTTTTTATAGCTATGTATTGGTGCTTATACTTTTTTAGCACCAATATTTTCTTCTTATAGCTATGTATTGGTGCCTTATTATCAGTAATTATAAAAGATGGTTAGTGTAGGTTTAATGCATATTCCAAAAACTAATATTAAGTGAGCAATTAGAATTTCAATGCAACAGTACAAATATTATACATTTCATATTTTTAAATTCAGTTCGCTGTTTCTTTTATTTATTTAAGTCATTTTTTATCATATTTCAATTAATTTTTATTACAAGATTATTTAAAACGAGTAAAGAAAATTCAATAATAGTACTTAATATTAATGCAATATTTAGTTTAATTGGAAATACAAATGATAATTTCATAAATAATTTTTATCCAATACTTAAATTATTTCAAAAAATAACTAAATTAGAATTTTATAAAGGGGATAACATTTTAAAATGGAATAAAGTTATTTCATTCTTTAGATCCCCCCTTTTTTTCTTTAATATTTTTTTATTTTTTAACTTATAAATTATTAAGTTAAATACATGTATCAAGTAATAAATTATGCATGTATTAAACTGTTATAGCTGTATAATGTCTTTATTTTAGAACTTGTATTTAGAAGCGGTTTCCCGTTTAAGATCACTTTTAGAGTGTTAAAGTATTGACAAAATAAATTGGACAGGGAAATCCTGACATAAATAAATAAATAATTAATGTCTGTAAAATTTTAGTGCATTTATTATCAACATTAACAACGTTTTATAATTCTGAAGTGTTATTTAAGGGCATCGCAAAACACTAAAAATTCCGTGAGCCTACAAGTGTCATATAATGTATATAGAACTCTACTTGAATCATGTGGTACATACAAGTTTTCCCTATCTGTGTGTTGTTAAAAATAATTCATCTGTCGCATTTCTAAAAAAAAAAAAAAAAATGGAAAATGTCTGTTTTTTCACTGTTTAGAAAAAAAAAACGTTCACGTAAATTCACTCTTTAGACAATAGTTATTTACGTCTTTGCTCACATCGTTTGCATTGTAAAAAGGTAATAAGAAACGGTATGTCGATATTATACATATAATACTATATACATGAATATATGTAATATATTTTCCATTTGAACAGTAGATTTATAACTAACTATTCATGTGTGACTTTCTTTAATATATCGCTGTTTGAGAATCGAGATTTTCCGTGTTGTTATAAACTGAGTTTTCTGTTATACGTTTTAAGAGTTTACAATGTTTATAAACAGCACTTTTGGTGATAATGTTATATTAGAGTTGAATTTAAATGCATTTGATATACATATTTGTGTTATTTTAATGATGCTTCTGTGTTTTACTGAATTTTATGGTTCCCAGTGCCAAAGTGGCTTATGATTTTATAATACAAAAAATGAAACTTTGAAAAAAAAATTTTGGGGAATGGAAAAATAATTAAGTGTGTTTAAAAAAGAAAAGAAAAGGATGAAAGAAATATCAAGATTGTGTCCGAAATCTTTTTTTAATTAAACTATATTAATAAGGAAACCATAAAATTTTAAACAATAAATATTTTTAATGAATATGAAATATATATTTTATACTACCAAAAACGTACAATAACTCCTTGTGTAACAAAATATACATTTTATAAAAAATTAAGAAATTTTAAAACTAACTGTAAAAATAAAATAAAACTCATCTGTGCACACTGTCGATGAAAATTCGAATAATTCAAATTAAGTCTTCTTTGAATCATTCGAAATTTCAAATATGTTCGAAAAAGTGCTCGTGTCATAATGAGCATAATTTTTCTGCTCTAAATTTGATATAAATTCGAAAAAAAACGAAGTATATTAATTCATTTTTTTAACACGCAGTTATATACATCGAACAGTGATTTTAATGCAACGCCAGCAGGAAACATTTATGACTTTGTTACAAATTATGGTCGTTGCGGAAATTTTCTTTTTACCTGTGGGGGCAAAGTATATGCTTCCACCTTCGCATAAAGCTCGATCCGAGCGTGATTTATTCTTTCTTGTAACAAAAATCTTCTGATATATATATATATTTATACATGCATGGTGGTATGGGAACCTGAAATTGAATGTTTTATTATCGATATATATTTTTTTTAATGAACAGGCTTCGTTTATTTTGTCCGTTCTAGAATTTTATGTGAGCGGTCATCCTCGCCCGAGTAACGAATCGTTTGCATATCTTTTCAGCCATGGGCGTCGCCACCAATGGGGACTCGGGGACACGTCTATGTACCAGGTCCGTAACCACCAAAGTTGATCGGGGACACGCCTGTGAATCAGGTCCGTAGGCACCAATGGGACCTCGGGGCACGTCTATGTACCAGGTCCGTTCCCACATTTGGGGACACGGGGACACGTCTATGTACCAGGTCCGTAGCTACCAATGGGGACTCGAGGACACGTCTATGTACCAAGTCCGTAGCCACCAATGGGTACTCGGGGACACGTCTATGTACCAGGTCCGTAACCACCAAAGGGGATCGGGGACACGCCTGTGAACCAGGTCCGTAGGTCCAATGGGACCTCGGGGCACGTCTATGTACCAGGTCCGTAGCTGCCAATGGGGACTCGAGGACACGTCTATGTACCAGGTCCGTAGCTGCCAATGGGGACTCGAGGACACGTCTATGTACCAAGTCCGTAGCCACCAATGGGTACTCGGGGACACGTCCATGTACCAGATCCGTAGTCAAGGTCGTGAATTCGGGTGCAGTGCGTCCTCTCTAGAAAAATATCCCCTTTCCCCAGAAAATTTTTGCCCTTCTCCAAAATTTGCAGAATAGGTCGAATAGTGGTGCGAAATATTAGAAAAGTTGAATTAAAACATTTATAATTGAGTAAAAATAATATGTGGCATTGCCGCACATTATTTTTTCCGCAGCGATAACTAAAAGGGAGTTTTATTTTTCAACAAAATTAAATGCTAATTAAAAATAAAATTCATTTATATTATAATTAAATTTAAACACGATTAAATTAATAAAACGGATAACATTGTGCTTACTTAAAGCTAAAAGCACCTCTGTGGAAGATAAAAGGAAAACAACAATTAGAAATGCTTATCCATGTCCCCCAAGTCGAATCACTCGGCTACGGCACTGCTATGTACTGAAACCTGTGCATCGTTCTAAATCTAAGGTTATTAAAAAAAGAAGAAGAAGCACTTTGTAGAATCACAGATGAGGTGGCAGTGGTTCTCTTTTTGTGCCTATCATTGCTTCCGAGCTCGGATATTTGAAGATGCTTGCCGGGCGGCATCGATGGCCACAGGACAGAAATATCCACTGGAGTGTCCTTACGAAAGAGAGATTTTTAAAAAATGTTAGCTATTCGAACTGCATGTAAACGATTATGTCTGATCAGTAATTAACCTTTTACAGACCAAATTCAGATCGAGGCATATATTAAATTAGTTTTTTTTTAAATATTTTGTTTGCTAACGCGTTAGTTAAAAGATATTAGTCATTTAATTTAATTTTTTTAACGTACCTCCTAATTTTCATTATGTTCCCAAACTTTGACTGCACTTTTATGGGTAGTTTAAATAATAAGGGAAATATTAAGAATAAATGAAAGATTTATTTTTAAATTTAAGTAAAGATACGAATTAAGTTTAAAGGGGGAGGGGGGTATCAAGATAGCTCCGTAAAAATATATGAAAATGGCTATTTTTATGATTTTTTAGGCAGTTTCCTGTTAATGACATAAATGCAAATTCTATTTCAAAAAAGCAAGTCATCTTTTAAATTAATCTGATAATTTTTCATGTCAACATTGATAAAATTTAATTGTTCAATTAATTTTTAATTTCATGTCCCGATTGTGAACATTGGCCTGTAAAAGGTTAATCGATGCAATAGGAGAGAAATCTTTTTTTACATATATTTTTTTATGAATCTCAACTCCCAATGAAGATGGCGGAAACTCATTTTGTTCGATAACCCCCCCCCCTCGCTCCCCTTCCAATAATCAGAGGGTGGTGACGCCCATGTTTTCAGCAAGAGCTTAACTGAAGGGTTTTTACTCCCAAAAGAATAGCACATTCTAATCAGGGCTTCGAATCGAAAATTTTCCTTTTCGGTTCACTGAAATCTTTAGAATCCGGCACAGTGCCGGATCACATCATTCACGAGAACTGATCCGATTCAGATCAGTCGAATCGTTACGGATGATACTCTTGAGTCGTAGAGGGGTGGTAGACTAAAAGCATAACTCTCTGGCCGCTTTGGTCAAAAATGTAAGTGATTTTTACTCCACAGTGTGGTGCTTAAGTTGGATCCCACCAAAATTTTCCCCTGCTGAAAGTGATGTGAAAATGCAGAACATTTTTATCTAGCACCGTGACGAGCTGGACTTAAAATGACAATGTCTCTTCACTCTAAGGCCTTTGTCGGAAACATTTCTCTGTAGGAGGGACTGATGACTGCCTTTGGAAAAAACCATTGAAATGCTCTCATATGCTATGAAAATACCACTGTCGAGAAGGAAAATTAGGTGAGCTCTAACCGTTAACATACTGGCCAAGTAAAGTTCCCCTTTACGTCATAATAAAAAAGTATTGAAATGTAGATTATTTCCACTCGTGTGGAGGGAAAGTCGAGATTATAGCTCCTCTTGTTTCATTTTGTCGGAAGCGTTTCTCTATGGGAGGGAAAATTATCCCGCTGGTAAAATTTAAAGTACATCTTTCTGTAGTCAAATTAACTGATATCAAGCCAAACTGAATGATTTTTGGATTCCAACCTTTGTCATAAGCTGAGTTCTACAGAAAATAACATTAACCCTTCAGATTTGCAGACGCATCTCACAAAAGCTATCAACAGGCACAGTGCCGTAACTATATAAACTAAGACTTGGGGTCTTCTGCTTGGTATTTTCTTCAAAATTAAGAAGCCCCCGCTGACGATCGGTAGTGCTGCCATCTCTCGGCTCCCGAATGAGGTAGATATGAACTCTTCGGGAGTTTGTGGTAGAAATTAACACCCTTGGCAGATACTGCTGCTATCGATCTAATCTAGATTTGGGGTTGGTATAAAATCTTGTGAAAGCAGAAGAGACTAAGTCCCCATAATCCATAAAAACAAGATAGACAGACAGACGTAATTATATCGTTGAGACCTGTGGCAAAAATTCATCGGAAGGGGCCCTCCCTCAACAAATCCGATGCCCCCCCCACCACCACCCCAGGTAATATGGATAAACGGGCAGTAAAATTCTTCCCTATTGCTCAAAGACTTAAAAAAAATTCCCAATTACGTGGGTCAGCTCACTTCTTCGAATGGTCAGTGGGCGCCAACATTTAGTTTTGCGCCTAGTAAAATAACCGCTTAAACCATTCGAAGCTCTGATTACAGTCCGAAAGTAGAAAGCAACGGAGTCGCACTTCGCGAGCTAGGGGTAGATAGCGCTAAATGCTGGATCGAGAGGTAAAGTAATTGCTAACTGCAACTGTTTAAAATTCCACTGTGATAGTTCGAGAAGTTCAAGATCTTTGCAAAGTACTCCATGCCGCATCGTCACACTTTAGTTTAGGAACTCTATTGTGATAATAAAGTATTAACTGTTTGAGATTAGTTTGTCTCGAAGGCTAGCATAAAAAATATATAAATAAATATACATATATATATATATAGGATCGTAATGATTTGGTAGAAATGGAGCTGTGAAGGAAGCTGTTATTTTTTATAATGCGATAACATCCGTTGAACCCCTTTGAGTTGGATAATTATCATGAATAAAAAAAAAAACTACAAAAAAAAAACGGTATAAAACACCTAGATTCACTATTGATGAATATTTTTGTATGCATATATCCTTCCCAAATTTAACTAATGTCTACGAATTTAAATCGAAATCATTTAAGAACTATTGCAAAATCTTCAATTTCATTTCACCCATTCATATATTCTGGTTGTTTAAAATTTTAATACTGTTGCTTTCATCGTATTTATAATTAATTTTTGACGTTTCTCTCCCTTGTGTATTAGTTTCTATTTGTATTACTGAACTACAAGGGTAATTAAAATTGATGTGAACAAAAAAATATGTTATTTATCTGTTTATAATTTGTGCTATGCTGAAATATAAGAGTAGTTAAGCTGATTGCAAAATAAATTCTGTTTATATTTTATTTTTATAATTCGCGTTACTAATTTTTAAAGTGACTTTTATTTATTCATTCTTTATTTTATAACAACCTAATTTTTTCATTTACTGTCCGGAAACTAAGACAAAATTTCAAAACCTTTCAACCGAATCTTTCTTAATTTGCCATATCAGAAAGCTTAAGGTCATAAAAGTACCCTTAAATCCTATTTATCAGACTTTTAAAATTTTGCCAAGACCGTCTAAACTGATATTACTCAGTAATGTGTTAATTAAATTTAATGCATGTTTATTGAATTAATTACTCTTGAATTTCAGTAAAAGTGTTAATGTATATTTTTAATGTAAGCCTATTTTATTTGTAACATTTTATGTAATTTGTTTTTGAGAATCCTGCTTAATTAGTAATTCCAATTTTAAAATTATGAACACTTTATACTTATTTCACTGATTTATAGCATGTATATTGTAATTTTTCAGATCTTAAAAGGAATTTTTTGAAAATTGTTTTTTACTAACCGATATTGCATCAATGCATGCATGCAAACCAAAGCAACCAAAAATGTTTATGTGCTGAAGCAAAATAAGCACGATTACAACATCTAATAACATGATGCAATTAAACATTTAGAATTCTTGTATGATATGAACGCAATTACTGATCTAAAATTCCTTGCATTATCTCATCGTACTTAAAATAACCAGAAACATATCATATTTAAAGTACTCATACATTATTTTGATATTTCATTGCATGTATTATTAAGAGCATTATTTTATAGCTGAGGAGGAAAATTAAGAACTTTTTTTCTTCTTCTTCTCTATTAGAAAGTTTAGAAATCACTTATATTCTAACTTTGAACATCTTCATGGGAAAAAAAAGAAAAAAATCTACCCCAGGTAATACAGTGAAGTTCTCTGAACGTGCATAACGCTATAAACCCAAACTGGATATGAATTCAGTAAAAGTCTCTGTGTTGGTTGGGATAGCTTCATCAAATTTGTCAACTTTTTCTCTTATTATAATTCTAATTAGAAACATCTTTCTTAAAATCTTCTAAACGACGGACGAACACTAAGGACATAAGTCACTTAAGAACCCGTTGCTCAGAAACGACATTCCTTCACGATTAAACCAGATGTCGCTGCAATCCGTTGGAAGTATTTTGTGTTCTCAAGAGTGGATCACACGCAGCAAGATTTAAAAAAAAAAACTCCTTGAAATTCTGATTCATAGTCTTACTGGCTGCTGAAATGTGCTGTCATTACAAGCATCTGCATTCAGTGTTGCCAACTCTGCCAGAGAAAAGGGGGCTAGAATCTAAGCGCAACGTGACTAGAAAGGGTATCGAAATCAGAGAAAAATAAACTACTCATAACTGATTCCAGTAACTTAATAAAATTTTGTTTTGGACTTATTTTTGTGGAATGTCTGTCCTAAAAGGAATGAATTCTGATGTCAAATGAAACTGCCCTCTGTGCTGTAGACATCCAGACAGTCGTCCGCGAAATTTTATTTCGCTGCAGCATGTCGTCTACGTTTTTAAAAAGACCACAATGGTGAAATTCCATACCCTTAAGTTCGCGCATGTGCATTATAAAATAAATTTAAATAATGCAAATGGAAAACTACAGATAAGAGCGAGCAGGACAGGCAGTATGATTAACGAAGGTTTTAAAATGGCTAGAAACGGCCAGAAATTGCTTAAAACAGAAAGAATATGACTAAAATAGCTACTAGTAGCTTTTTCGAAGTTTTGAGGCTAGTTAGATTCTTAAAGTGTCCAGATCTAGCCACTAGAGATGAGACGGGCTCAGCCCGAGTCCGAAAGCCCGAGCCCGGGCCCGAACCGGGCTCGGGCTCTGTAATTCACAATTGCGTTCGGGCTCGGGCTCGTGAAAAATTTCTCTTTTATTGAACATACTCCTTGAAACAGATTTTAAATAGTGATTAATGGGGAAAATAAAAGTACTTTAAAAAAAATAGCGGCACGGCCGCCTAGAAGGTGCGTGAAGCTCTTTGGGTATTTCAGAACGGCGGCGTATATTGCTTAGTTAGTCATGAGAGCGGAGATTATTTCATAAACATAGATATAAAGAATTAGAAAGTGCATTAAAAATTTGCAACTATATTTGTCTTTGATTTGCACAAACGGCAAAATTTATTGTATTCTATCAAAGAATTACTTCTTTGAATTTCATTGAATTTTATTGATCTTATCTGAAATTTTGGGCTGGGGCGAGCTCGGGCTCCGACTTAAATAATGTTGCTCGGGCTCGTATTAAAATTCTTCGGGCTCGGGCTTCAAAAAAATGAGCCCGAAGTCATCTCTACTAACCACAAAGTGGCTAAGTTGGCAACCCTGTCTGGAATACGTGTGTCAACTTTATCGAATCCTGATTTTGCAAGCGATATTCAGTAAGAAAGCATGCCAAGTTTGCATGGCTCAAGTGCATACAGAATCACACAAACAACAATTACATTATCGCAATTTTACTTTGGTCATGCCAGAATATACGAGTAGTTTTATGAAAAGAAACAAGCAGTGACCATAGGGGAACAGTTGTTCATGTTCTTGTGTCGAGCGTGTCTTGTGGAGTCATATCGAAACGATCGGAGACAGCGCCACCTAACTGGTGGCTGCTAAAACTAGGCGGCATCTGGCTTCCGCAGAGATCTGTGTCCTTAGGGTCTGTCCATGCTTCAAACACTCGCTGCAAAAAAGAAAAACGCAAAATTTATACCTTAGAGAATCGGAATAACACACATACATATAAAAAAGTAGGATAGTCAAAAGGGGAACAAGTTCAGCATACTTCAGTTTCGGTCGTTTCTGGGAAACTGAACGTGTCTAAACTTTTCTGAGTGCAATTCGTTTTCTACGGGAAGTGTCGAATAAAGCTTCCTTCTCAAACGCTTTCGCTTTTTCTCGCGCAAATTCTTCTTTATTTTATTACTACACAGAATTATCTGTCTGTTATCTCCGGTGTATATAGTAAAAATAGAATATAAAGTTTAGATGCATTAGTCCTGTATTTTACACATTTCAAATCACAGAACAAAAAAAGTTGATGGTGGAAGAATGTCATGTGAATGTTGCCGATTCCTCATGGAGGATTTTGAATGAATTTGTAAGGTTTGTCGAATGTCAGTATTGATGATAATGTCTATTCCAAATTTATTGTTAAACGGCAAAATGCATTCATATTTATACTTCGGTTTAAATATATGTAGATAGATATGTAGATATTCAATTTCTATCCATGACTTCACTTTTTCATTTGCTCTCAAGTCAAAAACTAGGACTTTGTATAAAGAAATAAAGAATGTTAAATTCATAAATACTACACTATGCTGTTCAGTGCCTATTATGCATATAATTTGTTTCCCACCCTCAAATTAATTTTATGCATTTATTATAATTTAGTAAAATTTGGAAGTAAAATTATAAATATTTAAGCTTATATTAGTTCTTTCACTGTAACATGGTTCACAAAAGGTTCTCTCGCAGTTTACAGGAAATACCGAAATAATCAGTTAAAGGAATTTGAAAACAGATTTTCAAATTAAATTTCTTTAGTGAAAAATCCCTTTTTTATTACTGTTATTTTAGGTTTAATGTGATATAGTTTATTGTTATTATTTATTTACTCGTATTTTATTAAGAGTATCAAATCCCCCCCAAGAAAATATTTATTATTGCTATTTATATATTTATCAAATCCCTCCCCCCCAAAAGAAAACTGCTTGTTAACACTGAATTCTGAATGTTATTTCGTATTAAAAAATTAATGTCTAAATGCAATTATGTTTCTATTTCGCTCTATGTTTATGATCTTTCGTTACTAATGATTTTTCCCATTTACATTTTCTTTAGCTCAAATGAAATTTTTATTCCTGAAAAAAGGAAAGTTAGTTTAAGGCGACCAAACGTCTTAAATTTTCTGGGGCAGTCCCCAATTTCATGATTCTTTTTTCCTTCGTCCCGAAAATATAAAACAGCAAATGGAGACAAGATTTTAATTATTATAATTATTTCTTACGAATTAAAAAAAAGTAAAGTTTGTTTCTTTTATTTTATGGGTTTAAATGATACTTTCATTCAATAAACATAAGTTCTATTCTAAAGAGTACTAAATTTATAATCGATTATTTGTAAATAATATGCTATTCTAAGGGTTAAACAATAATTATCACTAATGGAATCATTCTGTAGTTATAATTATATTTGCGTAATTAGCATTTTCACCTAAACAAAAATCATTTTTAAACAGATTTCTAAAATTTAAAATTACTTTTAACTTTTGACCTCTAAAAAATTTCCTCAGTAAAATATTCAGGCCACACTCTATTGTCTTTACATTTCTTTAGCTAACAATATAAAAAACATCCATTCTTAATAAAATAATAATAATGATGATAATAATAATAATAATAATAATAATAATAATGCAAACCTAACTATATAGAGAGAGCCTTTTAAATCATGGGCATGAACTTATTTCGTAGCCAAATTATTCTAATGAATCTAAAAGCGATAAATGTAAACTTGTTTGAAAATTTTCATTTTGCGCTGATTATGGAAATTTTGCTCACTAAGTTAGGCTTAACTCTCAGTGCATAATGTAAGGGAAAAATGTTTTACTTTGCAGTAAGTGCGCACTTTTTAAATCATTTGCACTGTTGTAATTTTATCTTCGATTTTTTTAAGCCTTTGACTTTTTATATAGAGTGATAAGAGATTTAAAAACATGTTATCTTCGGTATAGATAAGTGAAAACTTATGTGAGGATCTATTTACATTAGACTATGTATATACCTTCTTCTACTGTAGATATTTTTTTGCGTTTGTATAAATGCTTATGTTATATATAGATTGTTTAATTATTTCTGTAAATATATCGGTTCATTAAATAAAGTTGATTTTTGAAATGTTTTCTGTTTTGATGATCCTTCCTTATGAAGTACACCTTCTGAAAAAGTATACGAGTAAGAGAAAAATTTCCTATTTTAGATTTGCGAATAATTAGTGAGTTCTTGAAAAACGCACAACTTGACAGAAATATGGAAAATCATATTAATGACTATGTCATTTTATCTCTCACCCCCTTATTGAAAATTGTCCGAAAAATGTGTCCCAAAAATGCGGCATAAAAGTATGCGACATAATTTTACATATATTTAAATACTATTAGTTCACAACAGCTTCAATCTATTGTTACACTATTTCGTAAGCTGTAGAATATGCATCACATGTATTTTTTACATATATTTAAATACTATTAGTTCACAACAACTTCAATCTATTGTTACAATATTTCGAAAGCTGTAGAATATGCATCGCATGTATTTTTCTATAAATAGGTTGCAATCATAAAAATTTCAGTATAGGGTTACCAGGCGAAATAGACGAAAAATGAGAGATAAAATGACATTGTCAATTAATATCGTTTTAATATGGCAATAATGAAATTAAAAAATTAGGGGGGTTCAGGAAGGTCTCCCCCTGACGAGCCTCGAACAGCCGAATTTTTTTATACATAGCCTAATTCATATTCTCTGATAAATAATTTTTAATATACGGAACCAACTTAGGAAATTTTTCTCTTGAATATTTTTTTTTTGTAGGGTGTACTGGTTAACATTTTAACACGCAACCATTTTCACATATACTTAGAACACATGGGCAACCGCCGGCCGCAGGCCGGATGTGGCCCTCCACGGCTTTGGATCCGGCCCGTGGAACATATCATTACCCTGTATATAAAACCCATATAAACCATTCAAAATCCCATATAAATCTCAATTATACGGCACGTGACGTCGCTAACATGCTGCAGTTTGGCCCGCAACTTTTAAAAGGTTGCCCATACCTGATTTAGAACATAAATGGGCAACCCGCGGGCAGGATGTGCCCCAGCTTTTGGTGCGGCCGCGAAACATATCGAAATTCCATTTAAAACCTATATAAACCATTAAAAATCCCAGGGCTTCGAACCGTAATTTTTTTTTCGTTCTGGTTCAACTAAAAAAATATACCGGTTCAATTCCGGTTTTCGTTCCAACAAAAATAATGCTTTTCGGTTCGGTTCCGAATGAATAATTTTATTTTAAGTACATTCTTATTGGTACTAAAAATATGATTCCATCATAAACAAAAAAAAAAATGTAATTCTATCAAAATTTAAAAGATTTTATTCTTTTGCTTAATTGGTACAATATGTGAATTGATACAATTGTCTCTTTATGATGTTTTCCATTTTGTTTTATTTCAATTCGGAATTTCAGAAACTAATCTATACTTATTTCTAATTCAAGTGCAAACATACTTTTAAACATAAAAAAGAGCGGAGTTAAACTTCCGCTAGACCCTATTTTCATGAAATCGAATCAGACCTAACGCGTGCTTATAGGGCAGGAAGGCTCTGAGAAACGGAAAGAGACTGTGCATGTAATGATGATAATAATGTAGTTGACGTTGAATTAGACACCATTGATAAGCTTTGGTTTCAATAACAAAATGACTGCCGGAATTAACCAATACTTTTTTTTTCGGTTCAGTTCCGGTTTTCGTTCCGACCAAAATAACGGTTTTTTTCCTTTTTTCGGTTCAGTTCCAATTCGAAGCCCTGCAAAATCCCTACATCCTAAATTTCGGCCCGCTACTTTCCAAAGGTTGCCCATACCTGATATAAAAGTACAGCATTATAGAGTGCCCAAAGCCGAATACGTTCACCCGTTGCCAACTTTCGAGTCAACTACCAGCAACGTGGCGGTCGATCGAACCGCCCGTCGCGTGCTACAGAGCTAAAGTCCTTTATTGGCACAGCCGGCTGTGTCATTAAAGGAGCATTATTGCAAACCCACAACAGCTGAAGTATTGAACGTTACTCACAATGTGAACCCTCTCTTGTTCACACTGCCAAATGATAGATCCAAAACTGGAATCTCTGTCTGCCAGGGGCGTAGCCAGGGGGGGGGGGATATCGGGATATATCCCCCCCCCCGAAATTTTTGGATTAGTGATGAAATTCCGTCCATTTATACACATATAAATGGACGGAGGGGATATAAGTTCATATCCCCTCCCCCCGAAAAATTTTCCAGGCGCATATCCCCCCCCCCGAAAAATTTTCCTGGCTACGCGCCTGCTGTCTGCAACAATGGAAGCAAATTGGCCAAGCTCAGAAACACGCGCAGTGAACAAATTGATAAGTTCCCAATCAATTATAAATTGAAAAGATGGACTTTGCAGGCTTTTTTTTTAAGTAATTTTTTAGTGCAATATTGCTGTTTCTTTACATTTTCGCATCTCATCCTCGATTCTCCATTAAACTGCGGAAGCCCCAAATATTAGAGAATTTTGAACAAAGAGTTTTTTTTAGAACTCTGGTTACTACATAGGCGCATTGCATATTACAGGTTGTATCTAAATTGTTTCAACAAAATATTATGGGAGATAGGGCACATAATAAGGAATCAGAATCACATAGTAATGCGTGGTCAAAAACGTTCTCTTCGTGTTGCTGTTAATAATCACTTTGGAACGTGCGCTGAAACAACAGTGAACTTTCCGACCCTTGTTTGTCAAAAGCTAACGTGTTTTTGTCACAAAACGTATGAGTAAAATCCGTCGCTTAAAAATTCTACTTTATTTCTTGGATGGGATTTCTGGAGACAAGCCCATTGTATACGAAACTTGCTTAAGAAATTTTACAAACACTTTAGCACTTTTCCTAAAGGGATTATTAATTGCTACATAAAGACAACATTTCTGACCCCACATTCCTATCTGATTCTGATTCCTTATAATGTGCCCTATCTCCCACAATATTCTGTTGAAACAATTTAGATACACCCTGCGTACAGCATGTTCACTTTAAAAGAGTATCCGTTGGTTTTTCTTTTTATCCTCAAATCTGACGGATGTGGCAACTATTTTAACACTGAAGTATAATTATTTTTTAACCTTGCTTAAGTGTAAAACAGACAATTTCCAACTCTGTTGGACTGTTACAACTTTATGGGTGAGGTAAAACACAGACGGAGACGCACAATGTTACTGAATCCTGTGATCATTTTATTTTTAAGAAACATAATTAAATTCAATTTTTTTTTCTTGCTTCGTTATTCTTTACAGCAGGTGTTGAAAATGTTCGTCACCCTTTTGAATGCAAACATGAACTCGTCGAACCAAGTTCTTTCAAACACCTCGCAACGTTTTCTGTCGGTGTTATTGACAAGATTCCTTCAGTTATGATTTGCTTTAATTCATAGATATTTGCAGGCCCTCTCTTAACCCTTTAAGGCGCAGTGATCCCGCTCTGGGATCACCAAACTCTGACGTTTTGACTGTTGCCTGTCACGAAGAATAGATTTGATTTCTATAAAAATAGTTGCGGGTGAAATAGCTCCACAAGAATCCTTTACTTTTTAGCACGTTCATTTCCCGTAAAAAATTGGTCACGATTATTTTTAACAGAACTGACATCTGCTGCAAAATGGAAGAACGCGAGAACAGCTGGATAGATAGCCCAATGCTGAAAAAAGGGCAGCCGTTGCCATCTCTCGACTTAACTACCAGCAAGATGGCGGATGATCGAAACGTTCATCGCGTGCCACAGATCTAGAGACCCCTTTTTTTGACGCAGCTGGCTGTGCGGCACAGCCAGCTGGCTGCGTCAAAAAAATCTTGCAGGTACCTTGCTGGTACCAGCACCAAATCTTGCTGGTAGTTAAGTCGAGCGATGGCAACGGCTGCCCTTTTTTCAGCATTGGGAAAGGGTTGCGACTTAAAGGGTTTAACCTTATCTTTGAGAAAACCGACAACACACACAGACACACACACACCAACAAAAAAAAAAAAAAAAAACAGGGCGAGTTCTAGTGACCTTGGTAAATGCGTTCGGCCACTGGTGGGGCGAGTACTCTCTTCAATTGATCACCCTGTTTATATATGTGTGTGCAACATACCTATACATATATATATAGATATATATTAATGACTGTGTCATTTTATCTCTCACCCCCTTTTTTGAAAATTGTCCAAAAAATGTGTCCCAAAAATGCGACATAATTTTACATATCTATATAAATAAAATTAGACTTTTGTCTGTACATTTCTTGGAATTCAAAAATTTTACAATTTCTATCCGTTTCAAGCACCCGGGATTCCGATGCGACCCTCAAAAAAAAGTTTGTCTGTCTGTCATTCTGTCATTCTGTCCTTCAGTCATTCTGTCCGTGACGCTTTTTTTTGTTTAAGCATCACGTAAAAACGACTGAAGCGAATGATATGAAATTTTGTGTCATGATAGGTGGTCACTCAACTTAAAACATAGGCGTCGAATTTTTAAAAAATCTTGATTAGATTTTCCGATTTTGCGAAAATCGTTTCAAACTGCGTAAATTTGTGTTCAAGCATCACGTAAAAACGACTGTAGCGAATGATATGAAATTGGGTGTCATGATAGGTGGTCACTCAACTTAAAACATAGGCGTCGAATTTTTAAAAAATGTTGATTGGATTTTGAGATTTTGCGAAAATCCTGTCAAACTGCGTAAATTTGTGTTCGAGCATCACGTAAAAACGACTAAAGCGAATGATATGAAATTTGGTCACACGATAGATGGTTGCTCAACATAAACTATAGGAGTCCAATTTTTTAAACATTTTTATTAGATTTTGAGATTTTGTGAAAATTCTCTCAAAATGCGTTTATATTTCTTCAAACATCACGTAATAACGACTAATACGAATGATACGAAATTTAGTGATATGATAGGTAGTTGCTAATCTTAATTTATAGGCGTTGAATTTTTAAAATATTTTGATTACATTTTGAGATTTTGCGAAAATCATTTTAAAATGCTGAAAATTTGTTCCAGCACCACGAAATAAAGATTGCAGGGAATGAAACGAATTTGGTTGACAGGATAGGTTGTCACTCAACTTAAATTCTAGGCTTCCATTTTTTCAAAAATGTTGATTGAATTTTTAGATTTTGCGAAAATTATTTCAATATGCGTCAATATTCGTTCGCGCATCACATAATTACGACTAATGCGAATGAAATGATATTACTTAGTTACTCTCTAACCTGTAATAGTTTAACAATACATAAAAATTATAACTTCGCTTTCTTTACTTTGGTAACATACTACATCCATTCTGTGTACTCATACAATGCTGAAGAAAGATCTTGCTTTTTTGGAAATTTGCATTCACTAACCCGTCGAGGACGGGTACTTCAGCTAGTATTTAAATACTATTAGTTCACAACAGCTTTAATCTATATTTTTACAATATTTCGTAAGCTGTAGAATATGCATCACGTGTATTTTTCTATAAGTAGGTTAACATCATAAAACTTTCAACATAGGGTTACCAGGCGAAATAAACGAAAGATGAGAGATAAAATGATATAGTCAATGAATATCGTTTTAAGATGACAATAATGAAACTAAAAAATTAGGGGGGTTCAGGGGGGGTCTCCCCCAGACGAGGCTCGAACAGCCGAGTTTTTTAATGTATATATATATATGGTCTCCCCCTGACGAGGCTCAAACAGCCGAGCTTAATATATAATATATATATATTATATATATATATTAATTATATATATATATATGTTGGGTTTTACCAGTTTGGGTATTGTTTAAGCGGGTATTTTCACTGTAAGTTTTGCTTTCTTGTCATACTTGCCACGCGTGCTCTGGAGCTATGTTTTATTTCTTTAGTTAATTGCCAGACACCAGGTCGCCGATTCTGGGTTCTTTCCAGTGTACACGTGTTCCCACGCCTTTGTAACCCCGGATGTAGGTCATGTTAATAAATGTATGTAATTAGATTAGAGATGAGAGAGAGGCGGAGTTATGTCTTAGCAACCCACGTGGTGTAGTGAGCGTAAATACGCCTGCACTTCGCAAAATCGAGAGACTTCTGCCACTAGAACTGCTTAATTAATACACGCGGATTTTCGTACCCGTCTCCCCCCCCCTCTTCTCACTCTATATTGTAACTTAAAGATAATGTTCAATAAACCATTTTACCCGTCTTAGATCAGAAACTTTACTGGAAAATCTGACACTTCATATACATATATATATATATATATATATATATATATATATATATAATAGCTTACTTACGTAAAGTGAAATCCCATATATATATATATAACTCGGCTGGTCGAGCCTCGTCAAGGGGAGATCCGCAGATCTCCCTAGTTTTTTTAGTTTCATTATTGCCAGATTAAAACGATATAGTAATTGACTATGTCATTTTATCTCTCATCTTTCGTGTATTTGGACTTGTAACCCTATGTTGAAATTTATATGATTGTAACCTATTTATAGAAAAATACATGTGATGCATATTCTACAGCTTACGAAATATTGTAACAATGGATTAAAGCTGTTGTGAACTAATAGTATTTAAATATATGTAAAAATTACATGTGATGCATATTCTACAGCTTACGAAATATTGTAACAATGGATTAAAGCTGTTGTGAACTAATAGTATTTAAATATATGTAAAATTATGTCGCGTTTTTGGGACACATTTTTTGGACAATTTTCAATAAAGGGGGTGAGAAATAAAATGGCATAGTCATTAATATATTTATTTATTCTTCAGCAATGAACAATTGAGTTGCCTTTTCTACAAAACAATATTATCAATAATTTTAATAATATAACGTTACTCGTAAACTTTGAATAAACATTTTAAGCGAAAACAGATATATTTGGGGGTAAAAATAAGAATAAAAAAGTTGATTTTCTAAAATATGAATTATCACTTGCTATTCGCCTGTTTCCTTGCAACCCCCTGCAAACCCTCTGCGCCCTTCAAGGGGGTCACGCCCCACCAGTTGCATACCGCTGCAATATAATGTCAGCATAATCATTCTGAAAACATTTTGTATAATACATACATTCTTAATCAAAACAAAGTAATGCATTTAGTGTAGTTTTACTAATTAATCACAAAACTGTAAATTTTCTATTTATTTATTGCATCCAAAAAGTAAGTTACACAGTCGTTCTTCTACTGACGGGAACAGAAGATAACAAAAGCGAAGCCTACAGAATGATAAATTACGTCCCACAGCTTCGAACAGGAGCAATTTCGTGTGGATTTTTTCAACTATTGCAGTGTTATACACGTAAAAAATGCTCATGTCACTCTCAGATTTACTCCAAAATTTCATTATGCAAATCAGTATGTTTTTCGTAGACAAACGTTTTTCCTATCAGGGAGTAAAGTCATAACTCTTTTTAACTTAGAGCTGGATTCTCCGCTCGTCGCTAATTTTTCGCAGTCGTTAACTCTGCCCCGCCTTGAGGTGGAGTTTTAGGGAGGAGCGTCAAGGGGTTCATCTGATTGGCTAAAAGATCTCCCGATGGCCTCCGGAATCGTTAGCGCAGTCGGTAACCAAACAACTGGCTCTGCCCAGTCGGCAGCTAACCACCGACGATTTCGGAAACTACCGGCGGAGAATTCTACCCTTAGATGGAGTTGAGTATACTGGGTTTATGCAGGAAGGCAGAATCATTATAAGTCGTACTTTGAAACGCTGAAAGGTTTGTACATATTAGCCCTTGCAGTACTACATACGGTCTTGTCACTGTTAAATAATCTTACACACCTTTATAAAGCTCCTTTAACTGCTAAGTCAATAGGGAGTTTTCGCGCTACTTTTCTTCTTCCGCCAACGGTACCGTTAGCCGCTAAACTAGTTTTCGTCCATATTGCGCATTCTCACGTTTACCGAAGGTTAGCGTAGCACGCTGCTTCTCCAAGCTTAGCGGATGCTGATTTTGTTAAACGTTATTCGTAAACAAGTTGGGTGACAGACGAGTGTGATTTTACATTTCTAATATAAATTGAATAGATATGGTTGACAAAGGAACGAGATTTACTATAAAAGTTAGCTTATTATTGCTACAGGAATTTTTAACCCCGAAATCTTCACGAAAAAACATCTGATGAGGACAACACATGATTTCCTTGCACGTCTATTAAATCAAAAATATTTTCGGTGCACTTCATCTAAGCTTATTTTGTTTGAAAGATAAAACACTGCAGTAATACTAAGGTTTAGCGATTTCTACTCAAGTATTTTGATATCGGCAAGCTAGGTTCAATTTGAAAGATTTCCTTTCGGACACTTAATTTGGCGATATTTCTCCAAAAGCCGACAAGCTTGAGATACTTTGCGAGATTTTGGGGATAGCCAAAGTAGTAATTGACCACAGACTTTCAATGAATAGAATATATCCATACACCTTAATATTTTTAAGTCATTTTGCTGACCCTGTCAATAAATTACCCAACCGATTGCAATCAAAAAAGAGATGCACCGTTAGATGTTACAATAGTTCTAAATACAAAATTTCAACATTCTACGGTTAAAAATTTTAGAATTATGCGAAATAGAAAATTATTTTTGGCGCCAAATTTGGCGATATTTCGGCAAAACGCGCCAAGGTCGGCGACAAATGGCGAGATTTGGGGCATGGATCAAACAATGACTATCGCCAAATTTGGCGATATTTTGCTTAAACTCGAGAAGAACGATGACAAATGGCGATATTTTGGGCATGGACTAAATGACTGACTATCGCCAAGTTTAGCGATATTTCGGCAAAACTCGCCAAGGTCAATGACAAATGGCGAGATTTTGGGCATGGACCAAACAATGACTGACTACAGATGTAATATATTGAAGATGTCCACAGACATTAATGATTTGAAATTCTTTTGGGTCCTATAAATAAACTCTCAAGTAGATTGGAACCAAAAATCAAGATGCTGCACAACTAGATGTTACAAAAATCTTATATTGAAATTTCAGCATTGACCACAACGACTCCATCAACACTACGACTAATAGCTTTTGAGATTTGAGAGTTAAATACATACACACGTACACCAAAAGTCGCCAAGCTTGGAGACTAATTCTTGAGACAGGCACGTGACCGTGATCGGACCATCACCTAACTATATGGTAGGACGGTATTGTGCATGAAATGGATGAATGTCCCTTAACCCTTTGAGGCGCAACCCTTTCCCAATGCTGAAAAAAGGTCAACCGTTGCCATCGCTCGACTTAACTACCAGCAAGATGGCGGATGATCGAAACGTTCATCGCGTGCCACAGATCTGTGCTGGCGCTGTGCCGGCACAGCCAGCTTCGTCAAAAAAGGGTCTCTAGATCTGTGGCACGCGATGAACGTTTCGATCATCCGCCATCTTGCTGGTAGTTAAGTCGAGCGATGGCAACGGCTGACCTTTTTTCAGCATTGGGCAATCTATTCAGCTGTTCTCTCATTCTTCCATTTTTCAGCAGATGTCAGTGCTGTTAAAAATAAACGTGACCATTTTTTGACGGGAAATGAGGTGCTAAAAAGTAAAGGATTCTAGTGGAGCTCTGTCACCCGCAACTATTTTTATAGAAATCCAATCTATTGTGGCGGCACGATATCACCTCCGCGCACACAACGCCCGGCAATTGGAGGCCGGTCGAATAGGTACCTTTTGGCCGAGCCGGATTGCGCCTCATTCTACCACACATAAGTCCCTGGGTTCAAACCCAGCTCTCGCCCCACTCTCTCCCTTCATTGGCGACCCGGACAACGAACACGCATTCTCCTTCTCGCCTACAGCGACAGATGGCGCCAGCACCGCCCTCTTCCATCTCTCGCTCGGCTCTTCCAAGGTTCGCAACGAGCGGCAGCAACCTCTCAAAGTCCGCAACGAGTAGCAGCATTCCATAACGCTTAGGATATCGTTCGTCAGCCTCTGACTGACTCTCTAGGAGGGGAGTAGTGTGGCGGAACGAGATCACCTCCGCGCACACAACGCCCGGCAATTGAAGGCGGGTCGAATAGCTACCTTTTGGCCGAGCCGGATTGCGCCTCATTCTACCATCCATAATTCCCTGGGTTCAAACCCAGCTCTCGCCCCACGCTCTCTCCCTTCACTATTCTTCGTGACTGGCAACAGTCAAAACGTCAGAGTTTGGTGATCCAAGAGCGGGACCACTGCGCGTCAAAGGGTTAAATTGCTCTTGACCGTAATGTGTTGGAAATCTTCTGTGTTCCTGTAGCAGAACTATAAATGATAGATACTTTTTTCGATGAAGAAATTCACTTTATAACCCTTAACTTATATCACTTCTGAGACGTTTGAAATATCCTAATACCTCTAAAATACGCTTTAAGGAATTTCTGGCCATAGAGCGAAATATATTTAGAATCTTTTGGCCGGCCGTGTAGATAAACTATCCAGTCGAACGGGATCGAAAGGGGAAGTGCACAACTAGATGTTGCAACAATTCTAAATATAAAGTTTCAACATTCTACCTCTAATAGTTTTCGAGATATACGAGTTTAATGAATTTCGGCAGATAGAACGTAATACGGCCTGTAAACTATCGAGTCGATTGGGACCAAAAGGAGAGGTGCACAACTGCGTGTTACAACAATCCTAAATATAAAGCTTCAACATTCTATGACCAACAGTTTTTGAGATATGCGAGTTACATGCATACGTACGTGCGTACAGACGGCATGAAAAAACTTGTCAAAATAGACTCGCGGTCGGTCAAAATGGATTGCACGCGCATTTATATGAACTTGCGATGAACATTTATTTGGCGTACAATGAGATGCATCACAAAAATTCTTAAAAATAAATTCAGGGGTAGTCAAAATCTTGCTCCTGGAATTTTTCGGGATCACATTACTTCCTTATATACACCGTACAAGTACGTAATACTATTGGATGCTTTTATTTACTGAATTTTGTACACAGACCTCAAGTTCTGCATTGAATCAGTTATATTCTTGTTTTCTCTTTGTATCGCCATTTGGTGCCAGAAAATAAATGTTTAATACTTTTTACTTCCTTATACGGAGTATAAGGAGGTAATGTGATCGCGAAAAATTTCGGTAGCCAGATTTCGACGAAAAAACCGATTTTGAATACCTCTAAAGTTACTTTTAAGAATTTTTTTGCAATGCATCTCATCGTACGCTAGCCTGCAAGTTCATATAAATGCATGTTCATCCCATTTTAACCGATCACGAGTCTATTTTGACCAGTTTTTCCCGTACGTACAGACGGTACGGATACGTACAGCTGCGGAAAAAAAAAGTCCCACTTGCTCTTTATTTCGCCGTCGTTCGTCGTACAGTAAAGTTATATATATCATTCGTTTGCAAATAACGCGTACTTTAATTTACTATTAATTTAATTTGCATCAGGGGCCGTCTTCATATTTAATTCTGCATCAACTTCGTTTTTCTCAATGGCAACCCCATATTTTGACTTTATTAAACGAAAGGAAACCTTCAAATTACCCTAAATATAAGTTTTCACCAATTTTCTACGATAATTTCCGGAGATATTGCGAATTAATTTTCGCGCGTTTTTAAGGGACTTTCTGCAAATTGAAAAACGCTATTTGTAGGTTCCGAACTTTTGGCCTTTCATTCATTTCGCTCGCGAGAGTTAAAGAAATTAATGTTATTTTCAAGGAAAATATTGTTTCTATCTATCTTATCTCTATCTTATCTTATCTTATATCTATCTATCTATCTTAGCTTCTATCTATCTAAGTTTTTTGTACTGAGAATATCAAAGGTAGAATAGAATATTTAGTCTGTGGTCCAAATGACCCGTGAGTTCATAACTTCCTTGGTTCGTACACATGATTTAAGGGCAAAATGCAAAATGATTGCTCAGGATTTTAAAAATCTTTGTAATTTTGAAATTGTTATTGAGTATTTCCGTTGATGGTTCTCTTAGACAGGTGAAATGTTGGCAGGAGTTAGAGGCTGCTTGCTCTCTGCTCTTCTGACTACAAGCTTGAATATTACTCAGCTATGGTCGAACTTGAAGAATGATTTCCTGATAGAAAATTTATTTGTTTGAATTTCATGTAAAAAACGCAATTACTTTTTTGCCGACCCAATATTATCACTGTGTTTGTTATTTCACTTTCTTTATTTAATACTATATCGTCTGCAATGTGCAATATTTTAAAGACTTTTGACGGTATTTTAATTTATAGTTAGATGAAAATTTAGACAGAAAAACGTGATTTTGAATGTTTGAAAAAGTTTGGGGAAGTCCAAAGACCTAATGCTTCCGATATTAAAATAGGTCACATTCACGCCTGGAAAGTTGAGGATGTTAGTTTTTCAGAAATAGGACGTTGTATTAGAAGACATACATCTACTGCATCTAATTCTATAGCTGGAAAATATTTTATTTTGGGGAATATGGTAGCAGACGCAACAATACACGCTTTATAGAATCCCTACCAAACTGTAAAAACCTCTAATTTATTTGCTTCAAAATTTGATATTTTTATTACAGGTCACTTTTACTGTGTTTTTGCACAAAATAAAATCTAATTTACGTTTATTTTATGCAATTTTCAAAAAATTTTCACTTAATACATTTATATATGGTCCCTTAACTCCTGAAAATAACACATTTTATTTAATATAAATTAAACTACTGAACGTAAAAATTTGAAATTTTGCAAAGCCATGTAATATTAATTTCTGCATCTATTTCCATCGAAATTTGGCTAGGTCGCTATTCATAATTTTTTTAATATTAATTTAATAATTCATAATTCATATTAATAATTTATTAAAATTCATTATAACATTAAATTATGGTTGGGTCGTTTAGTTTTAATATTACGAATAAAAATTAGTTTCTTACTACCAATATTATATGAGATATGAATTGAAGTATGAAAAAATATTTTAACATAGGGGAGGGGGATTTTGGGTGCTCATAACTCCCTCATTCTCTGTCCAAATTTATTGAAAATTGGTTTCCAGGGTTAAAATGAGCTAAATTTTTGAAATATGAAGTGAAATCTAAGGGTTGCTATTGAGAAAAAAAAAGTTGGTGCGAATTTTAATATGTAGATGGCCCCTTATGCAATTTTTATGCATAGCAAATTAAAGTGTACGTCAATCGTAAACGATTGGTATCTGTAACTTTGCTGTACGACGAACGACGGCCGATAAAAGTACAAGTAGGACTTTTTTTTTCCGCAGCTGTACGTTCACACGCACGCGAGTTACATACATATGTACGTACGTAACTCGCATATCTCAAAAGTTATTGGTCGTAGAATCTTGAAACTTTATATTTATGATTTTTGTAGCATGTAATCGTGCACTTTCCCTTTTGGTCCAAATCGACTGGATAGGTTATCCACAGGGCCGGCCAAAAGATTTTAAATGAATTACGCTGTATGAGCAGAAATTCATTAAAGCGTATTTTAGAGGGATTAGGTTATTTCAACGATTCAGAAGTAATATATGTTATTAAGGGTTACAAAATGAATTTCGCCATCGAAAATACGGTCTTTATCATTTATAGTTCTGCTACGGGAATACTCAAGAGATTTTCAACACATTGCGGCCAGTGGCAGTTTTAGGAACATTCATCCATTTGAAACACAAATACAGTTAGGTGATGGTCCGACCACGGGTCCGAAAAGTTACGCTGGCGTACGTGTGTATGCATTTAACTCTCATATCTCAAAAACGATTAGTCGTAGAATGTTGAAATTTCATATATAAGATTTTTGTAACATCTAGTTGTGCATCTCCATGCTTTGGTTCCAATGTACTGGACAGCTTCTTTACAGGACCACACAAAAGAATTTCAATACATTCAAACAAAATTAGATGAAGTACGCCGAAAATATTTTTGATTTAATGGACGAGCAAGGAAGCTTTCTTCCCCGTATTTGCATTGCATTGCTTTTAGAAAAAATCGTGTTCTTATTAAACAAAATGAATTTATAAAATAATGAAATCCTCAGAAAATAGTTATAAACAAATTAAAGCATAATTTTTTATTTTACGCAAATTAATAATTAAAATATAAATCTATTATTATTTGTTTATTTTTATTTTTACATGTATTTGGATAGCTTTAGGAAAGTAGGGTCAAATTTTTAACGAAAATACTTTTCAAATTAATTAAAATCCCCATAAACTAATTATTTTTTATTTCAAATGCAGTAAGAACCAATAAACACAAATCCTTGGTCATACTTATAGTAGATAAAAACTTAATTATAGAATTAAAAAATCAGGTTTGTTTAAAAGTAGTGTAAAAAGTGAGTTTAATGTACTGATAAATATTTTATGAGGTTCTGACTATTTAGTAACTATATTTTCGAGGAATTGATAATTCGTATAAAATACTATGATCAAAATTCATTGAATTCATGACTCCTTTAGCAGCGATTTCAAATAAATCCTTTCTGTTAGTGGTTCTTACTGCATTTGAAATAAAAAATAATCGTATTTTCCTAAATCTATCCACATACATAAAAAAATCAAAAGGAAAAAATAGATGTAAAAGTAGAAATAAACAAATAATAATAATAAATTTGTATTTTAATTACTAATTTGCTTAAAATTAAAAATTATGTTTTAATTTGTTTATAACTATTTTCAGAGGATTTCATTAATTCTATTAATTCATTTTGTTTAATATTTTATACAATATTTTCTAAAAACAATGCAAAGCAAACACGGGGGGGGAACCGCATAAAAAATTATTTTTCTGTCACCAGATGGCAATACCAAGAGAAAAGAATATAATCTGACGAACCTTACCGGAGATGAACGTTATGCAAAAAGTTTCTTTCGGAAGGAGTTGTGGTACCGTAAAATTTATACGTGCGCATGCAGAGCCTGATTATGACTAACAGGGACCCGGGCATGGATGAATTTGGGGGCCCCCATCTATGAAATTTGTTTCATGTTTCATAAAATTTTGATATAAAAAAGAATATTTCAGAACAACATTTGAAATTGGGGGCCCTGGGCAAAGTTCCGATTTGCCCATGCGATAATAAGGCTCTGCGCGGATATGCTGTACTGTTCAATGGGAATTAACGTTAGCGGTACCGTGAGTGAAAACTCCTTAGAGTTTTTGCGTATCGTTTCTTCCTACGTTAACGCTAACGTTTTTCGCTATTTCGGAGTTTCCAGCCAATCATGAAGCTTATTTTGTACATGCGAATGCGTTGCACTGTCCAATGGCACTTAACGTTTGCGTTACCGTGAATGAAACCATGGGCGCCGGCAGCATAGGGAAAGGGGGATGATGCCCCCCCCCCTTGGATTTTTGTATGTAGTGTTTTCCCCTGCTTTTTTGCTCTTTCCAACATGGTAACCATACGCTGAAATAGTCTTTGCCCCCCCTGGGAAATATTCTGCCGGCGCCCATGAATGAAACCGCTATGCAAAAACTCCCTATTAAATTGTTACTTGAATGTTACTAACGTAAGTTCTTTTCGTCGCTAACAGCGATGTTTACCAGATGCCGACTGTTCGCCAAATGGTGTGTTTACGCCATTTCCCGCCAGGTGGCTCTACTTCCGCCGACGTGTTGCTCTGGGATGACGTTCTCCCGCTCATGCTCAGTGCCCGTAACTTTACGCTAACTACGGAGTAGTTGGGCAAGTATAAATAGTTGTACAAATGTATAGAGCTTATGGGTCTTTTTTTTTCCAAGTGAAATGAAAGCTTTCATGCTGGTTTGGTAAATATGCATGCAATAACACTTACACTATACTACAATGACTGACTGTGATTAAATGTTTTTCTTCGATAAACGAAATTATTTTAAACTTTTTATGAGTCACCAATTCTAGTCATTCTACACACTGCCAAGTTACTTGTTTTAGATTTCACTGTGCAAATAGCTTTTATAGCTCTGCTTAAATTGCTTTATAAAAATAGTACTAGACTACTTCCCTTCGTGAGTGCAGATTTTTTTTTTTTTTTTTTTTTAAGTCTCATTTAGTTAACAGTACACAGCTGCAAAAGACAAGAGACGTGGAAATTCAAGCAAAAACATTGCAAGCCTTCACAAGACACGCACAAAGCAGTATTTGCTTCACACTTTTGGATAGAAAGTCTGACAGCAATTACTGCACTGTTTCGATTTGTCCACCTGTTCAAAAGTTCAAAGAATATTTAGGGGGCTCTATGACCAAAGAGGAATTTTCTATCGTAAGGGCATCAAACAATTCATGCTACGTTCCAGCAAATGTCTGAAACGACTGGGAAAATATGTAAAGAAATAATGTACAGCGTGTGTTCAGTCAGAGACTGACACTTTTGAGTAAGTCTCAAGAAAGACATCGTGGAGAGTATTGGGTAGTTAATACCCACCCACCCCGAAAAAAAAAAAAAAAAACATGGCGACACGCGACAGGTATTTATTACCCAGCGGAGCGAACGATAAACTACATAAAAAGGTCATGATGTGATCTATCTCCTCAAACTTCCTAAGGAGAATCTTTGGGCAGTTCGAGTAATACTCCAGTTCAAGGAGGGCAAACGCAACGATACGAAAATGAAAAAAGCAAAGTTTACGAATGAGGGATATATAAGTCTGATGCTGCTATCTGGCGGTGAAAAGTGCAACTAAATCCACTATATTAATAAAAATTTCTCCCAAGTTTATTTAAAGTATTTTATTTTTTATGTTTCAAATCAAAATAATTTATCATAATGCTTTCAAAAATTAATAAAAATAACAAATTAGTTATGCACTCAAAAGAAAAAATCCAATTGATAAGTTTTGCCATATGTGCTGTGAAAAATGCAGAAATGCTTTTTTAATCTTCATATTTAAACAATTATTGTGACAATCCACAAAGTTAATGTAGTGATTTAAACTGCGTTTTAAAACTGTATTGATATTATTTTTGTGTCTCATCACAGTCCACATTTTTTTTATTTATGTATTTTTTTGTTGCTCTGGTAAAATTTGGTAGTTTTTATTCATTTTTATAATTTCACTCTTTCTGTTATAAATTATTACTAAATAAGTGGTTATTAAACAAGTGGGAAATTTAGTTTTCTCATATTTCATGATAATATCCCATATGATGTTATGCACTCAAATAAAAGAATCCAATTGATAGCTTCTGCCATATGTGCTGTCAGTGGATATAACTCACTTGTATTTAGAGAATTTTGACAATACATAAATTTTAGCAATTTCTTTGCTGCTAGCAAAAAGATGTAAACCATATATTCTGTTTTCCTACATTATTTTTTTAAAATAATAACCCTTATATGATATGAAGGTAGAAAGGCGCCGGCTGAGAGGAGTTGAGGGGGCATGAGGTCCCAGTTTAAGATTCGATTGAACTCAAATTTGCTAAATGTATTATAAACCGCCGTCACAAGACTGGTATTAATTTTGGTGTGTATAGGACTTAGTTTTTTTACAGGGCTACGAAGATTTCTTTTACGTTATGGCCAATCGACGGAATTCTTGCTAGCATCTAAATGGTGCAGCACAAATTGGACATGTAAATAAAAGGTCATGGTCACATGATCTGCATACATTTTGGTGTGCGTAGATTTGATAGTTTGTCACGGGATAGCAAAAACCAATTCTTATACGTTACAGTCTATGGACGCAAATCTCATTTAAAATGAGTGGGTGTCTAAATAGTGAGTTCGAAGAAGTTCAAGTTGGGTATGTATATTAAAGGTCACCATCACACAAAATGTATAGATTTTGCTGTATATAGGACTTACAGTTTTTTGACAAGGCAACAAATGAGTGTTCTTTTTACATTATGGCTTATGGATGGAAATTCCTAAAAGTGCAGTAGTGCCTATAGGGTGCTTTCGATCATGTTCAAATTGGGTATGCTTATTATAGGTCACTGACTGGCATACAGCATAAATTTTAGTGAATGTGTGCCCTACATTTATTTATAGGTCTACAAAAAAGTATTCTTATACATTACAACCTAAGGATGCAAATCATTTAAAGTGAGCTAGTGTATAAATGGTGCATTCAATTGACATTAAACTAGGTACGCATATTGTAGGTCATTGTCTTACATACTGCATAAATTTTAGCTTGAGTAGGCCCTATATTTTTTTATAGGGCTACAAAAAGTATTCTTATACACTGTGGCCTATATACTTAAATCATTGTATGTGCACTAGTGTCTGAACACTAGATCCAATTCAGTTGAATGAAATTTATTTATACGCTTGGTAAATATCAAATATTCGGAAAGTCGAGTGGAGTCACTCCAGATTGTTTTTCTTTTTTGTAGAGGAGTAAAAAAAAAACATATCATGATGAATGCAAAGGTACCAAACAGCAAATTCTTAGCAAATGGTCTTAGGGGGAGAAACTGCTCCCCCCTCCCCCCCCCCAGCTATGGCAATCATGACTGTCATATTTTACTGTAGCAAACTTCTCAAAAACATAGATTTTTTTGTCTGTATTGTACTAGACTAACTTACTTTGTGAACGATCCTATACTCGGGGCAAACCTTATCTGATAGCGGAGGAGAAGGCTAGAGGAGCCTTTTCACTACACGGTAAAAAAAAAATTCGGAAACGTTACCCCAAAAAATGGGGCAGCTCTTGTAGTTTAAAATTGCAGAAACGTTTCCGAACCATGCGGGTAAAGTATTTAGAAACGTTTCTGCATATGTCGGAAACATATTTACCCATTTTCCTGCATTTTAGGTAAGGTTTCTGAAAAGATGGGTAACATTTCTGTATATTTTGGTAAAATATTGAGTAACCTTTCCGTGTATTTCGGACAGGTTTCCGAATTAACGAGTAACCTTTCTGAGTTTTTTAGAAAAAGTAACATGTACTAGATGAAGCGTTTCAAGTAACATCAACTAGATGGCAGCACCAAACTAACGGAAGGAGTGCGCAGGAGCAGCGACCAGAAACGAACCGAAGACAGACGGCCCTATAAGACAGCACGTTACCACGACGCTGTGACTCTCTTGCTGGAATTTGCTTTAAAAGTAAACTGACTGCTGTTGTGGTACGGCTTGTTTTGGAAACTTAAAATTTTTTTGAAGTATTTTGTAAATGGAGGGAAAATACCATAATTAATAAATATAAATTAAAAATCTTAAATCTTTTTTCTTCCACATAAATTATTTTCAGGAGATAATGTGCTGTTTTATTTAAGTATTCATCCGGCGACGTCACCTGGTGACTGGTCACAAATAAACTTCACAGTGAAGTTACATCACTCACAAGTTACCAGACCCTTATTATCGCATGGGCAAATCGGGACTTTGCCCAGGGCCCCCAGTTTCAAATGTTGTTCTGAAATATTCTTTTATATGTCAAAATATTATGAAAAAGAAAACAAATTTTATAGATGGGGACCCCCAAATTCATCAATGCCCGGGGCCCCTGTTGGTCATAATCGGGCTGTGCAAGAAGTTACAATGTGACAGTCCTGAGACAATTGTGACCCTCTGTGACGTTATAGCGACTCTTTTGTGACCATCTGTGCTATTAGGGAAGACACGTTTACTCTTATCCCTCTGTCTTTTGGCACTTGGCACTGCGCGCGAAGTCCCAAATAAAGATTTCCTTTCCCCAGTAAATACTTTACCCCGAAATATGGGTTATGTTTCCGACATTGTGAGTTCGAGTAGAGCATCGGTAGGTTACGCTATACTTTCGGAAACCTTACCGTTATAAGTATGTAACGTTTCTGAATTTTTTTACTGTGTACTCTCCGAATGTATCGCTCCGACACTCGTTTCTCTTTCCAATTATTTGGCTGTCAATATCACAAAGCAACCCAATCGCAAGGCAGATCCGCAGTTCTGATTCCCGCCAGCACGAAAGAGGTCTATCATTGGTCAATCGTCTGGGAAGGCGTTACATCTAATTTCTGACATAATTTCATAATCCTTTTAATTATTGAATTCAAATAAGACAAATATGCAATTATTTTATAACATACACTTTATTTTAGCACTTAATAGTTGATAATTGTCTTAGTTTTGTAATAAAGCAGGGCAAACGGAAAGAACTATTTGAAAGCGGCGGAATCACATGGTCCGTACCTTTATCTCCACTGTCAGGTTAAGTTTGCCCCAAGTATAGTATGGGTAGATAAATCTTAAAGCACTGCAAATGAGAAAAAGAAAAATTTTATAATTATTTATTTATTTAAAAAGTATTTTTATACTAAAAAAAGTTATACTTTTTGTGCAGGCAATTTATAGTGTTGTTCCACAAAATGTTAGGTGAAACAAAGGATTTCACAACAAAATTTAGATATGGACTAGAAAATATTTTTCAATATTTAGTCTGTTTTGTTGATATAAAAAATTCTACTTAAGCTAAGTTTATGAAAGACAAATTTCTTGCACAAAATACTTTTGTAAGGCTTCATCTTGATTGAAATATAAAGACATCAATTTTTTCTTTAATAATGATGCTCTCTCACATAAATAAATATAATAGCTTTTCTTTTCTCTAAAATGGACAAGATGACTTTTTTTTTCTTCTTTTCTTATAGAATACAGTGAAGCACTGTTAATACGATTCTATCATTTATATGTTTTTCTGAATGGTTCCAGCAAAGTCCATGGGATTTTAATGTTAAATAATTTCAATTATACTTATTTTTTTTAAGAAATGAACGGGAGAGAAACTGTGTGATGTAAATTTTCAACAAGCTTTGACAGGTTTTAGTTTTAAGCAAGAATATCTAATATCCGATGATGTAAATGATAACGTTAAACAGGCACTTTTAACTATGTGCGATAAACTTTTTTCTCTGCAATCTCACACAGCCACACAGCTGAAAATTACAAAATATTTTGTGCATGCGGAATGAACATGTATACAAGTACTAGCTGTACATTAAACTCAGAATAAAACTTCATATTATATGAGTATTGTGTATTTTATTTTCACGCAGCAATATAAGATGCAGCACTTTAATTTAAATCTGGCTTTTTATTCGTTGTTATTATGAAAATGTACACCCTTCAAAAAAAGTATTCGAGCAAGAGAGAAATTTCCTGTATTAGATTTGCGAATAATAATTGAGTTTTTGAAAAATGCACAACTTGATAGAAATATAGAAAGTCATATTTATACATAGCCTAATTCATATTCTTTGATAAATAATTTTTAATATACAAAACCAACGTAGGAAATTTCTCTCTTGCTCGAATACTTTTTTTGTAGAGTGTACGTACTTTTGAGGATTTCTATACATTTTTCTCATTTATACATTTTTTGCCCCTAATCCCTTGAGAAACATAAAAACGGTGCTTCACTGTACTTTCTTGCATTATGTCACACGGTTTCCCTCTTGTATGAGAATAAAGACATGAAATTAACATATCTTTCTAAGAACATGCTTTCAAGCATAAAAACAACACAACATTTTTCTCCTGTGTGGGTACAAAAATATATAGGCTTTCTTTCCTGCACAATGCTTTCTTATTGATGTCACAAAAATAAGATTTCTCTTCAGAGTGGCTACAAAGATATGTACTGGAGTTTTCTTTGAGTAAGATTTTATTTCTCTTAAATAGGTGATACAAATTGTTTCTCTCACGTGATTAGGGAACGTATCCATACTACGTGACCAGTTTAGGGGGGGGGTAGGTCTTCAAAATACTACGCTCAATCACAGGAGCAGGGGGATGGCTTAGATTTTTGTTACATAGTCGATTTCGCCGAGAGAAATTTGTTGCAAATTAACAATATGTTTTTCTTTTTCATAATATTTAATTTACCAGTAATTATAAGCATGCATGCAGTCTTATGCAATAATCGTCTTATTAATAAAGACGAATATGAGTCAAATTATTTTCATTTGTTTCACTTTCTGCCTGCAAAATGATTAAAAATCATACTTGTCAATACTACGTAAAAACTTAATGGGGAGGGGGGGGGTCTTGACATATACTACGAGTGGTCACCGAGGGGAGGGAGGGGTTGAAACATCTTTAAAAATAGGTCACGTAAATATGGTTACGTTCCCTTATTGTTAGAAAGCTTTTTCTTTAAGAAAACAAAAAAACAGCTTTACTTTCTAACAATTTTTGCATATACTCACAGAAGCTTTCTCTTGTGTGAGCATGAAGACTTAGGTCAGTTAAAGTTCTTTTTTTAAAGTGATTCATTTCTTGAATCTG
Organism: Cheiracanthium punctorium; assembly: GCA_038373885.1. Taxonomy (NCBI): domain Eukaryota; kingdom Metazoa; phylum Arthropoda; class Arachnida; order Araneae; family Cheiracanthiidae; genus Cheiracanthium; species Cheiracanthium punctorium. Next base: position 299,136 of record JAWZYV010000136.1, on the reverse strand, counting down.
CTCTCCCACACAGCTTTTATCTTATGTGGTTAAGAAGGTATCTTCAAACTTTCCTTCGAGAAAAATAGCTTTCATATATACAACACACAGCTAGGATTTCCTTCTGGCATGGGCACAAAGATGTCTACTCAAGCTTCCCTTGCCAGAAAATGCTTTTTCACAGATATCACACGTGAGGTTTCTCTCCAGTATGGGAAAGAAAATGTTTCTTCAACTGATCTTTCCTAGAGAATGCTTTCTGACATATGTCACACACGTGAGGTTTCTCTTTGGTGTGGACACGAAGATGGAAATTCAAGTGCTCTTTTCTAGAAAATGCTTTCTTACATATGTCACAAATGTAAGTTTTCTCTCTTGTGTGGGTACAATCATGTCTTTCAAAGTTTTTTTTTTTTACAAAAACCTTTCTTACATATGTCACACAAATATGGTTTCTCTCCTGTGTGAATACAAAGATGTCTATTTAAATATTCCTTCAAAGTGAATGATTTCTTACATAAGTCACACACAAAAGGTTTCTCTTTTGTGTGAATATAAAGATGTCTTTTCAAGTTTTTCTTCAGAGAGAAACTTCTCTTACATATGTCACACAAATATGGTTTTTCTCCTGTGTGACTACGAAGATGTCTATTTAAATTTTCTTTCACAGTGAATGATTTCTTAAATAAATCACACAAAAGGTTTCTCCCCTGCATGGGTAAGACGATGTTTATTCATGTATTCCTTAAAAGAAAATGCTTTTTGGCACACATCACATACATAAGGTTTTTCTTGTGTGTGTGAACGCAGATGTGTCTTCAAGTGATCTTTTCTACAGAATGCTTTCCGACATATCTCACATTTGAAGGGTTTCTCCCCTGCATGGGTAAGAAGATGTTTATTCATGTTTCCCTTAACAGAAAATGTTTTTTGGCACACATTACATACATAAGGTTTCTCTTGTGTGTGTGAATGCAGATGTGACTTCAAGTGATCTTTTCTAGAGAATGCTTTCCGACATATCTCACATTTGAATGGTTTCTCCCCTGCATGGGTAAGAAGATGTTTATTCATGTATTCCTTAAAAGAAAATGCTTTTTGGCACACATCACATACATAAGGTTTTTCTTGTGTGTGTGAACGCACATGTGTCTTCAAGTGATCTTTTCTACAGAATGCTTTCCGACATATCTCACATTTGAAGGGTTTCTCCCCTGCATGGGTAAGAAGATGTTTATTCATGTATTCCTTAACAGAAAATGTTTTTTGGCATACATTACATACATAAGGTTTCTCTTGTGTGTGTGAAAGCTGATGTCTCTTCAAGTGATCTTTTGTAGAGAATGCTTTCCGACATATCTCACATTTGAATGGTTTCTCCCCTGCATGGGAAAGAAGATGTTTATTCATATTTCCCTTAACTGAAAATGTTTTTTGGCACACATCACATGCATAAGGTTTCTCTTGTGTGTGTGAACGCAGATGTGTCTTCAAATGATCTTTCCTAGAGAATGCTTTCCGACACATCTCACATTTGAATGGTTTTTCCCCAGAGTGGTTACAAAGATGTTTTTCCAAGTTTTCTTTCTCAGAGAATGCTTTCTTACACAGGTCACAAACATAAGATTTCTTATTGATGTGGTCAAAAAGGTGTGCTCTTAAATTTTTCTTCTCAGAGAATCCTTTCTTACATATGTCACATGAATATGGTTTCTCTCCTGTGTGTTTACGAAGGTGTCGATTCAAGCTTTCATTAACACAGAAAGCTTTCTGACATATGTCACACACATAAGGTTTCTCTCCTGTGTGAGAACGAAGATGCCTCATCAAGTGTTCTTTTCTGAAGAAAGCTTTCTTACATATATCACATGCATAAGTTTTCTCTTCTGTGTGGGAAAGGAGATGTCTATTTAAATATTCTTTCACAGTGAATGTTTTCTTACATACGTCACACACAAAAGGTTTCTCTCTTCTGTGGATACAAAGATGTCTTTTCAAGTTTTTCTTCTGCGAGAAACCTTTCTTACATACGTCACACAAATATGGTTTCTCTCCTGTGTGACTACGAAGATGTCTATTTAAATTTTCTTTCACAGTGAATGATTTCTTACATAAATCACACACAAAAGGCTTCTGCCCTGCATGGGTAAGAAGATGTTTATTCATGTTTTCCTTAACAGAAAATGTTTTTTGGCACACATTACATATGTAAGGTTTCTCTTGTGAGTGTGAACATAAATGTCTCTTCAAGTGATCTTTTCTAGAGAATGCTTTCTGACATACCTCACATTTGAATGGTTTCTCCCCTGCATGGGTAAGAAGATGTTCATTTAAAAGTTGCTTCCTTGAGAATGTTTTCTTACATATGTCACACAGATAACTTTTCTCTTCTGTATGGGTATGAAGGTGTCCATTCAAATAATGCTTCCTTGAAAATCCTTTCTGGCATACATCACACACATAAGGTTTCTCTTCAGTGTGGGTACGAAGATGTTCATTCAAATGTTGCTTCCTTGAGAATGCTTTCTTACATATGTCACACAGATAACTTTTCTCTTCTGTGTGCGTACGAAGATGTCTATTTAAATTTTCTTTCACAGTGAATGATTTCTTACATAAATCACACACAAAAGGCTTCTCCCCTGCATGGGTAAGAAGATGTTTCTTCAAGTGATCTTTTCTAGAGAATGCTTTCAGACATATCTCACATTTGAAGGGTTTCTTCCCTGCATGGGTAAGAAGATGTTTATTCATGTTTCCCTTCACAGAAAATGATTTTTGGCACACATCACATACATAAGGTTTCTCTTGTGTGTGTGAACGCAGATGTGTCTTCAAGTAATCTTTTGTACAGAATGTTTTCTGACATATCTCACATTTGAATGGTTTCTCCCCTGCATGGGTAAGAAGATGTTTATTCATGCTTCCCTTAACAGAAAATGTTTTTTGGCACACATTACATACATAAGGTTTCTCTTGTGTGTGTGAATGCAGATGTGTCTTCAAATGATCTTTTCTAGAGAATGTTTTCGGACACATCTCACATTTGAATGGTTTCTCCCCTGCATGGGTAAGAAGATGTTCATTCAAAAGTTGCTTCCTTGAGAATGTTTTCTTACATATGTCACACAGATAACTTTTCTCTTCTGTATGGGTATGAAGGTGTCCATTCAAATAATGCTTCCTTGAAAATCCTTTCTGGCATACATCACACACATAAGGTTTCTCTTCAGTGTGGGTACGAAGATGTTCATTCAAATGTTGCTTCCTTGAGAATGCTTTCTTACATATGTCACACAGATAACTTTTCTCTTCTGTGTGCGTACGAAGATGTCTATTTAAATTTTCTTTCACAGTGAATGATTTCTTACATAAATCACACACAAAAGGCTTCTCCCCTGCATGGGTAAGAAGATGTCTCTTCAAGTGATCTTTTCTAGAGAATGCTTTCCGACATATCTCACATTTGAAGGGTTTCTTCCCTGCATGGGTAAGAAGATGTTTATTCATGTTTCCCTTCACAGAAAATGATTTTTGGCACACATTACATACATAAGGTTTCTCTTGTGTGTGTGAACGCAGATGTGTCTTCAAGTAATCTTTTGTACAGAATGTTTTCTGACATATCTCACATTTGAATGGTTTCTCCCCTGCATGGGTAAGAAGATGTTTATTCATGCTTCCCTTAACAGAAAATGTTTTTTGGCACACATTACATACATAAGGTTTCTCTTGTGTGTGTGAATGCAGATGTGTCTTCAAATGATCTTTTCTAGAGAATGTTTTCGGACACATCTCACATATGAATGGTTTTTCCCCAGAGTGGTTACAAAGATGCTTTTCCAAGTTTTCTTTCTCAGAGAATGCTTTCTTACACAGGTTACACACATAAGATTTGTTATTGATGTGGTCAAAAAGGTGTGCTCTTAAATTTTTCTTCTCAGAGAATCCTTTCTTGCATATGTTACACGAATATAGTTTCTCTCCTGTGTGCATACGAAGGTGTCGTTTCAAGCTTTCATTAACACAGAAAGCTTTCTGACATATGTCACACACATAAGGTTTCTCTCCTGTGTGAGAACGAAGATGCCTCATCAAGTGTTCTTTTCTGAAGAAAGCTTTCTTACATATATCACATGCATAAGTTTTCTCTTCTGTGTGGGAATGGAGATGCCTCCTCAAGTTTTCTTTTCTAGAGAATGCTTTCTCACATATGTCGCACACGTAAGTCTTTATGCTGGTGTGGATACAAAGATGTATATTCAAAGTCTCTTTTCGATGGAATGCTTTTTGACATATTTTGCATGCATGTGGTTTTTCTCTTATGCTTGTTTGAGGATGCATATTTAATATGAACTTAGTAGGAAAAGATATTTCTGGCAGGTATTGTACTCAAAAGTTCTCTTGCTTTTATTAGTACAAGAGCCCACTTTCAGAAGTGGTAACTTACGACAATGTTTTGGCAAACATCATTCGGGTAGGTTTTTAAATTCATGTCATCTATTGAAAGTGACATAATTAAGATTACAACCTAAAAATAACAGCAACTGTTAGTTTAACTCTTCGTTTTAGATAAATTTGTTTTTCCTAGAAGAGTCTTCAGGATGCATAGTATGTTTATATATATATATATAAAGGAATTTGAATTTTTTAAATAAATAAAAGTAAGGGAGATTTTTTCTTGTATTTTTTTTTTCAATTCATTTTAAATTAAAACCGAAAATTTACAGTGCTTTACCACAAAACTTCTAAAACTCTGCAAAATGAAACTTTTCACCATTAACTTCAAACTATGAAGAGAAGATCAAGGACAAACAAGAGTTATTATCTGTAAGAAATTAGAAAAAAAAAATGAATGAAAATAATGTAATCTAAATTGATAAAAATAATTACAAAGAACATATTCAGCATTTCTTTACATAAATTCAACTAAATATAACTCAAAATGGTGATAAGCAATACTTGGGAGAGAGACATTTCCCATAATTTTGTTTAAAAAACCATCTTTTTTAAAGCTTTCTTTGAAAACATGAAGAAACTTTGCTATTTTTACTCAAATATGTAATATGCTCCCCAAAATTTGAGGTTTATGATCTGCTTATGGTGATGAGCTATACCCTATGTTTTTATTTCTTTGTGTGAAGTAAAAGGAAGTATAGTGATGACAAAAAAAATTTCGTATGGAGATTTTGATGAGTAAATCGATTTTGACTATCTTTAAATTTACTTTGAAGAGTTTTTATGAGATACCTCAACATGCATATATGCATGTTCATATAAATGAATGGACAATCCATCTTGACCAACTGCAAGTCATTGGTGCGCCCAAGTGGGGAGGTTTCAGGGTTTAGAACCCCCTCCAAAATCAAACTTGAGAAGCTTTAGTAAAGTAAAGAAAGAGTACTCGAGAATCTAGTAGTATTTTCATGTTTTATTTGTAAAAATTATTTAGGGATTGATCCAGGAATTTTTTCCAGGGTCCCATTTTTGTGAATTCCAATATTGAATTTTGTGAATATCGATACACATTTTTGTGAATTTCCATACCAATTTTTAATAAAAGTCACTTTTTTTGTTAAAATAATTGATAAAACATTAAAATGTAGGGTAACATGCCAATGAAGGGCTGTTTTAATCAACTGCATTTTTGTGAAGGGGCTGTTTTAATCGATTTTTATTTTGAAAGGGGCTATTTTAATCAATTGTAATTTCATGAAAGGTCCGAAAAATGGACCCAATTTTTGTTTGCATTGACACGTTATTATTTTTTTAATGTGAAGAATGCCTTGCTGGCCAACATTTATCATCCCGCCCAATTGGGCAGGCTTTTGCAAAAATTTCTGAGAACAAGATCTTCTTTCTTAGCTAAAAGCAGATGATCGCCTCCCATCCACCCACACTGAGAGATCATTCCTTCAAAGTCGTAGATCTCTCAGTGACCTTCGCAGCTGCACAAGTTCTGCTGACCAGGAACAATTACAGACCTCAGATGCCCCAGACATCAACTGAATTGAGGATTATGAGGTTGGGCAAGGGGGCCAGAATTATAAAAGGCCAAGTACTTTAATAATTCTGGTCAGGAATGATTACAATTTCGTTGAGGCAGCGATAAAAAGGTAATTTATTTGACCTTTTTATTGCAGCCATAAACCAAACTGTAACCACTACCTCACAAAGGGAATGAAATGCAGGCAGTTAGTTGTTATCTTTAAGCCTTTACTTCCAGCTCTTGGTTGTTGTTTGGATGGCACTCTTATGAGAAAGCACACCTCTGGCTTTCAGGGAGGTAAACAATTGTTTCTGTCTTTGGAAAATAGCAAAGTCTGTGTCTGTACCTTTACTAAAGCTTAAAATTCCCAGTGGCCATTTGGCAATTTAACTTGGAAAACTAGCGATTAACAAAATCCTGGCTACCAGCCAAACTTTGTGGTGGATCTAGAAAAATATAGCAACAAGTCGCACATACCGCACCTGTATTTTGTATTTTTACCCTGAGACAAAATGCTACAATATGTTACCTGTGTTTGTCCCTGTAAGAGTGTCTCCCACCTGCCCCAGAGCCTGTTTACTGCATGAGAGTAGCATCACTTTTATCTGCATAATGCATTTCTGCAAATAAATAGCCGATTGCATAATGTCTTTTTAAATAAGTAACTGACTGCATAGTATTGTATCTAAGGGGTTGGAATTAACCTATACCCTTAACAGTGTGCCTGAAAGAACTGGCCATTAAAGTTTATGAGTCTATCGGCCAGTGATTACAAACTAAAAATCGGCATTTTAAGCTTTATTTTTTTATATCCTTCAGAGTTTTTTTTTCTGTTGTATGTTACACTGTGTGTGTCATGTGCAGAGTCCCATGTGTTTTATATCTAATAGTAAAAGATTTTATTTTTTTCTTTTATATGCAATGATTTTCTAACTAACTGCCATTAAATTGTCGAACTTTGTTAAAGGAAATATGCTCAACATGATCTCTAAGCACACAGCTTTAAGGTTTGGCTAGAGATTCACAGTGTTTGCCAAATTCCGATGAAGCATAAACTACTTTCTATTCTGAACAAAAACTTTTTCCACCATATGTAAATTTCCGTTAACAATGTTGGCCTCTAATAAATGAAGAATGTATATATTATTTTCATAGCATAAAATTTAGAAAGAATAAAGTATAAAATATTTTGTATTGGGCGATTTACATCAAAATTTTCTCTCGGGGAATTTAATCCAAATAATGTTTTTCAAAACATTTTTCAGTGTTATTTGAAACTGATGAATTTTGGCAAAAATTCTCATATGTTTAAATTTTACTTTTATTTCTATGTTTGTTTATGCATTTTTTTATTCCTGTACTATTTAAAAAAAAATTTATTTCAAACTATTTGTGTGTATAAAAAATAATTAATACTCAATAATAATTGAAAAGAGTTATTTGATCACTGATGATTTATTTAACTAATATTCTTATGTAGAAAAAGAATAAATAGTTTTATGAGAATGAGTCGCTTTCTAATCCTATTAGTTTTAAATTTCTTATCGATTTTTTATGGCAATTCAAATATGAAAAATGCCTATAGAAATTATTGAAGTCAACTTGGGCCCAAATTTCATATCCAATTTCTTGCTCCTTATCACATTTTTATTAATTAGCACTAACTGAAATGTTAACTTATATTAATCAATTTAGTACTAATTAAACTAGTCTAATTAGCACTAATTAATTTTTTTACTTATATTAATTAAATTAGTAATACTGTAAAACATTGATACAATGATATTTAGAGGACCAAATAAAATTATCTTTCTAGAGGGATGCATCATTATGTCAAGAAGAGATTATATTGTATGAAAATTCTGCGGGTTGTAAAATTTATCATTCTAGAGGGATTTATCGTTGTATTGAATATTGTTATAGTAAGGTTTTACTGTAATTAAAATAATTTAATTAGCAATAATTAAAATTTTCATTTATGTACCTATTAATATGAGAACAAAACTCCTCCCAAAAATATTTTTTTTTGGGAGGGGGGGGGCAGGGCAACACTGCAAACAAATCTTTTTTGATAAGTTTTTTCCTGACGTCTGAATGTACAGGAAAAAAACTTGTCAAAATGGACTTGTGGTTAGATACATCAGGGGGTGATACAGGAATTTTTTTAAGGATCTCATTTTTGTGAATTTCAATAAAGTGAAACTTCTATGAATGACTACCTCTATTAAGCAACTCCCTGCTTTAAACAACCCATTTTCTGAGGCACCAACATTTTGCCCAATCTACTTATGATAAAAGATACTCTAGAAGAGACCATACAATCCCTTATAAGGGACCGGACTTTGTCCCCTATTGCAAAACTTTCTATCATTTTTCTGGAAGTAAAAATAAGCAAAAACCCCATTCCAAACCAGTTGCTCTACTGTAAATCAACCACAGGTGCAAGTACTAAAGTACGCGTACACATCATGTACAAATCTTATAGACCAGTGGCGGCCCGTGGTCAAAACTGTTAGTGCAGCCGGAAGCATGTGAGCTCCCCCCCCCTTCCTCCCCACAGGAATGGAAAATCTTTGTTACTGAATTCTAAAACGGATTAAGCCCTAACCGAGTAAAAAGAAATTTCATAAAAAATGCAAGAGATCCTATTTTACTTCCATAAAATTTACATAAATTTCAACCAGCTGCTCTTATCCTCAAAATTGCATTAATCCGTGTCTGATTCGAAGTTTCCTTAGAATTTTCTTTTGTAACGATAACTTCAGAAGGAAAGAAAAAAAGAACAACTTACTTATTTTACTAAGTAGTTTACGATAACTTCAGAAGGAAAGAAAAAAAGAACAACTTACAACTTACTTAAAAGAAAACTTACTTATTTTTTGTAAGTCAAATCAATCCTCCTTTCTTTTAAACTTGAGAATCGGTCAGTGATGCCCTCATAAAAAGACGTTGTTTTAATTCAGATATCAATAATTTTAAAAGCTCTTTAAAATTTCCCATGTTTAAAGAATTTTCTCGCTCGCCATGTCCTCTAAATGCCAGTTCTTGCTTACTTAAAAACAATACTGCTTTGATGGTTAATTGTCCATTCATAAGCGTCTATCCAGGCTTACCTTCTTGATAAATTCAGCAATATAAAGTCGAGAGTTTTCCGAACATATATTCTCCGTACCCCTCCCTCACTTCTCGAGCCAATCAGTCAGTCGAATTCACTGCAGCCGTCGTTTGAAAATCTTTCATCAGCTGTACTTAGCTACTAACTCTGTATGCCGGAGAGACTGCTTACAAACTCATTGCCATGGCAACGGTGCTGCCAATTTTTTGATCGGCTATGAGGGCTGTACCAAGACTCACAGTTGAATTGCAGGAAGATTAAAGGGCTTTTTTCTGAATGAGCGATCCGGCAGTTACTACAACGCGCTGTTTTTTGTTTTTGTTTTAGATTTTTTAAAAATTTATCATAGAAATTCCATAATTCTAATCTGAATTTAAGAAAGTTAGTAGAATAAATTATTTTAAAGTATGTGTTGATAATTTTAAGTGCAGCCCGGCTGTGCTTGCTGTATCCCACAAGCCGCCACTGTTATAGACGAATCTATATGGATAAAAGACATGTATCAGAAGCAGAAACAAGCAATTTTACTATTGGAGCAGCATATTGATGTGATCGAGTCACACAAAAAAGAAATTTGGTGAGGAGTAGGCGGTTTCTTCTGGTTGTGGGATAACCCAAATTCTATGAAGACAAATTCAGTAAACATGAAGAATATCAGGATGTATGCTCTTTTGCCTGATGTAAAAAATAAAGTAGAGAGAGAAGTACTACTCTCAGAGAGGGAAAAAGGAATGAAACAATCTACATTTCTAATATTTTATCAAAAAATTTAAATTTAAAAAATCTCTATATCTAAAGGAAGATGTCCTGACTGACTGATGATCATAGCACAGCCAAATCTACCAGAGGTACAGACATGCAATTTTAGGAGCTTATAGCCTTTGTACCCAAAGCATCATTTAAGAAGCAATTTTTAAAAATTCGAACCCAGACAGGGATGGCGGCTCAAAACGTTGTTTTCACATTTCCCTGCATATCTCAGGGTAAAAGATATAGCGATAAAATATGACTAACAGAAGTACTTAGAAATCAATTTCAGGGTTTTTTTAAATGGGGCCCCTGTTTGGGGCCGGAATTGCAAATTCGTAATTCAGATTCGCGCAAAGCCAAACTTCTCGTCTTTTGCGTGGAATTTGCTCATTTTACATGCATCGATATCACTCATCAAGATTGCATCAGTGATTTCATATGCTATTTTTTTCATCCATTTTTTGAATGACCATATTTTCATTCGTTGCATGCTACTGTATTAGCTTTTATATCAACAATTAAAATTACTATATATTTCCAATGAGTAATTATTTTTCCAAAATATTTTTTTGAGTTTTAGTTTTTCTTTAACAAAGATTACCTTGCAGACTATTTTTGTATTTTAAATCTGTGTTGCAGAATGACGCAGAAAATTCTGCGACTGGGATGTACAGCGAACTTGGGTTAAAGTGAACCTCTGGGGACAGTTAACTGTCGTCCACTATAGCCAAGTTTACTAAAACCGAAGTGTCCACCATGATGAACAGAGAAACTTCATAGGTACATTCCGCAGTATTCATGTGTCACATATGGCCATTTCACAGCAAAATTTTAACAGACTTGTACATTTTTCAATATCAAAATATAAATGAAGTTTGCAACAATTTTTTATGTTTTATATCCACCTCAACTAGATTCCTATGAAGTTCCTTTTTATTGGACCATATAGTTTTTAAAAATTAATTATTAATAAAGTTCTGTTACATACGGGACATCACAAAAAGTTATTTTTAAAGTAACTTCAGCAGTTGGATTTTGCTATGAATTTATGAGGTATTTTCACAAATAAATTTAATGGGCAAATGGAGAATAATGTATATTTATTAATTAACTTTAAAATTATTTTTTTAAACTGTATTATCAATTAATGAAAGCTAATTACTAGTGCTAGGTACGGGAAATTACATATTTGTCATGCCCAGCTTCTAAATGAAAAGCTATAATATTTTAATTGATTAATTTAGGAAGCTAGTTCACTAGTTGAAGAGTAAAAAAAAAAAAAAATTGTTCAGTTGTCATTAATATTATTAGTTAAAAAATAAAAAATACGTTCAAAATTGTTTCGTACAGGACAAAAAGAAACTTATCATTGAAAGTTTGTGGTAAAATATTATTTTATTATTTTTCGTTTTATTTAACATAATACTGCTACTGAAAAGTTTTATGAAACATAGGAACTTTGAAATAAAATAAAATATTTTTTCAGTAATAGTTAAAAATATAATGTCTGGTACGTAATGCATTTTTCTATATGACTGCAAACAAAGTCCTCTACTTTCCGTTTAGTTAAAAATAAAGATTTTTTTGTCGATAAACTTTAATAGAAGACACTTCAAGCTTTAAAATGATGTATTGCACTTAATTTATTAATTTTTTTTTTTCAAACTTGTGAAGCCAAATGCTGAAAAATGACCCCTTAATAAACTAATCAATATTTTAAGCCATACTGAATATTTATTAAGTAAGTCAAACATAGTTAATCAAATTCATAGAAATAATGTACATTCGTTAAACAAACAAACAAAAAAAAATCATCCTTGGTAACAAGAGTGAAATTTCTGTTTTTGTTCCACATGAAAAGTACCCTGGTTTTGTTAGTCTGTGCTTTTAACCCTTTTAACCCTTCTTTGATGCACAACCCTTCCCAATGTGAAAAAAGGGCAGCTGTTGCCATCGCTCAACTGAACTACCAGCAAGATGGCGGACGATCGAAACGTTCATAGCGTGCCACAGATCTAGAGACCCTTTTTTGACGCAGCTGGCTGTGCGGCACAGCCAGCTGCGTCGTAGTTAAGTCGAGCGATGGCAACGGCTGCCCCTTTTTCAACATTGGGCAGTCCATCCAGCTGTTCTCGCATTCTTCCATTTTTCAGCAGATGTCAGTGCCGTTAAAAATAATCGTGACCATTTTTTTAACGGGAAATGACGTGCTAAAAAGTAAAGGATTCTCGTGGAGCTGTGTCACCCGCATCTATTTTTATAGAAATCAAATCTATTCTTCGTGACGGGCAACAGTCAAAAGTCAGAGTTTGGTGTTCCCAGTGCGGGAACACTGAGCGTTAAAGGGTTAATCTAAGGCAAAATGCTTTTAGCACAATTCATCTTGTATGGAAAGGAAACTTCTGCATAGCCAGCTCAAAATTTAACTGAAAAAATATTTTACCTCCTTGGATTAAGTAGCACAATATCAGAGTAACGACTATTTATAGCACACAAAAAAATTCTGCATAAAAATGAGGAAAGAAGGCAAATACCAATAACTCGAACGTCTGATTACTCGAAATATTTGTCTGGCCCCTTGGACTTCGAGTTATCGCGAGTTGACTGCATCTTTAAACTTCGCGAGACTGAATACTCATAAAAGGGTTTCAAGCACATATTACTACAGTGCACGCACCACTTGATTCCTTGCTATTTAACCCTTTGAAGCGCGATTGATCGCTAAAGTTGCTGGTTGTTAACCCTTTGAGGCGCAACCCTTTCCCAATGATGAAAAAAGGGCAGCTGTTGCCATCGCTCGACTTAACTACCAGCAAGAGGGCGGACGATCGAAACGTTCACGCAACAGCCAGCTGTCGTCAAAAAAGGGTCTCTAGATCTGTGGCACGCGATGAACATTTCGATCGTCCGCCATCTTGCTGGTAGTTCAGTCGAGCAAAGGCAACGGCTGCCCTTTTTTCAGCACTGGGCAATCTATCCAGCTATTCTTCGCATTCTTCCATTTTTCAGCAGATGTCAGTGCTGTTAAAAATAATCGTGACCATTTTTTTATGGGAAATGACGTGCTAAAAAGAAAAGGATTCTCGTGGAGCTATGTCATCCACATCTATTTTTATCAGGGTAGGAAAAAAACCCGGTTTATTTGAAAAAAACCAAAAAACCGGGTTTATTTGGTTTAAACCGGGTTTTTTTTGGTTTAAACCAGGTTTTTTTTTAATCCTTTTATAATTACATGTTACATATTTATAAATAAAATTATTTGTAAAATGTTCAAATAAAAATTAATATTTCTTCTGAAAATAACTAAAACAAAGTAAATAAAAAATTGTTGCTATACTTATGTGGACATTGAAATCATTCAATTTTAATATTTTATTTAGAGATACTATTTTTTTATATTTAGTATCTACTTATATAATACGCCAATGTATGCGGTACCAAAATTGACGATATTTTTATGCTGGGAGCGGCAAGAACTAGATGTAAACATTAGCGTAATAACAATAACACACGTGCAAAAATCCAGATTAACAGTTCAATGACATCAAGTGAAGCAAGCCTATTTGTTACTGGTTACGTGTGTCACGCAGTAGATAGATTAAAAAATAACAATGTATGTGCAAAGAAGCAAAATCTTTCGGATTTTTTTACTTCATGTTTATTGCACATTTAAAAAAAAAACTACTTTGCAATGAAGTATATTTTAGCCATTTAGTGTTTCCATACTCGAAAAAGCAAATTGTTTCTTTTTGATTTGATTAATGGCAACGGTACTCTGAGTGATCTGCCAAGGATAGGAGATGCCTTGGCAGGAGGACTTTCTAAGAGGTTTTAACGTGTATCCACGTTACATCTGGAGAAAACCTACCAAAACTCCAGACCGTTAGATCGACAGCCGCATGATGGGACCCAAATCCGGGACCCTCACACTTCGGCCATCTACCATTTTCAGTGACATTACCACCGTGCCATGATGAGGACCCCAAAATCTTTCGGATCTATTCACATGTCCCATGGTCACCATCAGCTTTTGTCATGATACCCCCAAAATTTGTAGCAACCATAACCTAAATACATTTCATGACAAATACTGTTAAAACCATGAAATATGATTTTCGTTGAAAGGACTCCGATAATTTAGACAAAACTGACTGAGTAAATATGGTAAGATATGGGGGGGGGGGCGAAGCTGGCCACCTTGGCAGCTAGTATAATGTAATACAATAGTAAATGTTTACTGCATTTTACATGGAATATTGCTCTTAGATTCATCAGTAATAATGGTGATATTTAGTTCAAAATAATATTTTTAAAGTTTAGAAATAAGTTGTTAAAACACAAAACCTCTATTTTGGAAAAGTTCAAGTATCAAGCATTATTCAAGTAAAAAATGCAGCCTATAATTTAAGTTTAATTAATAATTTTTAATAATTATAAAACAATAAGGTATCTAGAGTGATATAATAAACTTATTCTTGATACTTATGAGGATAATTTAAAAATATATTAGAACGTATTCTATCTGTAGTATTTGTAATTTTAAATTATTCTTTTAAAAAAACCAATTGGTTTTTTTGAGAAAAAAACCATTTGGTTTAAACCATGGTTTAAACTGTGGTTTAAACCAGTCGGTTTAAACCATGCCAACCCTGATTTTTATAGAAATCAAATCTATTCTTCGTGACTGGCAGCAGTCAAAACGTAAGAGTTGGGTGTTCCCAGAGCGGGATCACTGCGCCTTAAAGGCAGGGTGAGAAATTGGGAGCAAAAATCTAGGCGTCAATGGCACCTAACTTTTTTTTCCCGGTTGCCAAACTATCTCGTTCAGGTGCAGTTTCAAAAACCTTTGTTTTCTTTATATGCATAAACTATAAACAGGTAGGCTAGATAATTATGTACAGTAATAATAAAGAATATCAGGACTATTAAAATTAAGATAATAAATAGTAAGTAAATATATAATCAATTTTTATGGCTTTCCACTTATGCATCCAGAATAAAATATTATGATACATTTTACAAGAACATGGTCTTTAGTTTTAGTTTAGAAGTATTTTATAAATTGTTGCTATATAACTACAATGCCTATGGTAGATAAACTTATGCAGTATACGTGTACTAGCTTCAAAATGTCACCTGATCAACCCACCACTGTAAGCAAACAGGTAGTACATGTTAAAATTGTGGAAATATGTATTTGTATTCTCAGTGGGTTGAACTGAAGTTGGGAGAGGGTCTATGAAAGCTTTCAATGTCACCAAGAAGGATTTATTATTTTACATAGCTATTTTATCTTACTAAAAATTATTTTTAATTAAATTACTTAAAACATATTTTATTACAAAATGAACTTTATCTTAATTATTAAATTTTTATATTTAAATAAAAAGCTTTTTTTTTTTTTTCAAATAACTAATTCAATGCATGTTTTTTTTTGCATTATCTCATAAAGGAGTTTCAGCCATCAAATAACATTTTTATTCCAATAATATTTTTATTTGAATTATCATAATTTAGGCCGGAAGTCCGAAATTTAGATTTTCCCCAAATCCAGACGTTTTGCTAATGTCACCCCCCCACCCCACCCACGCACGCACACAAATAAATAAATCTTCTTTTGTTTTTTCACGAAATTGCATAAAAAATTATGGCTAAATTTTTTTAAGTTCCTTTATTTGTTTACATTAAAAAAGGTGCGATTTAAATGATTGCACATTCGTGGAAGACAAGAAAGTGGTCTTCCGCGTTCCATGTGTTTTTCAACCACAGAAGACTGTCTGCAGAGGATCGCTCTCTTTCTGCCACGGAGCGGTGCTTACGAAAGCAAAAGTTTTTTTCACGGAAATTTACATTTATATTTTTTCAGCACATTTTGAAAAAATAGTCGTCTAGACAATAAAAAAATCCCCAGAATTCGTAAAATATTCGTTTTTTGCGGTATTTTTGTTTAAAAATCGCCGGAGTCGGCCGATGCCAAAATAGTCGCTTTTTAGTCGCCTGTCTCAGGCAAAATGTTAGGCGTCAAAAATGGCGACTGGTTCTTAAATCTCGGTTGTCAAAACAAAAATGACAGTTGCAAAATACGACTAACGACCGCTAATTTCGCGCCCTGCTTAAAGGGTTAAAGATTAGTATGCATCATTGCAATGAAAAAATTCTGCCCTCCCCCCTTGTGGTCAAGTGTCTAAAAGCCCCCCTCATTATGATAGCCTAGCCTAATCAATGGCAATTCACCTGCATTTCGGAACAGGTGATAATTTCTTTCACTCAACTTTAACACAAAAGACACACTCTTTGAGGGGGCAGGCATCCAACATCACCTCTGGTGTTTCAGGAATTTTCAAAGTTCTATTTCTAAGTTCACTATATAACTGAAGTTATGGTTCACTATAACCAAAAACTGCTATGCAGATTTTTAATATATGTGATTCGGGATAAGCTGGCATAATTTATTTGTTTTGTAAAAACAATTTTTAATGCTATAAAATGAAGGAAAATTCAGGTAAGGAGAAATATAAAGCCAAGAAAAAATTCAGCGAAGGGGGAAGGAACAAATTCTCATGATCCTCCTATGGATGGCTATGGCCTAGTATAAAGTTTGTGACCATTTGTCAACCTCCCCTCCCCCCCCCCCCAAAAAAAAATGAAACACAATTCCCCAGTGTAACCCTAAATATCACATGTTAAATTTTACAATAACAATTTTAAAGTTTTGCATAAAAGTTCTGTGAAAAAAAAAACAATTGGTTTAATTTGAATGATACAACTTACAAAATAGCATTAAATCATAGTAAATATATTAAAATTACGGTGGGCAAAACAATGAAGTTTTTTTTTTTAAAAATATACTGCTGAACATGCTGTAAAATTAGAACATATCTTATTTAAGGAGAGTGTGGTAAGGGTGTGCTTCTGCACACTACTTCAGGAAAACAAGATGTTACAGGAAATTAAGAAACAGCCTCAGCAGTACAAAACTAAGAACTAACACAATGCACAGTTAATAATAGATTGCAAGAAATTATAACGATAATTTAAAACATCTAATAGCTGTATATGAAATGACATATTTTCGATGCACTTCATCTAATATTGTTTAATTTAAATTGAGATACAATACTTCAATAATATTAAGGTTCGGCGATTTTTGCCAACCTGAGTTCAGCTCAATAAAAACTTCTTTTGGCGACATTAACCGATAAAATATAATCAATAGAAAAAACGGCCCAAACAAATTACCTACAGCAAAGAAATAAAAATTCAATTTATTATGACAATCGTATTCATCATTATATTACTCGACTCATAATACGAAACACAGGAATAAAAACGCTTTCCGCCGCTTGTTTGTTTGTGTATTCGAATCGCCGAATTAAAACATTGAAAAGTCGGCGAAACTTTTGCTTTGCTGAGTTTAGATGAGGTGAAGTGAAAACTGGAAGGAAATGTGTACGTTATTTGGGCCATTAGGATGCCCATAGACGCATAGTGAAAACGTCAGCTTTTTATTATTATTATTATTAATAAATGTTTCCAGCAGTAAAATATTTTAGTTATTTTTTTTTTTATTTGAATGATTCTTTGGTGAACTTTTAACTGAATGACTCAAATTAAATGCCATGTGCATGCGCTTTTTCTTTCTTTCTTCCCCCTTTAAAAAAAAAAAAAAAAAAAAAACACGGGGCACCTACAATATTGACGATTGACGGCGCCAAGGAAATAAAGCAGCTATGAAATCGCGTTTCCCAACCGGAGACACTAAAATTTATACATTTGTTAAAATACTTCAGGGTTAAGAATCTAAACATTTTAATTTCAAGGAAATTTACTAAGAAATGATGGCCGCATACTCGCGTTTTCCAACTAGATACACTAATAAAATTTGAGTATTTGTTAGAAGAATTTAGGGTTAAGAATCTAAACAACATAAATTTCTAAAATATAACTAACAATTGATTTTTATGCGAAGGGGGTTCAGCAACCCTCAACTTCCTCATTTTATTTAAACGATAAAAATAGTCGGAAAACTAAAAAATAACAAAACAAAATTTAAAAATTTAATATTGTGAAAAAGATTAAAAACAGAATGTAGCACAGAATTCATTCGCAATTCCAGAAAAGGTCAAATATTACATTTATCGCCAATTTTGGAGCCAAAAAAACAATGTAGGGTGTATATTGAAGCTTAGCCTTTTTATTCAAAGAAGCCCTTCACTCAAAATGGTAGACAGAAGGTACCTGGTTCTAAACCAGGTCACATACGTCGACCAGGCACCGTGTGAGGGGAGGCTAAGCAACGCTCACCCCCCCCCCCCCTCATTTCATTTTAACAATAAGAATAGTCAGAAAACTAACAAATAACACCAAAAAAGAATAAAAATAGTGTTAAGAAAATGATTAAAAAACAGATGTAGCACAGAATTCATTTGCATGTCCAGGAAAAGGCCAAATTTTACATTTATTGCCAAAAAAAAAAAAAAAAAAAATGTACGATGCATATTGAAGCTTAGCTGAAAGACCCTCAGGGAGGACCCCCCCCCCCCCCCCGTTGTGTTATCCATCTGGCGTGGATTTATAAATGGACTTCCGGCCAAGCACACAAATCCAAACTAATGCTGTAAAAGTAACAAAAAAAAAAATGAAACCGTATGTATCCATTACTTTGAAACTCACTTCCTCTTACTAAGTATTCGTTACTCGTAATACTACATGTAAATCCTTTTTTTTCTTTAAACTAGGGGCCAAGGCCCCCAGACTCACTACGCTCGCTTTTCGTGTGA
Organism: Cheiracanthium punctorium; assembly: GCA_038373885.1. Classification (NCBI taxonomy): domain Eukaryota; kingdom Metazoa; phylum Arthropoda; class Arachnida; order Araneae; family Cheiracanthiidae; genus Cheiracanthium; species Cheiracanthium punctorium. The sequence continues at coordinate 280,523 of JAWZYV010000136.1, read as the reverse complement.
GGGATTCGGCCCCTAATCAGGCTTATTCGTAAAAAATACATAATTTCAACAGACAAAACCCGAAGATTGGATCAGATAGAATGTTACTGAGCTAAGCTACACATTGCTTGGTTCTTGCATCTTCATTGGTACATAAAAATTTAAACTTCACACTACAGTAGACCCCCTACCCCTCATAACACGGAAGATATTTTGTTATGGGTATACGTGTTGTACGGGTCCTGAGCTATACTCCACCTGGATTGCGGACTCCGCTTATAATCGCTGGAAAAATTATTTGCACTCCTCAGAAACACAATGATATTTAATGTTGCCATTCAAAAGTTATATTAATTAGGAGCTAAAGCGTAATAAAATCAGAACATATGTTTCAGCTGTATTTTTAATAATGTAAAACCTATTGGACACCTTGCGAATTTGCCACCCATGGCGATTTTTCATTATTTGGCGACTTGCGTACATGTAAAGTTAATAAAAGCTACGAAACAGATAGAATAGCCTGCCACCCATGGCGACTTTTCATTATTTGGCGATTTACACATGCTCACAACCTGTATTTACTGTTCATTTAAGGTTACCTGAAAACCGTTATCCATATTTTCATTTACATAATCGTTTGCAGATTGGCGTACTTAACACCACAAATTATACCATCTCATCGCGCTAGCCAATATCCAAAGTGTACTATAACTGCTATAATGGCATAGTTAACGCCGCCAAATATTTCTACTGGTAGCAAATAATCCAGCTGGACGAGAACCAGCTTTAAAATAATCTGCATTTTAATTATTTTTCATTTTCAAGATATTAGTTATTCTGTTTTGGAAAAACGAATAATCGCTAATTCTAAACTCCTGTTGTCTAAGCGAACTTACTATTTGAAAATTGTCAACTTTGTGTAACACATTTTGATTTACTTATTTCATATAGTTTTTATTTTGGCATAAAATGGGCGTAATTCTAACTCATGTTTGTAAATTTCACGCGATTCTAGATACTTGGAAACGCTTTGTTGCAAAGGAGTGAATGATTTTATGCCAAATCTGGCAACCATTCGGTTTATTTTTTCAGTTTTTTATTAATATCTTCTAAAAGAATTCGATTTTCGAAATTTAAATCAGCTTAGCAGGTTCCTCGGATTTTTTCAAATCTGTGGGCACCTTAGTCGAAACTCAAATCCCCACGGTTTAGGAGGAGATACGCTGACAAGCTTTTGACAGCGGCGGCAACAGCCGCCTTTACTTTTTTTTAGAATAGAGAGAAACAAATGAATCATACATTACTTTTTAACTTTAAAGCATAAAAATTGTATTTAAAGCTTATTTTTTCTGATTTATGGATGTTTTTATACAAATTCATTGTTTTATAGAGTGTTAAAATTATACAAATAGTAACTCGGAGAGCTCATAGAAATCTTCAATCTAATAATCAATCTAAGACATATGCCATCCACTCTTCCACCTCACATTTTAAATTCTGAACCCTAATTTAACCTGCTCATTCTTCTCAGAAAAAGTGCAACGGAAAGCTTGCCCTTATGTGCCTCGTGTGTTGCTTAAGTATTTCTCTCTAAGACTACGTTGTCTGTGTAAAATGAAACAATAACTTATTTTTTAAAATGTGTTTTAAGTTTACAGGCCAAATATTTTTTAGCACCAAATAATATTTTAAGTAATAAAAATGTGTGAATTCATTTATTTATGAAAAAAAAATTTTTTTTAAAGGTGTATTTGAACAAGTTTTTATTTATTACTCATATTTCGGTTCTAGCTCAAGCATTACAAATAAAAAAAATTCTGATATTAGCACCCATGCATAACAGCATACTATACCATATCCCATGCCCACATTGTACAAAACAGGCACCTTATAAGAGAAGCAGATACTGTATGTATCTCTGTGCCTGATATTTCATCACATCAGTAACAAAACATAAGGATACTTTCAAACCTCAACGATACCATTTAGCACATACAAAATGCAACCCTCTATACTAGCATGCCTCTATAATACTTCCGGTACCGGTAACGAATAACAAAACATGCTACTACTCAAATACCGAAACTCATTTTCCCCCTTCAAACCACAAGCCTCTATAATATTTCCAGTATCAGTAAAGAATAACAAAACATACTACAGTATGGAACCTCTTATCCGGAAACCAGTTATCCAGAATCATTTTTCAATCGATTAAATTCCTATTTTTTCCAAAAGAAAAGCAAAAAATGAGTTTTTTTTAATTTTATTTTGGGGGGGGGCTGGAGTACTAAAGCTAGAATTCATAAAGTAAGCAATCTGGTAAGGTATTTTATTTATTTTTTTAGTGTGTGACTAAGTTTTCAAGAAGTTAACATATATTTACTACTTCCTCTCTAAATGATTATTATTTATCTTGATCATATTAGAGTTTTTTATATTATTTTTCTAGTATATTACCAATTAATGTTTAATTCTAATCAAAAATAGAGAGTAACCTTTATGCTACCAATCAAATCAGTAGATGTCATGTTAAAACCCAACCAGTTATCCAGAATACAACCGGTCCCAACCATTCCGGATAACAGGTTCCATACTGTACTATTCAAATATCGAAACTCATTTCAAAGCACGCCCAGCAGTGTGTGTGGGGGCAATATATACACTGTCTACCAATAAGTATTTGGACACCTGTGATAGAAAAGAAAAACTAACTTTATTCAAAATCAATAGTTGGTAGAGCCTTCACGAGAGGCAATTACAGCGTGAACCCTCCGGGGCATACTTTCCACAAGTCTTTGTATTACAGCTAGTGGTATTGTCTTCCACTCGGCTTGGAGTAGACACAGAAGTTCCTTCACTGATTGTGGACAGGTAGTGCACCCCTTAATTCGGCGATCCAACTCGTCCCAGAGGTTCTCGATAGGGTTTAGGTCTGGGCAGGCCAGTTCATTCGATGACATACCAAGCCTTGGTTAACCTCGAAACATGACAACTGGCATTGTCGTCCTGAAAGTAACAGGGGTCCGTAAAACTGCCACAACCTAGGAAGCACATTGTCATCCAAAATAGTGCAGTAGGCATCGGCGTTGAGCTTACCATGAATGGGGACCAAGGGTCCCAGTCCATACCAGGAGAAACACCCCCAGATCATAATTCCACCGCCGCTGAACTTGACTGTTGGCACAATGCATTCTGGCAGGAGATGTTCTCCAGGCAGATGCCAGACCCAGACCCTGCCATCCGAACGGTAAAGGGTGAACCTTGATTCGTTGCTCCAAAGAACCCGTTTCCACTGATCTACAGTCCAATTTCGATGTGCTTTGCACCACACTAACCGAGCAGCGTGGTTGGACTTTATGATCAAAGGCATATGGGCAGCAGCACCACCATGAAAACCAAGCAGATGTGCTTCCTTACGGATGGTATTCATTGAAACAATACTCCTGGGTGCCTGTTGAAACTTCTCGTTAATGAGGGCCATCGGTTGGGTGCGGTTCTTCCAAATTTCTCTGGACAGCACTCGTCAGTCTCTTACCTCCCAGTTTCGTTAGTCTGCCGACTCGGGGCATATTCCGACAATGTACAAACTGTTCACCTTCTACTTCTTAATCACATAGGACACTGTTGATTTTGGGTACTTCACATCGCTAGATATGCCCCTTAAGGATCGGCCATATTTGTGATACCCTTTAATTATACCTTTCTCGAAATCAGAGAGCTCCGAACTGCACGACATCTTGCATGTGACTAATGCCGATGCTGTTTCCTACACGATATATACCGGCGGAGGCCGTGACATACCTCAGGACAGCAGATATCGTCATTTGCATAGGTGTCCAAATACTTATTGGTAGACAGTGTACAAGAGTTCAAAGTTGGTCGATGCAGAGCACCCACGCGTAACAGCATATTATACTGTATCCCATGCCCACATTGTACAAAACAGACACCTTATAAGAGAAGCAGATACTGTATCTATCTCCATGACTGATATTTCATCACATCAGTAACAAAACATATGGATACTTTTCAAACCTCAATGATGCCATTCAGCACATACGAAATGCAACCCTCTATACTAGCATGCCTCTATAATACTTCCGGTACCGGTAACGAAACATGCTACTACTCATACCGAAACTCATTTTCCCCCTTTAAACCACGAGCCTCTATAATATTTCCAGTATCAGTAACGAATAACAAAACATACTACTACTCAAATATCAAAACTCATTTCAAAGCACACCCGGCAGTGTATGGGCTGGCAACATATATAAGAATTCAAAGTTGGTCGATGCAGATGCTGTAACAACTTATTCTAAAGTAGTAATTTGTTACTTCGAGTCTGAGAGATTATTCGCACCTTAATAACGAATACATATGGTTAACCACAGCTCTAATTCAAACTACATGTTACATAAACAAACATTGAAAAGCCTGGAAATCATTTAATATCTCCCGGCTTAGGCCGTGCATGTTAACTTGTCCATCCTTGTGATGTAAACTGTACTTTGTAATAAATGTGAACTTAGAAACAACTGAGATGAAGGCCATAAAAGAACCATAGATCTCAATAAAAAATTTCAATTGACCATTTAGGATTTCAGAATTATTTAGTTTGTCCCTCACTTTCTTGCATGTATATTTTATTCTGCAAATATTTGGTAAAAAATTAAATGCACTTACCAAGTTGGCTTTCATATTGAGTGTTTTGTGTTATTTTTCGACATTGTTTGGGGTCAAATGATTTCTGTTGTCCATTTCACTTTGCTGTTCTAAGCAAATGTTCTGAATTTACTGAACTTTGTGGAGCAGATAAATATTTTAATATGAGAATTCTTGGAATTTTCTCAATAAGACATTTCCACCATTCAATTGTAATTTTGCTTCTTTTAATAAGAGGATTACTGAAATATTTGTCCGATTCCAAGGATTGATACACATGAAATTTTGTTCCATTGTTTTACAGTTCCTTCACAAAATTATAACGGAGCTTCGCTTAGAACAGCAAAGTGAAATGGACAACAGAAATCATTTGACCCCAAACAATGTCGAAAAATAATACACAAAACACTCTAAGTTCACATTGAAATACACTCCTTCTATTCACATAATTTTAATCAATTAAATCAGCCCTTTCCAAAAAAAAAAGGGGGTGATTAAAATAGTTTGTCATTAGCATTTTGCCTTTTATTTTAATTTGTTTTGTAAATTATTTCAAGAAAAAAGTGACTTTCACAAAAATTAAGGAAATTCTCAAAAATGGAAACCAGCAAAAATTCATGGATTGTGTGACCCCTGGATTCTCTTTCCACACCACTGACTTCTGCTGCTGTCATATCATTGGCCTCTTCATTACTTTTATCAAGAACAAACTCTAAAAAATGATCCCGTATATCTACACGAACTTTTGCTGCAAGGTTACAGGGTGGAGGACACACACTTACGGAAAACATATCTGTAGTGACCCGGATCGATCTGCGCATGACACTTGTGCAGATTGATCCAGGATGGGGCGAGACAGTGAGGAAGAGATCAGTGCAAGCAAGAAACGACGAAGGCTGAAGAAGGTGGTGGCATGCCACTGAAAGATTTTATTGTGTAGTTTTTAACCTTTTAAAGTTTTAACTTTAATCATTTCGGAGAATAAAAACACTCGTGGATGGTAAGGTTAAAAATGGTAATGAGTTATGTTAGTTAGCAGCAGCAGGGTTAGTAAACAGCTATCTACTATGATGAAATAGTGTTATCAACACTTGTAGTAGAATTGCATAATTGTTTAACCCTCTCGTCACCCTGAACCTCATATGAGGCTCCTACTTCCAATAGCAATATTTAGAGAGAAAACAATTGAATTTAGTATTTTTTCTTTCAGTGATATCAATATTATTAATTCATGTAGAAAGTATAGGAGGCTCTTAACGAGATGCATAAATCGTGCCTAGATTGCAGTACTACTAGTCAATTTAGATAATTTTTTAGTTTTCGCTTCATTGTTTCAGGAGAAAAATTAAGAAAATATTGACGCTGCTTTTTTACTGATTTTTTTTTTCTTTTTAAGGTAAGAATAGTGTTTTTTTATTACCCAACCTTTACCTAATATGTGCATCCTTTTAAATTAATTTTAGCATAACAAAATGCTTCGAAAATGCAGAAATTAATATTAGAAAAATCTAATATTAATCGACATTAGAAAAAAATATTTTTGCATGGTTTATAATAGTATTTCAGATGCATTAAATGCTAGACAGATTTTTTTTCTCTGATTTTTCATATTTCGGTGACGAGAGGGTTAACTTTATTGCACAGACTAAGAAAAAAACATTACTGCTGAAATTGTTCAACAGTATAACACATAAGTACCTGTTTTCCTCCTCTTTTGTAAAATTTTAAAAATGAAGCTATTGAATAAAATTGTGCAATATTTAGTGATATGATTTTTTTAAAGGAATAATTAATTTAGAGCATGTTACAACAGTAAACAAGAAACTAAGTATAACCATAAACAAACATTTGTTAAAAGATGGCAAAAATGTTTGGAGCAGAAGAAAAGCTCACTTCCATAAGCACATTTGTGGTGTTAACGCAGAATAAATCACCTACAGAAATAATGTAGATCATGAAAGCTTGAGCCACGAACATATATAAGGGAGGAGTGTGGGGGGGGGGGGGGGTCTGAAGCCTTCTAGTCTACGAAAAAAAGGCTAAGTTTAGCCAAATAAGTCTATATTTTAATGGGTAATATAAAAATTACTATAAATATATTTTTTTAAATTTAATGTAACTGAAATTTTTTACAAGTTATTTATGGTGAAATTTACAGTAAAAATGGATGTGTCTTCCCCCCATAGCTGAACCCCTCCCATGTGAAAGCTACAGATACATCCGTGCCTTGAGCTATATGTTTTGATACACAGCTTGCATAAAAATTCCCTCGCCATTGTCATACATAGTGTCTAATGCACTTTGCGCTATCTCTGCAAGATCCTAAGGGAATTTTTTGTTGATTTCTTTTCAAAGATCTCGTTTTTTTCTTATTGGAATGGAATGAATGAAGTGTGCCGATTCCAGAATGTAACTTATTATATGAAAATTGGTATTTGTTGGGCTTAGCAGTTAACTCAGAAGATACACTACTGGTACGTGCCTTTAAAATTTACTGAATTATATGTCATATGTACTTCTACCTGTGATACAGTATTAAGAATAGCATGAAGAACAAAATTTTTTATGATATAGCAATACCTATTTATTTATTTGCCACGAGAGAACAGCTCACATCACTGAATTTGTCGCTTAGAGCTACAAATACGTCCTTCCCGGAATTTCCCGCCACAATTTGGAGCCTCATCAGAAGGTGGGGGACTTTCTGAATATTGGCACCCCTCAGAAACTGCTAGCGACCACCGAGAGGACTTTCGGAACCACGGATTTAACATGCACGTACACCGCATGTACACGGTGGTCTTTAGTGGTACGCCAGTATCGAACCCACAACCTTCCAGTTACAAGTCCAATGCCTTAACCACTGGGCTACCACGGCCCAAGCAATACCCATTGCTATAAATTGACATGTAACATTGGAGGTGGTGGGAATGGGGCGAAATGTTTCTGTGGCTTCTGGTAAGTTACACCTATGGCAATGCCTATAATTATTGATTTTCACTTTGTCCAAATTCTCACTTTTTTTTCAAAAATGTTTATTATATATGCAATGTTATATGTCATAAATGTTTATTAATTTAGGAAAAGGCCAGATGTTATTTTATTTTTACTATTTTTTTTTTAAATTTTAATGGAAATTTCTTCCAAAAATTCAAAATCTTAAGTTATTTCACCCTTCCTTCTCTCTTCCATCAAAATCACGGGCTAAGTTTTCTCCCTCTATTTCACATGCTCGTGATATTTCCGGGCAATAGTGTTCAAAAGATATGTGCCAGAAAGATTAGAGCATTTCAATTCCTACGTACAGATTTTATTTATTTTATATATATATATATATATATATATATATGTAATGTATAAAAATATAATTTGGGTTTTACTAGTTTGGGTATTGTTCAAGCGATACTTTCACTGTAAGTTTTGCTTTTCTGTCTTACTTGCCACGCGCGCTCTGGAGCTATGTTTTATTTATTTTGTTATTTGCCAGACATCAGGCCGTCGATTCTGAGTTCTTGAGATGTACACGTGTCCCCACGCCCTTGTGTCCCCGGATGCGGGTCATGTTGGTAAATGTGTGTGGTTCGATCAGAGATAAGAGAGAGGCGGAGTTATGTCTTCGCAAACCACGTGGTGTGGTAAGCGTAAATACTCCCGCATATCGAAAATCGAGAGACTTCTGCCACTGGAACTGCTTAATGAGTCCACGCCGATTTTTGTACCCGTTTCCCCTCCCCTCTTCTCATTCTATATTGTAACTTAAATGTAATGTTCAATAAACCATATTACCTGCCTTAACTCAACTTTACTTGAAATATCTGACGTCTCATATATATATACAGTAGAAGACCCAAAATCCGCCGACCCGAAATCTGCAAGGTTCTAAAATCCGCACAGTCTATTCAATGTAAACAATGAAATCTGCCCTGCCAGCTGCAAGTTCAGAAAACTACACTATAACCACAAAGTAAAGCTAAATAAGCTATTCCCACTTGAAAAAAAATATTTTAAGAGTTTGTGAGCTCTTATGGTACCATTGATATCCTTCAAATCACTGACAGTGACATAATTAACAGTCAATTATGATCACATGACACAGACTCTGACACAGTAACAAGTGAGGATGATCAAAAAGTTGATAAAATAACATTTAATGAAGGTTAGGCTCTGAGAAAGAAATATCTCTGATTTGTAGAGCAGCAAAGCTGTGTTACAAAACAGGAAATAATGAAATGAAAAAAAACAAAACAAAAAAACAACCTATAATTAGAACATTCCAAAGTCGTAAACTACTATTGAATATACATGGTTAAGTAAGTTGTACTATAATCTCATAATTTTGTATATTGTATTATCCCTCTGTATTTTTATATCATGATTCTGATTATAAGTGTCATGATTTGTTTCTCTTGATCTTTATTGTTTCTTTTTTTCTGTTTGCGTTGAGGGAAATAGAATAAATTTCCTATGATGACCCAAAATCCGCAAAATTCTAAAATCTGCACAAGGTCTGGAACCAAGCTGTGCCGATTTTGGGTCTTCTACTGTATATATATTTATATATATAACTCATTTTACACAACAGATGACAGTACCAGACTATTTTTAACTTGATTTTGAGATAGTTTATTTTTAAATAGATGGTAGCCATACTCAAGTATGTGTTGGGATATGAATTTTGCAATCTTAACTCACTTTTTATTTATGTTCAAAGAAAACTTTACAAATGTTTATTTATTTTATGAAGTAAGTTTAATAATAAACTCTCCTTTAGTGTTTAAAGCATATTATATTTTTAATTATTTCCTGCTTACTAGAAAACACACATTCAGTCCCAATAACCCTAAATGTTGGCTTCCCCTAGAAAAAAAAATTTTCGCTAAAAAAAGTCCAAAACCTTAAAATGAATGCATATATTGTATATGCCATTTTTTTAATACAATTTTTTAAATAAAAAAAATAGGCACTTTTATGACTGTTTTTTTTCCCCTAAAAAAATTATGACCTATAAGGGGTTGTTAAAACAAAGTGGCAGTCCTAACCATTGCAAAATAATTGTTGAGAAAAAATAAAGGCAAATTAAAATCTAAACATTTATTCTTTAAAAACATAAATATAACAAACATTACCATAGAAGTCATATCCACTGCTGTACAGACGAAGTACATCAACAGAGTGAGCTGCACATACAGCAAACACTTATATATTTATACATAACAGATAATAGCTTTACATAAATTTGTGTAAGTCACAGAAAGTATGCATTTTATTTAACCCTTTCACTACCAATTTTTTTCTGAGAAAATATGAAATGAGTACTGTAATACACCAATCACAATACAGATAGTGATGAAATGCTTAAAAAATGAAAAATTACACTGAACTGTCAGTTATATCAAGGAATACAAGTGAGACATGCATCTATATTAATACAAAGCACATTTATCTCGTAGGGTCATTTGAAACTACCTGTAAGACATATATGTATATCCTCGTGGTAGCAAAAGGGTTAAGCACTAGACCAATTTCTGATATAACCGTGAAATGCATAGGCGTAACTTGCTATGAGCAAATGGAGGTAATCCCCTCCCCCCCACACCTAAAATTCAGACATGACCAATTTGAAAATGCCATTTTTTACAATAGGACACATATTGCCCCCTTAATGTTACATGTTGCCCCGCCCCCCCTTCCACACAATGTTACATGTCAATTTACGCCAATGGTAAAATGAATACAGGGGCTAAAGCAGAGATCAGAAATTAGTCCACTGCTAAACAACTCTGTGACTGACTGCCCAGAACGCCGGGGAAAAAGGATTAATGTGAGAAATTTGGCAGTTAAATGCTAACAAATGTTTAAAAAAAAAAAAAAAAAAAAAACGTATTTCCATTTAGTTTGTTGCTTTTAAAATCAGATTTTTTTGAAAGAGCTTATTTGTAACTAGGCTCTCAGATTTTTGCACCATGTTGTACAGTTGGAAGGCCTGTTTAAATACAAAGAAAGTACTGCTGATATGTGTATTTAGTGTTAAATTTAGCAGCAATATTAAAATTGCCAATAAACATCCATCTGAAATCACTGAACAGTTACAAATTATTTATTGTTGTATTACATTTATTTTATTCGCAAACAAGAATCATATCAAAATAAGACATCCATTTTTTATCCATAAATAAAAAGTCTTACAAGGTAATGTACATTGAACTTTTTTACAAACACACAATCCTTTTAAAACACATAAGGATTAAAGGATTTAAAATTTATTCTCTCATTTCAACTTGTTACATATGATCCTTTATAAAAAATCTACACCTTTAGTATTTCTTTTCTCAGCCCCCCCCTCCCCCCCAATATTAACCCTTTAATGCACAATCATTTTCGCATCCATAGAAGAACAACTTTATATAATGCCTAAAGAAGAAAAAGTACACCTGTCGCCATCTCTCGAGTTAACTATCAGCAACATGGTGGTCGATCGAATTACGGATTAACCCTTTGAGGCGCAACCCTTTCCCAATGCTGAAAAAAGGGCAGTCGTTGCCAAAGCTCGACTTAACAACCAGCACGATGGCAGACGATCGAAACGTTCATTGCGTGCCACAGATCTAGACACCCGTTTCTGATGACAGCTGGCTGTGCTGCACAGCCAGCTCGAGCGATGGCAACGGCTGCCCTTTTTTCAGCATTGGGCAATCTATCCAGCTGTTCTCGCATTCTTTCATTTTTCAGCAGATGTCAGTGCTGTTAAAAATAATCGTGACAATTTTTTTTTTACAGGAAAGGACGTGCTAAAAGGTAAAGGATTCTCGTGGAGCTATGTCACCTGCAACTATTTTTATAGAAGTCAAATCTATTCTTTGTGACTGGCAACAGTCAAAACGTCAGAGTTTGGTGTTCCCAGAGTGGGAACACTGCGCGTTAAAGGGTTAAGTGCTGCATAGCTAAAAATCCTTTTTTGACACAGCCGGCTTTATCAAAAATGTTCTTTAGCTCTGTGGCATGTGATGGATGATTCGATCGATCACCATGTTGTTCATAATTAAATCAAGCGATGTCAACAGCTGCACTTTTTCGGCTTTGGGACCATTTAACCATATTTTTTGAGACTAGCAGTTGAAAGCGTTAGAAAGAGGTGGTTTCACAGCATGCCCACCTTGTTAAAGGGTTGAAAAAAGTATCTGATAATGATACAGAAGAAGATTTACATCAAATACTTTTCTTTCTACCTCTACTGCCTTCAATTATATGCCTTCAGAGAGTCACTGTCTCATCCTCACATACTGCAAGTATCAAGGTACTCAATTTCACATCCTCAACAGTCAATAAATGCTTTTGTTATTTATAAAGTCACAAAATTTACTCTTTCATTTCGTAACCATTATTATAAATAAATACTTAATGATACAAACATTAAAAGAGTAAGATGCCAGTTTCGTATCCATCAGTTGTCTATATAATACTGGAGAACAAGAACATAAGTTTATCATTTTAAGTCCAATCAAACCCATGTTCAACACTAGTAGAGGTCTGCATCACTGGGTTCTACATCGGCATCATATTTTATAGAAAAGTCTAATATGAACTTTCAACAATAGGGATTTTTTTCTTCCAGAATTAAAAATAAAATTTAAATTATAAAATTTAGTAGAGAAATTAACGGTTTACTTCTGAAATGTAAGTTTTGGTATGGATTAGTTACATAATGTTTTAAAAATCTCACTAAATGTTTTCCACTTGATTTATTTTATAGAAAAGTCTAATATGAACTTTCAACAATAGGGATTTTTTTCTTCCAGAATTAAAAATAAAATTTAAATTATGAAATTTAGCAGAGAAATTAACAGTTTACTTCTGGAATGTAAGTTTTGGTATAGATTAGTTACATAATGTTTTAAAAATCTCCTCACTAAATGTTTTCCACTTGGTTTATTTAAGACTAGAACATTTTATCGCCTACGTGTTGAACAGGACACTGTTCTTTTTCATTGTTGACCTTTGCATTTCAAGTGCTCATACATTTTGCTTAGTACTGTCAAAGTAAAGGGTATATTTCTTTAAAGGGAAGCATTTACAGGGACAATTGCCGGACTTCTTCAAAACCCTGAAAAGTGTAAGGCGTAAATAGTATAGTTTTTTACTTTTGCTTTCAACAATAAGCGAACAAATTAATAACCCTTTTTTAATCATGATATTTAAATTATTATAAAATTCTGCCATTTTAAATCAGAGAAATAGTAGATAATAACTTTCTCAAATATATTCCTAATGTAGATTTTTCAGGAAGATTTGACACTAAAAATCAAATCCACATTGTCAAAAATCATAAGTGTATTTCATAATCAAAATCTATAAAAAATTATTTAAATATAAAATGTTCAACTTTCAATCCATTGGAGATTTAAATAAAGGAATGCTTAGGAAAAAGCAGTCATTTACAATAGGAATGGAAAAGATTGAAATTAGATTGCTTAGGTAAAGTTTCCTATACAGTTTTAACCTTTGCTAAAATAAAACCTGGAATTATGGAAATGACTTCCTCAAAATACTTGGAATTCCATATATACCACAAACTTATACATGGAAGAGATTTATACATGGACAGGGAAAAAAATTGTCATTTTTATTAATTTTTTTTACCTACAAATGGTTGTCCTTTTTATGGTACTGGAAAATCAGAACTTAAAATCCATCCAAGTTCGAATTGCTATTCAAGTTTCCAAACATTCCATTGAATTCTGCCTCTGCCATCGGCACGCTGGGGGTGAATCTCATTGTCTATCTCGGCCTCCAAAATACGCCCGTCGCCATCAAAAATTGAGTCATCCCCACTGCTGTCCATAGCATTGGTAATACAGCACTTCTTGTATAAGACATTTACAAGTAAATACGTTTATTAAAATTGTTTATTTTTCAAAGGTGAGGCTTCTGTGAAAATGGGAGACATACAGGCTTTGCTCTTCAGTCAAAATAAACATTTCTCTTTGGCTCGCACCTAAATCTAATAACGTAATGCAAACACATCAGAGAATTCTTTTAAGCAATGAATATTATGCGATGATTCTTCATACTTTTCATTACTTTGAAATTTATTACATTGAGATTTATTTTAAAAACAATCAGCACTGAAGAGAAAGGAGGTAGCTGAAAGGATACTCAATCTTCTTTGTGTTGCATTTTTGCCTTTGGCTTATACTCAGGTTCTTGATTTTTTTACTAATCTTTTAAAATAAAGCTGTAGGTTTGGCTTATATTCAAGTATATATGGTAAACTTATCAATTTTGAGAAAATCTATTCTTTCGGTTTTTCAGTAAAAATATTTTAAAGCAAAGGTATACCGCAACAGGAAGTTCATATTCAAGATGTTTTCGTAGTCTAAGAAATCCCATTTTAACTTCAACTTCTTTTTGATATATATCTATATATATGTAATGTATAAAAAGGTAATTTGGGTTTTACTAGTTTGGGTATTGTTCAAGCGGGTACTTTCACTGTAAGTTTTACTTTCCTGTCATACTTGCCACGCGCGCTCTGGAGCTATGTTCTATTTATTTTGCTATTTGCCAGACATCAGGCCGTCGATTCTGAGTTCTTTAGATGTACACGTGTCCCCACGCCCTTGTGTCCCCGGATGCGGGTCATGTTGGTAAATGTGTGTGGTTCGATCAGAGATAAGAGAGAGGAGGAGTTGTGTCTTCGCAGGCCACGTGGTGTGGTAAGCGTAAATACTCCCGCACATCGAAAATCGGGGGACTTCTGCCACTGGAACGGCTTCATGAGTCCACGCTGATTCTTGTACCTGTCTCCCCTCCTCTCTTCTCATTCTAAATTGTAACTTAAATTGTAATGTTCAATAAACCATATTACCTGCCTTAACTCTGAAGCCTACTTGAAAAATCTGACGTCTCATATATATACACATATACAGGGTGAGTACAAATGATGGACCCCATTTTAAAAAATCATATTTTCGAAACTACTGCACATATCACAATGTGATACATGAAAGTAAAGAGAAATATACCAATTTTACCTTTCACCTTATAAATGGGTTCTTGATTTTTTTTACTAATCTTTTAAAGTAAAGCTGTAGGTTTTTTTTACAGTTGCAAATGTTTAATGTGTGACCTTCTTGTTGCACGGCATATGTCCATTCTGTAATCCAATTCGTTACATACATTTTGCAGCATCATTTTATCAATATTTCGTAATGCTGCCCACATGCATTCTTTAAGTTCTGACAGTGTTTTCGAATTTTAATATGCAAAAAATCTTCTCTGTTACCATGTTTGGAGTTCAATCACAGAGATCTTAAATGTGCTGCCATCTGCTGATCATTGATGAGGGAAAAAAAAGTTGGTATATTTCTCTTTACATTCATATATCACTTATTGTAACACGTGCAGTAGTTTCGAAAATATGATTTTTAAAAATCGGGTACATCATTCATACTTACCCTGTATATATATATAAAGAGAGAGATGTATACATATACACATTTCCACTGTGCTCTCGTTCAAAAATTTTCCTGCTTCATGGCACACTGCCGAGTTTCTGTGGTCGTCACAATTTTTTTTGTGCCGCAGACCTCTATTCTATACAGTTAATGCTCATTTTTATGAACACTTGCAAATTTTTCACAGTAGTGAGTGGTCCCAAATACACTCCCATAGATGTAATATAATGTTTTATGACTTTGCGAACTATTTTAGTGGTCCCTGCAAGTTTGTAGAAATGAATATTGACTGTATTAATCATAGTGAAATATGGCATCACTATTGTAATAACTGACATTTAGATCACCTCCATTTTACAAGAACAATTTAACACATGTCAGTCTTTCAACTGTAATACAGCATGCAGAGGTCATAGCACACATACAGACTGTTCATTTTTGGTATTCACAACAGTGAGTTTTTCTTAAAAACGATTTCATAATATCACATAAGTCAATTCCATAACATAACACAAAAGTTATTCCACATTTTTCAATTCAATTGCAATTTATGAAAACAATGTACTAACTTCACGGTTTCTCAATTGCATAGCAACTGATAGAGGAGTTTCTCCTCGTTTATTTTTAATATTTACATCAGCTTTATTCTGGAGAAGTAACTTAAACTTCATAAGATACATTTTAATCACGTCACGTGGAGGAAAGCGCATATTACGATCCCGAAGGTGATATAAAATACGATGAAGAGGCGTTAAACCGTCAAATTCATCTTTGGCATTCACATCAGCACCACTTTCTATTAACAGTTTAACCAAATCTATCGATCCATCAATTATTGCACAATGAAGTGGGGTGTCAGTAAGTGCATCTTTTGCATTTACATTAGCACCATTATCCAGTAAAAATTTTGCAATGGCTAAATCATTAAATTGTGATGCATAATGAAGCAAGGTTTTCCCGAAACAATCTGTAATGTTCACATCAGCACCCTTTCTTACTAATAATTCTACAACTTCTAAAGGGCCAAGTACTGCTAAATAATAAAGTGGGGCTTTATGGTCATTATCTTTAGCATTTACATCAGCACCATTGTCAACTAAGAATTCTACAGTTTTTAATTTTTCAGATTCTTTTAGTTGGGTTGCTTCATGAAGCGGGGTTTTATCATATTTATCTTTAGCATTTAAATTAGCACCACTGGCAACTAAAAATTTTATTATATCTAAATTACTTGACATTACTGCTTCATGAAGCATAGTGTTCCCATTTTCATTTTTTGCATTTACATCAGCACCATTGTCTACTAAATATTCTATAATTTTTAAATTTTCCAAATTCATTGCACAATGAAGTGGAGTTTGATCCCTTTCATTTTTAGCATTTACATCGGCACCACTGCCAACTAATAATTCTATAGCAGCTGAATTCCCACTGGTTACTGCCCAATGTAATGGTGTATATCCATATTCATCTTTAATATTTACACTGACACCCTTATCGAGAAAAAACTGTATTGCTTCTAAATTGCCTTCTGCAGCAATAAGAAGTAGTTCTGAAAAGCTTTCACTGCTTATATTCACACCTTTATCTAATAAGTATTTAAGAACATCTAAATTGCCCGAATGTGTGGCACAAGAAAGAAGATCTGATTTGATTTCAGCACTCAGATCAGCACTGCTGCTAATTAGAAACTCTATTATATTTAAATTACCCGATTTTACTGCATCATAAAGTGGGGTTTTATCAAACATATCTTTAGCATTTACATCAGCACCACTGCTTACTAATAATTTTACTATATCTAAATTACCTGTAGAAGCTGCATAATGCAGAGGGGTTTTATTATCATTATTTTTAGCATTTACATCAGCACTATTGCTTACTAAAAATTTTATTATATCAATATTACCCGATTGTATTGCTTGATGAAGCGGGGTTTTATTAAAGTGATTCTTAGCATTTACGTCAGCAGAATTGCTTACTAAAAACTTTACTATATCTAAATTGCCCGACTTCACAGCATAATACAGGGGAGTTTCATGATCCTTATTTTTAACATTTGCATCAGCATTATTTTTAACTAAAGACTCTACTATATCTAAATTACCCGAGTCTACTGCATAATGAAGTGGGGATTGACCATAGATATCTTTAGCATTCCTATCGACCTTTTTATTTAATATTTCTTTAAGTACGGATGCATGACCTAATTTTGCTGCTACATGTAAAATATTGTTGCCATTGTTAAAAAAAGCAGATTTTTTGTTTACATCAATATTTGCAAGGCAATCCATTAACTTTTTAACCATTAAAGGATTATTTTTCAATACTGCCAAATGAAGAGCAGTCCATCCATTATCATTGAATGCATTTACAGGAACATCAGTCGACATAGACAACAGTGCCGCATTTATGAAGCCTTCGCTACTCACATTATATGGATAAGAATTATCTAGCACAAACTTGTGAAGTATGGTATTTCCTCCTGAATACCCGACATTAGAAGCTAAAGTTTTCAACCGTTTAGGACTGGGCGATTCATCACCACTTGAATCAGAATTCATAATGTTAAACATATTTTATCACAAAATAAAGCAAATAAAAAATTATATTAATTTAAATATGGATGATAAATATTATTTAAAATTAAGACAATAATTTACACACATAATTATAGAAGTCAAGATTTGATTTTTTCCCCTCTTTAGATAGTACAGTATATTCTCGTTATATAATGTTGAATAGTCAGAAATGTAGAAAACCACATTTCTTTTTAAACATATTTACTGTTGATCCCATACAAGTGCGTAAAGTATCAATATAACTTCATTTCATTGGCAGTCGAAGTGTGAAACTTCACAGAGCTTTTTTAAAAAATCACGCAATCATGATGGCAAGTTCATTTCTAAGTAGCAGTGATGTAAAAACACGAAGAACTGAAGAAATTGTAAATCAACAGGAAAACTCAACAATCTGAAATAAAAAAAGAATAAATAAGTAAATAAATATGTTAATAACAATAACAAATTGGAAATTTGCATTTGAAATAAAGCCTTCAACACTAAGCCTACTAATACCTAATATGCATTCCTGTAAGGTGGATAAAGCAGATCCTCTTTAATAACAAAATAGGGATTTTATTTTGAAGTAATGACAAATTATTTAAATTTCTGGGGGGAGGTAAGAGTTAAAGGTGCCTCCCAAATTAAGAAATGGCAATGCTTAGCCAATTGGAGAAATACGTAAACTTTTTCTTAAAAAAATTTCAGTTGAAACTGCAGCAATTTTCCAAAAAAGTTGTGCTTAAAAAAAAAAAAAAAAAAGGAAAATCTACATGTATTATGTGTGTAGAGTTGAGAACAGGGTTGTAAAAAATCCAGGTTTTTTGTAAAAAGCCCAACCTGGGGGGCATTAACAAACGTGGTATTTAGGGTGAAAAAACCCGGGTTTTAATGGGCAAAATTTAAATTTTTGGTACTTAAACTTGAAAATTCGCACATATAGAAATCGAAACTTCAAATCACAGACAAACATAAAATTAAGGTTTGAATCACAAAGGGAACTTGGCACTGCCCACCAAAAAATAAATAAATAAAAATAAACGAATGAATAAATTTGCTTCTAAAAACTTTCACTGCATATTCTTTTGAATAAATAATTATCAGCTTAGTAAATTATAAGTAATAGAAACTTAAGTGACATACCATTAAAATATATCAAGCTATATATGTATCCAAAATGTACAAAACTGCACAAATAGAAATGTAGTAAAGCAAAATATATGGATATCTTTTTGAAAAGGTTTATCTTTTCTAAAATAAGAAAAATTTACATTATCCGTGTCACTGTTTACCCATCTCCTCCTAAAAAAGGTGGTATAAGTAACACAATTTTAATTAAAATATATCTATAAAAGAAAAATATAGTTAATGTACAAAATTGTACAAACAGAAATGCACACCCTCCCAAAGAAATATGTAAGTCAAATTTCCTATATTGGTTTCATTTGTAAAGCCTTGTTCTTCATAAAAAGAGCATGGGAGCAACAAAGTTAGCAACATGGGAGCAAGTTATTGCAACAAATAACAATAACTTCTTATATTTCAAGCTGTTGAGAAATTTGGTTTTTACTTGAATACTTTTTTTTTTGGGTGGAGGAAATAAAACAAAGCATACAGATAATTTTTATTGCCTTAAAGGTTTATCTTCTTATTTTGTAATTTAAAAAATTATATTATTAATGCTATTTATAAATTACAGTAAAAAAATAATAAAGAAACTCCAGTGATTTAAGTATGTAAGAAAATGTTAGCAATAACCCAATAACTTTACATAGAATTTCTCAAATTATTTTATTTTATTTGTTTTTAAAGCAGTATAAAAACTGAATGTCAAAAACCTACCTGCACATTTCTTTTTAATATTTAAATAGTTAATGAATAACATAGACTTAAGTTATAATTCCTTTCATTCCATAACATATGTACTTTTATTGTGTGGTATTGATTTATTAAGTTGGTGATATCTAATTTCAACAGTTAGTGCAATACAGTGAAACCAGACCTGGTTTTATTATACAGCCAAGAAATGATTATCACTCATTTGAAATGGTTGTTTTATTGCTAAATATTTTAAAGAGGAAATATATTGGATATTATCCTTGCATAAACATCACTTCCTTTCAGTAAAAATTAACTGATGCATTTGTACAGCTCTATATTCTTTAAGATTATATATTCTTTAAACAACTACCATTTTATAGAATATTGTTTGTTTGGTCATAGAAAATTTTATGACAAATTTCCACTATCAAAAATAACTAAAAGTAACTTTTAAACAGTATTACAACTGGTAGAAAACTCAGATTTTTATTTTTCATAAAAACAACAGAATGGAATTAGGATTTATAGTTTCATTAGTGATGCAAATAATCTTGAATTGAAATAAAACGTAAAATTTTTAAAAATAAATTAAATGCTTTTACAATAAATTAAATCATTATTCCGATATTTCTTTTAAAATGATGCAAATCAAAGTTTTATTTAAAAAAAAAAAAAACATTTTACCCAAAAAAAAAACCATCCCGGTGGGGAAAATGCACAGCTACCTGGGCAGAAAATCTGACAACCCTGGTTGAAAAGGGGAAGGGAATGCCTCTTTTATGAAAATTACTGTATTTAAAAATTACCCTGCAAGATTATTAGTCATATTCACATTTTCAGTTCTAGTTCTTGATTTCTCCCCCTCTCCATTAATAACGACCTTTTGTCCCCCCCCCTCAAAAAATAAATAAAACTTAGTGGCTGTTTTGACAGAAGAAGGTCAGTCTTTTAATTGATGTTTATTTGTATCTCTTTAGCATTATTTTCTATTGTTCACAGAAATTTAATATTTTCAACAAATGTTTGTTAAAAAAGAAGCTATGGCATTGTTAAGTTTAATACTATTTTTGATACTTAAATACTACATCATTCACCATTTTACCAATAATTAAAGGTTGTTCTTATCGACAACATGGAAATATTTATCTCTGGCTGAGTTTAGATGCTTTTTTCTCTATGATAAATGTCTGAGGAGCATGTGTTCAGATTTATATTAATTGTTGTCTGAGGTATAGCGGCGAGAGATTCAAAGAAATAAGATTTTTGAGGTTTGATGAATAGACAAAATCTACTGAATTACAGACTGATACGTTTGTTCAGAGAATTTTTGCAGCAAATATGTGGAATAAATGTATTGAAAAGTGCAAAACATGCTACTGGCCAGGACAAACTATTACAGTCGAACAATTTTTCCCATCTAAAGTTAGATGTAAATTTACATAGTATATGCCTAATAAACCCAATAAATTCGAAATAAAGTTTTGGTTATCAGTTGATGTTGATACTAAATATCTCAGGTGGATTTCCTTACCTAGGAAAAGATGAAACAGCAAATCCTCAATTATGTTTATTTGAGCAGTTTCAGAATTTCAATTGATCACACTGTAGTCGATATTTTTAGAATATTTTAAAAATTCGATAAATTATCAAGTAATATTAAATATAAATTATTCAATACACAAAAACTGCATATTTTTGAAAATATATCATATTAAAATTTTTTAAACTTTGTCATTTCAGTAGTTTTATTAAGTGGTCAAAATAACTCACTGTTACATAGATAAAATTTTTAAGCTCTTCTGGTGTTAAAGAAATGTTTATTTTAAAGAAGGAAAGAATGTTGTAGTTTTGATGTCACAGATATCTAGTTGATTTTTATCCCAGTTTATTGATACAAGTTCATGAGCCCAGCAATAAATGAATTGTAAGGCTATCAAAATTGGAAATTTACTTCCTTCCAGCCACATGTCCTTTCTAACGGAGGTTTTTTTGTCACATCCCTTCACATTGCAATGCCACTGCATATCTTTTTTAAGGCATAAATTCATATAATGATTATTAGGATAATTCTTTTCGGAGGGAATTATACCATACTGTTGAAAATATCTGACAGCATCCTCCTCGATTGAAGGTAAGTCCCAAATTTTTATCAAAATAATAACAAAACAAATACTAAAAAAAACTTTCCTCATAATAAAGCAAACCTAATACTGAAAAGTACAATGATGTAAATAAGGCACTGTTACACATAACATGATGAGTAGTCTGCAAAGGAACTTATTTAATTGAACTATTCATTACAAATAACCGAACAAAGCCAGTTCTGAATATGATTGGCAACAAGCAAGCACATTTGACAAAAAAATAATTTGAAGTGAATGACTGCCGGGATCAGGGTTTAAGCTGGGTTAAAAAATGCTGCAGCGAAGGGGATAAAATGAAGAAAAAAGCTATAGCAAAACGCTGAAGAAAATTAGCTGCGTATCCAATGAAGATGTACGGTGGAAGGCGGTGTTCGTAAGGAGACGATGGTAGGTATGTGGTATGTAGATCGTTGTCACATTTGGTATGAACAATCGTGAAGTGCATTGCGTCACTGTATTAAAAATAAAAAAAGTGTCGACATCCATATTGCGTATTAAAGATATACGTCAGCGAAGTGTAGCACTGTAAAAAGAAAATTTCAGTTAAAGCAACACGGCATTCATTTTTTTTTTTTTTTTTGAACGCCAGCAAACTAAATCCGATTTCACGAGAATGCTGGGAATCATCACAGATAGCGGTACATCAAAGGAGGTGGTCAACTAATTGTTGACCCATAATGTTGTTACAGAAAGACATCTGTCTTCCTAGCGCTCGTCATTTCATTTTTCTTTTGAGGAGAGCACGCAGAAAACTGGAACACAAAGCACAAACTTTGCGAACAAAAATCAGTAAGTCAACTATAAATAATTGGCAGGACTCATCTCCATTTTAGTCATATCCCTTTATTTTTACATCATCTGAAGATCAACATTTTGAAACTTTATAATACACCTTCAAATAAAAAGGAAAACTGGGGAAGCATTCTTCTAAAAATTATTATGGCGAGCATGGCATTTCGTGCCTACGTTCCGGTGGCGAAGGTTCCCCACTTAAAAGTGAGGACCTCGCCACACAAGTACCAACTCCGCAACTGCTAAAAAAATGACCGTTAGACCTACTGCTATAGAAAAAGGGAGCTCGATTTTTCTGGAACAATTTTAGCAGATGTTTTGCGAGCAATATGCTTCTTGCGCAGCAGGGCAAAACCGCAAAACACATGTGTTTCAGCGGAGCAGAGAAATATACGAGAGGTCTTGTTATTATTCTTTTAGCCGGCGTCAACTGTTATTTTATTTCAAAGCAGCTGATAAGAGGGAAATGCTTTAGAAGTACGTTAATGCGCTGTTATTGAGAAGGCCAAGAGGAAAATTGAAAGCTTTAAAAGATAGTTATTATTAAAAACTTTTAAATTAGATTTAGAATAGATTATTAGTTTAAATTTAGACAATATTAATTAGGTTTTGTATTAATAATTTTTCATAAAGAATATGCACGTTGTGTCAACGTGACACTGCGTATAAATTAATGTAACACCAATTAATATTAAATTGCTTGTACTTACTTTTCAGATGCAAATAAAAACTTATTATTTTAAAAATATTAACCTATTGAAAAATTTTTGACACACAAAGTGATCACAAGCAAAAATGACGATAGGCGTGGGTTGGACGAGAAAGGGGTAACCCCACCTTCAAGGGATTTGGTGTTCCAACAGGTGAGTTCTTAAGCCTTGGTTTCCTACTCGCGTCCAGCGTCCAGAGTGATTAATGACCTTAACGGGTACTCCTCGCGTCCAAAGAACGCGTTCATTAAACG
Source organism: Cheiracanthium punctorium (assembly GCA_038373885.1). Classification (NCBI taxonomy): domain Eukaryota; kingdom Metazoa; phylum Arthropoda; class Arachnida; order Araneae; family Cheiracanthiidae; genus Cheiracanthium; species Cheiracanthium punctorium. Next base: position 257,143 of record JAWZYV010000136.1, on the reverse strand, counting down.
GTGGTTTCCTTCTAGCGTTGAGCGTCGCTGAGGACGTCCAGATCTGGTGGACGCACGAAAGACCCTGGACGTTTTTTCACGGTTGACACATACGAGTGCTTGCTGTCGATGTGAGTAGGAAACCCGGGCTTTAAGAATTTTGAAATGAAAAAAAAAAAAAAAAAAAAAAACACGAAAAGATCGCTAACGTGCATAATGAATAATCCGGGAATAAGGAAATTCTGTTTTCAGAGAAAACAGAAGTTAAAAATAGCTGTCGCAATTTTGCAACGAGCAATATATATATATATATATATATATATATATATTTGCATTTTCGAGCAAACTCGTTGCATTCTGCGAAAAATGCTAATACAGCTTGATCCCTCGCTGGGATAATACATAAGTATCCAGGAAAAAAATTGGAAAAATCATCATGATTGCTACAGTCCATTTCATTAAATTATAAAAGTCTTTTGCATTTTTGATTGGATGTTGACATATAATTAGGACACCCAGAGAAAATGCTACTGATCCAGAAGGTCTCCCTTGCTGAAAGTTTTGGGAAGACAAGGTGACCTGTTTCAGTTACAAGCTGCCAAAAATGAAGATTTACTTATATAATACGCCCACATATGCGGTACCAAAATTGATGCTATTTCCACGCTGTGAACGGCAACAGCTAGATGTAAACATGAGTGCAACAGGGATGTGCCAGCTGAAATTAAATTTTGGAGCAATTTGTGGAGCAAGAAAAACAGATTAGTGGAGCAATTTGGAGCAAGAAAAAGTCTCTTTTGGAGCATAAGCATGTCAATTATGAAATACAAAATTTATTTTTGGGGGGTAAGAGAAAAGTCATTAAAGAATGCCAATCAAAAAAATGAAAATTAAGGAGGTTCTTAAAAATTCTTAGCTTATAACAAAAACCAGTTTGTTTGTTTGTTTGTTTGTTTTTTGGGAGGGGGGAAGAAGCTTATGAAATAAATAAAAAATTCAGTAATTTTATAAAGTGCTATACAAAATATCTATTTTAAATCAAGAATACAATATTTACTAAACTATATTAACCCATTTATGCCTAGCGTCCCTTTTTTGGGATGGCATTTTCGCTATCAGTCGAAAGTGTTATTTATTTTTCATAGCCTTTATTTTTCATAGCCTCATAGAGTACAGAACCTCAACTCCACATAATATTTTAACATGACCCAGTTGGATGTTGACATTTCAATTTTTATACATAATGATTTTAAAAGAAATCATCCCTTGCTCAAGAAGTTGACATCAGAAATTTATCTATTATTGCTGGTATTAGGAAAAATCAAAGAAAGTCTCAAAAATATCTGGGCACAAATGGGTTAACTACCATCAGCAGCTAATAAAAAATTTGGTAAAAAAAAATTACAAATTTATATAAAATTAAATTTAAAACAGAGGTCAATTTTTACTCTTAAAGGCATTGGAGGTTTTAACAAAGGGATGCCAAAGAAAAAATATTCATTTTTAAGATTAATACAGAAAGATTGAATTAGAATGCTTAGAATGTGTGATGACTTTTGTAAAAATTCGGGAGATTTACAAACATTTAAACATGTATGGAAAAATTAAAAATGTAGCAGTTTTGCTGAATTTGGAGCAAAAATGCCCAAAAACCATCTTTTTGTAGCAGATTGGCACATCAGGATTGATTTGGCACAATTTGGAGCAATTGGCACATCCCTGGTGCAATAACAAGAACACATGTGCAAAAATACAAATTAACAGTTCAATGATGTCAAATGGAACAAGCATATGTCACGCAGTAGCTAGATTATAAAATAATACAGTAGAGATCCAGAAATCCTCACAGATTGGGACTATGGCTCTTGTGGATTTTAGGATTTTGCAGATTTCGGGCCATAAAAGATAAATCATTACATTTCTGATTTTAAAAAAGTAGAATACAACAGCAATGCATAAAAACAGTCAAAAGTATGTCACTTATATTTTCACATTAAATACAAAATCATAGGAGAAAAAATAAAAAATTACATGAAGGCTAGCAAATCAAATGGTTTCAAAATTTCCTTTTTCTAATTTTGAAAGCATGTTCTATGGTGATTTGTTTTAAAATATTATTTTTTCCTTTCAGTTTCTTTTTCTTTCTTTCTTTTCTTTATTTATTTTTGCAAATTGTACATTATCATTAATTCTTGTTTTGTTACAGAACTTTGCTGTTCTAAAAATGTAAGGTATTCTTCTCCTAACTTTAAACTTTTATCAAATGGATTTTATTATTATTATTATTACCTAATTTTTCATCATCAGAATCATATTTATCTGAATTCAAGACGCTTTTCAACAATTTCACTACTGGCGGACGACTTCGAATTTCATTATTTCTATCAGAGAAGGTGTGCGGATTTTTGGCTCTCGACTTTAATAGGATACACAAAAATGCACGATCTTTCGGATTTTTTCATAGCTTTAAAATATAGAATTGACAGTACTTGGGGCATTCATCGCCTATCTAAAAAATGTAGCCATGCATTGGGCTAAAGCACAGTTTAGCCATTGGTTGTTTCGACATCGGCTTTTAGGAGGACACCCAAAAAGTGTAGCAACCCTAACCTAAATAAATTGAATAACAAATACTGTTAAAACAAAGAAACATGTATTTTACTGAAATGAGTCCAGAAGTTTAGTCAACACTGCACTGAATATAAAGAACACTAATGTAAGGGAGGGCGAATCTAGCCGCCTTGACAGCTAGTTTTATAAAATTTTCAAAATTTAAATTGTTACAATTCAGGGTAGGGATTGTTACTTAAGATAATTACTGTTACTTTAACATAAAAGTAGGGTAATTACAATTAAAATTAGGTACGTTAAAGGGACCACACCCAAATTTAGCGATTTTTCACCAGTAGTGGAGGGCGAAGCTTGGCAACCTTTTTTTTCCTGATAAACCTTCCTTGTTTGTACGTGGAGTCGGAGTTAAGCTTGTATTTATTAGTAAACAAGAACATGTTCCATATTTTGTATTCATTCACCAATCTGTTATGTATTCCTCTGCAAGTTTGTTTTGTATTAATATGCTAACGGAAAGTTCTACATGTATAGTAAGCAGCCATTTTCAGTAGGTTTTGCATTTTTCGAGGAGTTTGAAGGTTGTTACTTCTTGGAATAAGAGTGGTGAAATGCTGTGTTTCTAGAAAGTTCTATTCAATGGAAATCAACATATTGGGTTTTTGTGTTTATTATTTTATTTAGAATTGCTTTTTAATGTATTTATAGCTTTATACAATATAGTGCATAGTTTTTTTTTCAGTGCTGGTTCAATCTAATTTGGTTGCATAATTATGAATTTGTGGGATTAGTCGACAACATGTGAAGATGTTGTTAAGTATTTTCAAAAATTTGATGTTCTGCCTTCATTCATGCATTGCTCAATTGAACACGAAATGCAACTATATAAAATGTCACAGCTGCCAACTCTTCCGGAAGAATTTTCATCACATTCTTTAAGCAGTTTTATATTACATTAAAAATTTTGACTTATTTTAAGTCATAGTTGCTAAGTAAAAATTAATGGTGGAATATCTTCCGATAAAATCGGAAGAGTTGGCAGCTATGAAATGTTAATGGTCGTTTTAAATAAAAATGCAGTTTAAGGTCTTGTAGATGTAAAATTGGCATTTAAATTGATAATTGGTTTGAAAATTCTTGTTTAAGCTTTAGAAAAGCATTATATTTCATTTATTGTTGGTGTGAAGATTTAACATCCTGAACTGAATACCTGTTGACGTATGTAATGAGGTGTCTTCCTTTTTCTATTTCTTTAATTTTTTAATTTCTTTTTGTGTATGTGTTTTTTCTGTGGAATTGTTTATTGTATGTTTTCCAGGCATTGGATAGAGACAAAAAAAAAAAGAAAAATATTAAAAATATTGTAGCTACTTGGAGAGAAAAGAAAAAAAATTCGCCAAATTTGGGTGGAGTCCCTTTAATGGAAAAATACCCAATTTAGAAAAGAAAAGACACATCAGCCTGATTATTTAATTACAAATACAAGTCTAAGTAATAACAACACATATAAAATTCTCATACAATTATCTCTCTTCATTTATGAGATGTTTAATTTTTAAAATAATATTTAGTGGGCAAAATTTTAGGTTTTTTAAAAACACTCCAAAGTTTTTAAAAATACAGATAAAACTACGAACCTTGCACAGTATAACAGAGAAAATTATAGAAAAGTTTGATGCATTCAATTTTTTGTTTATTTCTATTACTTCTGAAAATATTTAAGAAACTCAAGTTTGAACCCCCTACATCACAATTAAAAACATTATTACGATAGATTTATTCTTTAAACAGACTTTCGCTTCTTTAATAGACATATGTTAGGATACAATAAATATGAGAGAAATCAAATATGGTGCCGAAGCCAAATTAATAAATAAAACTTTTGTTCATATTATTCTTATGTTACTTAGTTCAATAAAAAAATATATAAAATACAATCCATCATAACATAAAAATAGGACAATGATTTTGCATCATACCGGTAATCACTACCATAAACCAATAGACAGAAAGAAAAAATGACAGTTACCTGCAACTAAGAAACAAAAATTTTATTCATTAAATGACCGCCGTTTTCATCATATATTTCTATGTCCATAAAATGATACATATAAATAAAAGAGCAATAAAACTGCAAAGGGGTGGTGTTTAGTTATTTCAATAGCTTTTCCGAAAACCTGAAAAGACAAAGAGCATACCGAAACAAGAATTATTTAAAAAGAAAAGTATGTGGTGAATCATTCCAGTGGCTGGCCATGCTCATGAACGTCGTATTTCCTGTTAAACTCAGCAAATGCAAATCCACCTTTGGTGGACATTGTCTAGTATTTTAAGTACTAAATACTTTTTAAAAAAATGTACTAAAATATTTCATTAAGAAAATTTTTTATTTCAGATTTTTCTTTATGATTCTTTGACGAATTTTGAATGACTCAAATGAAATTCAATAGCGCATGCGCACTTCTGCTGTAAAGAATATATAAACAAACATTTAAGGTTTAGGTTTAGGTTTAATGGTGATATCAAATTGTCTTGATTTAAATATTAAAAATAGGAATAGAACTTTTTTGTTGAAGAACAAAAGGAATAGGAATAGAAATTTTTTATTGAAGAACAAAAGGAATATGAATAGCACTTTTTTGTTGAAGAACAAAAGGAATAGGAATAGAAATTTTTTATTGAAGAACAAAAGGAATATGAATAGCACTTTTTTACTGAAGAATTCACAAAAATTGAGTAAAACAATGCTTTATTTATTAATAATAATTAATTAGTAATCTTTATATAGAAATTAATTACTAATCTTTAAAATACTTATCTTACTAATCATAATAAAAATTAGGCAACATTAAGTAAGTTGATAAAGTTAAATAATGTAAAAGAGTTAATTACTTTTTAAGTAACTGTTAATTAACTTATTAAAAGGAACAACTTTAGTATGGTCCCTTTTTGGCGCGCAAGTTTGCCTTGCCGATGCCAATTGTTAACAATATGGCGGATCGGATGACGCTGGTTTCCGAGGTAATTGATCGTCGTCGTTAATTTTGCTATGATTTATTTTAATGGCTTTTAAATATTTTTATGAAAATAAAATTAAACAGATTACCAGCTTTCATGTACATATAGATTCGGTTTAATAAAATTTAATGACTTTTCTTTTAATGTGGGGGGGGGGGTCTGTGCCCCCCTCAATCCCCCTTTCTCTTTTTAGTAGATTAAATTAAATAATGCAAACAAATAATATTCTAAAGACAATACCTCACAAAAATAACAAATAAAAAAGACAAAAATCAAAATATATTTTAGCATTCTGACTAAAGATTACTTGAGCAAAAGTAAAGAACTAGTTTAAATCATAACAAACAATGCTTATCTCGTACATTAATTAAAATTTCTAAATTAATCAATATTGAAATAATAAAATCAAAATATCAAATATTATATTAATAACGAAATTATTTGTTGCTCCTACCCTTAACAAATAAACAAAGTAAATCATAACAAATAAAAACAAACAATGCTTATCACATACCTTGATTAAAATCGCTAAATTATTGCAATATGGAAATAGTAAAATCAAAATATCTAAAATTATTTCACTGTATAAAATATTAACGTAATTATTTGTTGCTTCTACCCTTAACAAATAAACAATCGAGAACAAAAATATTAACCTGAAACGTCCTATCAAAAGAATGTTTATTCATACAAAACTGTATATAAATAGTCGGTGTGAACCTGAACATCCATTTTAAATTTCAAAAGTAATTAAATAATAAAATTTAATGTAAAATAAAACCATAAAGCACATTGTAATCGCCATTTTCAGAAAACGAACCGCCGGGTTTAGGTTTACCATATCTTAACTTCCGATCATCAAATGGCGGGGTTACCATAGTGGCATCCTTTATCGCGCCACGAAAAAGTCGCCAAAAAAAAGGTGTGCCAAAGGAACCATGCTAAAGCTGTAACAGACAAGAAAATGTTTAACCCTTTAAATGCTGCGCTATGATAAAGGAATAAAAGATATAAGAATACACCCATAATGACCATAAAATAAAAAATTGCCGAAAAAAAAAATCCCTTCAGTGATTTCTTGAATGTTCCATTTTTGGAACATTGGCATTTAACGCTATCTTTCCTCTTCAATATTTGCTCCATGTAAACAACAAAATGCTATGTGATAAATCTAAATTTTTATGTGTTGTAAAGGTTTACTTGATAATGGTAACTTGATAAATACTTGTGTAATGACTAAAAGGTACTTGCATATTATCCTGGCGGTCTGCAAAGAGGAGCAATTTTCTACCAAGAAAAATGCTGGGTGCATGAAATTATTGATGGTCCCGAATACTATTGGCAACTGTTTGCAAGCACATTTTATGAAAAAATAATTTGGCTGGAATGACTGCCAGGATAATAATGTAAGTACCGACTAAAATTTAAGCAAAACTCAATTTAAAAATTGTGATTTTAAAATTAGCATAATAATTTCATTAAATCATGCAGGTACTTGCATATTATCCCGGTGGCCCGCCAAGACGAGCAATAAGATTAATGCCAGACAAATGAAATAATTGATGGTTAGAAATATGTTTGGCAACAGTTTGCCAGCACATATGACGCAAAAGTAGTTTGGCGGAAATGACTGCCGGGATAATACATAAATACCGAAATGCAATGAAAAATTTTTTAAAGAACAATAAAAACAATTTTATGCTTGCATGCTGTTGACTAACAATACCGATAATAGAAATAAATGCAATTTAAAAAATGTAAAATAGCTTATCAAGAAAGAATAAAATATTTCATTCAGGAATAATACCATAAGCGGGTGTCTATCGCCAAGCTAGATGCGTCACCAAAGCTTACTATATGTAGTAAACAGGCCTGGCAGCATTGCCAATCGAGATTAGCTATTTGGCAACCCTTCAGTGGAGTTGTGTTGTTTCATGATGTCATGAGAAATTATGCTGTTCGAATGAATTATGTGATTGGGTGAACGAATTTCAAGAAAATTAACTGAACTTGAATTCGCCGCGAATAGAAATCGTGTTGTCTGGTCGTCTGCTTGTTATGAAGAGTTTTTTTTTATATTGGTTATATTTGATGAAAAAAAAGTCGCCAAGGCTACATGTTGGCGACAAAAAAAAAGTCGCCAACTCAACCGACACCCGCTTACAGTATTATTCCCTTTCATTCTTTACAAAGTGCTTAGGATGTCAACTAGTAATACAAAATTTTAAAATGTAATGAAGCAATAATTTTTTTATAATCATTTTTAGCAGCTTTTCTTGATGTCTATGATATGGTGGTAAGTGTACATGGAGCTAATGTAAATTGGATGAAATTTTCTAAGTTGACTCCTTTATTTTTTTAACATAACGATGTATTTTCTGTATAGGGGAAGGTGGTGTACCTTGGAGGCTCATTGGAAGTTGTTCTATGACCGATCAATACACGTATTGCTGATGTAAAAACCAAAGTTTTTGCATTTCAAGGACATATTATTTTTCTTCCATAACTGTAAGTATAAAATTTTGTTTTGAACTAATAATCCCAACTTTAAAAGCTTGTTTTCAGCTACATTTATGTATATTTGAAAATGGGGAACTCCTAACATAATAAGATATGGAAGCCATTTTGTGAAACACTTGCTTGTAGTGTATCTTGGAGGTACCACCAAGGTACACTTCAAAAGATTATTAATAATTATGAGTAAAAGTTGTTAGAAAGTATTTCTTTACTTCAATAACCTAAGTGCTGGTCAAATAGGTCTAAATCTAAATGTAGAACTGTTAAATTTCTGAAGTTGTAAACCTAAATATAAATTCAAAAGCAAAGTTATTTGAGCTTAGAATTAGACAGTAAATAAATATTTTTATAAATATATTATTATTTATATATTATTGTTTCATGAATAATATTTTTTCACTTTGCATTTTTGAAAAAATATCATTTGGCATAAGTTTAGATTACCTGAATGTGGAATAGAACTAAATGGGTTACACAAGCAAGAGAAGATATTAAACAGTGGTTATTTTTATTTGACTAAACTTTATTTTATGCCTAAACTATTCCAACTTTATTATTTTAGTTATATGAACAATTTTATGTTTTGAAAACTGTAAATTTAAAACTAATTATATTAATATTAGCCCAAAGTAGGACTATGCAAAGTCAGATTACTGTAAACAAATACTAAACCAACTTATCTTCATGCTGAGTAGTACTCCGTCTGTTAAAAATAAATACCTCCAAGGTACCCACTGGTGGTGTACCTTGGCTGTATTGTAATCTATTTTTTAAATAATTAAAAATAAGTGTAGAAATGTATTTGGACATTTTATAAAAATATATGTAACTCCTGATATCCTTAAATTTAGGGGGAAAAATGTTTCACTGACATTTTCAAAACACAGTTTTTGTAAAAAATCAAAGTTTTAAAATACCTCCAAGGTACACCACCTTCTCCTATGTCAAGCAGTTCACCATTAAAACACCATTAACTCCCCGCCCCCTTCCATGAATTTTTCAGCTGTGGGGGTAGGATGGAAGGACTTTCAAAGACAGATGCAATAAGAAGGTGAGTTACCAGCTTTTCACATCAGCCTGTCCATGGCAAATTCCTCCCTTTCATTTGTCAAGTATCATTAGCATGTTATGTGTGAGCAACCAAATAAGAGCTGAACAAATAAAAGGGCTAAAGGAACTTCCGTCAAGATATTTAAAGGGGGGAAAAAAAAAAAAAAAAAAACTTTGTACGGGAAAAGTGGGTGTTTAGTTTTTCATCATCAGGACGTTAATGTAAATCAAAAGGCAACAGGGCAGAATTTTAAAAAAAAGGGGAGGGGCATTGGGGCACAGCGCCCCACTGACCCCGCTTAGAATGAGCTCTAAATCAGGGCTTGATTGACAGTAATCTTCCAAGAAATGTTTGTTGTACAAGTGCTGTGTTTCTGATGCCCCAGATAACTGCAAACAACAGTGCCAGGATCCCCCCCCCCCCAAAGAGAGACAATGGGCAGAGGGGGTGCGTCCATTTTTACGGCCCTAGTGGGAGGAAGTACAATTTAGCCCGTGATTTTGGGGCCATGGTAGCCCAGTAGTTAAGGCATTGGACTCGTAACCGGAAGGTTGTGGGTTCGATACCGGCATACCACTAAAGACCACCGTGTACATGCACGCTAAATCCGTGGTTCCGAAAGTCCTCTCGGCGGTCGCTAGCAGTTTCCGAGGGGTGCCAATATTCAGAAGTCCCCCACCTTCTGATGAGGTTCCAAATTGTGGCGGGAAATTCCGGGAAGGACGTATATGGAGCTTTAAGCGACACATTCAGTGATGCAAGCTGTCCTCTCCTGGCAAATAAATAAATAAATTTAGCCCATGGTCCCCTAATTTTGAACCAATTCCAGAGGTGGGACCAACCCCCTGAAATCAGTACCCCACGTAGGTATCGTTTAACAAGTTAGAGAACATTAGATCCCCCGACAGATTTTACGTGCACCAACTCCCATTAGCATACACGGTCCCACAGTAGTCAAGCCAAGAGGAAGTTGACACCTCCCAAGAACTGGCCAAGCCGGATGCTGCTTCACTTGCCATGTTTTAGTGGGAACAGAGTTTAGTGCCCACACCGCTATGGGACTTTGTTGTACAAGTTTGCAATATGAAGCAGCCATATGTGATGAATTAAAATTAAAGCATTGGAAATGATATTTTCATTTACAGTAACTAAAACTTCCCAAGCAGTGTCAAAGCCTAGGAAGAACTTTGTTGATAGAAGTTACCTAGATTTGTAATTGAAACAAAACTGACAAATACTTCTTATAAACTTTGAATAAAACTTTCTGTAATAAAATATGAACCCTTTTAGTTTGTAAGATGTAGCAAACCCAATCTTGAACTAACTGGGTGTTTTTGATGATTTTCTCCAGCTATAACAGTTCTATAACTATCATCATTGCTAGAACATTATTCAAAACTGAAACACAAAATTGATTTAGATCATTTCCCTGCTCTCGGTTTTACTTCCACTAAATCTGTATACTTTGTGATAAATGAAATTCATGCGGGAGGGATTAAAAAAATTTTATATCATAATTATCATTGGCATATAACATTGGGTAAGCAGAATTTTTTTTGTTGTAGAAAATATTTTCGTAGGTGATATCTGAATTTTTTTTTTTTTTTTTTTTTTTGGGGGGGGGGGTGGTGCGAGTAGAAACCCGTTTTAATTTATTTTGCCGTTTTTAATTTATTTTGTAAATTATTTTAAGTTGCCAAATGTCAATGAAGGGTTGTTTTAATCGATTGTATTTTTATGCATGAGTTATTTTAATCGATGGCATTTTTATGAAGGGACCATTTTAATCAATCATAATTTTGTGAAGGGACCGTAAAATAAACCTAAATTTTGTCTGCATCAATCCCTGATATGTGTATTTTTATGATAATAGAGAGATTGAATTTGTAGTAAAATAAAAAATTCCGATTATTAAATTCCCATAAAATGTACACAGCCGTTTTCAATTTAAAATTATTTATGTTTACTTTGTAATATTCGTTCAAAATTTGTGTCCTCAGTTGTGGATATCTGATCTGAAATGGTAACCAAACATACTGTATAAATATTCCTTCTGTTAATTTTTTCTGAGACTTAAATGCTAGTTTAATTTTTTAATCATTATTTATTTATTTATTTATTTTGCAGATTGTGCTGATGTTCCCCTGTATTTTTACAACTTCTCCATGTTCATGAGCTCATTCTTCAGAATTCAATGGATTCCAGATTGCCTTGAAAAGTTCATTTTTCAAATTCTTGTTTTTTGGACATAAGACATCATTTGGAAGATAGACATCAAATTTTAAATGTGGAACAGAAATGAGTGATTTAATGTTGAAATTCTTGAATTATTATAAACTATCCTTCAAGATACAAGTATGAAAATTATTTAGCATGCATAAATTCTGATATTTGTGCCTTACTTAAGAAACTTTGTAAAAGGCATTAAACCTACATGAAAAAAAAAGTTATATAAAATTTTTAATAAAATTTGAACACTTGGTTTTGTGCATAATCACAATAAGATAACAAAGAATGCTTTGTCATCAAATACTTCAGAATTCTTTTAGATTATTTAAGTAATTATTTCTAATGCCTTCAATCGGAGGATATCACCCGTATGCATTGGCCAGCATTCCCACCCGTATGCAATTCCCAGCTTGGGCCTAAAGAAATTTTTACTGTTTCAGTAGGCGATTTCGATATAATTTCAATTCTGTAAAGTGTTATATAAAGCAAGAAAGTCAAAGATGCCACACTCATGGATTATGATGCCCATTCCAGACAGTATATACGGGGTGTCCAGTCCTACCGTCGCCCAATGGCTGTTTCCTAAAATGTTAGTCTAAAACACATAGTTCCAATTGCAAAAATGCTTTAAATTGCATAATCTATTATATAAAAAACAATTGAAGTCAATAAATCAAGTCCTATAAAAAATTAAGAAATTTAAATTTTTATATGATCCCCCGGTCCTATCAGTTATATTTAGAAAAAAAAAATCCTTAAACAATTTCACGCACAAAAAAAAAAAAAGAAAAATGGTCCTTCTACGACCAAAGTTCACTGAGTTACAGCTGCTTAAAGCCAGGGTTGGGAAAAAACCAGGTTTATTTGGTTTAAACCGGGTTTTTTTTGGTTTAAACCAGGTTGTTTGGGGTTTTTTTTAAATCCTTTTATAGTTACATGTTACATATTTATAAATAAAATTATTTGTAAAATGTTCAAATAAAAATTAATATTTCTTCTGAAAATAATTAAAACAAAGTAAATAAAAAATTGTTGCTATACTTATGTGGACATTGAAACCATTCAATTTTAATATTTTATTTAGAGATACTATTTTTTAAAATTAGTATCTACTTATATAATACGCTAATGTATGCGGTACCAAAATTGACGATATTTTTATTCTGGGAGCGGCAAGAACTAGATGTAAACATTAGCGTAATAACAATAACACACGTGCAAAAATCCAGATTAACAGTTGAATGACATCAAGTGAAGCAAGCCTATTCGTTACTGGTTAAGTGTGTCACGCAGTAGATAGATTAAAAAATAACAATGTATGTGCAAAGAAACAAAATCTTTCGGATTTTTTTACTTCACGTTTATTGCACATTTAAAAAAAAAAAAAAAAAAAAAACCACTTTGCAATGGGTTGAAGTATATTTTAGCCATTTCCCGTTTCCATACACGAAAAAGCAAATTGTTTCTGTTTGGTTTGATTAATGGCAACCATACTCTGAGTGATCTGCCAAGGATAGGAGATGCCTTCGGCCATCTACCATTTTCAGTGACATTACCACTGTGCCATGATGAGGACTCCAAAATCTTTCGGATCTATTCACATGTCCCATGGTCACCATCAGCTTTTGTCATGATGCCCCCAAAATTTGTGGCAACCATAACCTAAATACATTTCATGACAAATACTCTTAAAACCATGAAATATGATTTTCGTTGAAAGGACTCCGATAATTTAGACAAAACTGACTGAGTATATATGGTAAGGTATGGGGGGAGGCGAAGCTGGCTACCTTGGCAGCTAGTATAATATAATACGATAGTAATTGTTTACTACATTTTACATGGAATATTGCTCTTAGATTCATCAGTAATAATGGTGATAACTAGTTCAAAATAATATTTTTAAGGTTTAGAAATAAGTTGTTAAAACACAAAACCTCTATTTTGGAAAAGTTCAAGTATCAAGCATTACTCAAGTTAAAAATGCAGCCAATAATTTAAGTTTAATTAATAATTTTTAATAATTATAAAACAATAAGGTATCTAGAGTGATATAATAAACTTATTCTTGATACTTATGAGGATAATTTAAAAATATATCAGAACGTATTCTTTCTGTAGTATTCGTAATTTTAAATTATTCTTTTAAAAAAACCAATTGGTTTTTTTTGAGAAAAAACCATTTGGTTTAAACCGTGGTTTAAACCAGTCGGTTTAAACCATGCCAACCCTGCTTAAAGCTAGAGCACTTTTCGATATGCGAAATAGCTGTTGTATACAAAATGAATTTGAGTAAAACCCCATCTTTGTATCCAGACTGGGAATAGACCTTATAAATGTGATGTCTGTATGAAAGGTTTCTCTAAGAAAGAAAACTTGATGAGACATCTTGTTATCCACAGTGGTGAGAAACCTTTTCTGTGTAATGTATGTAAGAAAGAATTCGCCCTGAAAGATAAGTTGAATGCACATCTGCCTATCCACACAGGTGAGAAACCGTACACATGTGGTGTGTGTAAGAAGGAATTTGCTCAGAAATCATACTTAAATAGACATCTTCGTATCCATATTGGGGAAAAGCCTTTTGAGTGCGATATTTGCAATAAAGCATTTTCTCATAAAGAAAACTTGAATCGACATATTCGCATCCACACAGGAGTAAAGCCTTATGTGTGTAAAAAAGCCTTCTCTCGAACATCTGCGTATCCATACAGGTGAAAAAACCATGTGTGTGCAGTGCATGTAATAAAGAATGTTCTCTCAAAGAGATCCTGAACAAACATCTTCATACTCATACACGTGAAAAATGTTACGTGTGTGACATATGTAACAAAGCATTCCCTTGGAGAGAAAGCTTGAATATTCATCTCCATACCCACACAGGAGAAAAACCTTATGCATGTAAGGTTGTAATGTGTGTAAGAAAGCATTCACTGAGAAAAAACACTTAAAAGAGACATCTTCCTATCCACGCACGTTAGAGAAATCTTAACTATGTAATGGGTTTAAGGAAAAATTTTCTAAGAAAATAAATCTGAATCTTCAAACCCACATGGGAGAGAAATATGTGTAATATGTGTTTAAAAAAAAAATTGTCTGAAAAAATAAAAGTGATAAATCATCTATCCAAAACAGGGAGAAACTTTACATGTCTGAAATGTGTAACAAAACATTTTCTGTGAAATAGACTTATCCATTTAGAAGATAAGCCTTATGTATTTGAGGTATTAATAAGCATAGTTTCAGGAAAAAAAAATCCTGAGTAAGTATTTTTTTTTTTTTTTTTTTTGCCATAGGAAAAAAAAAAAAAAATTGTAATCACAATTAATATCTAAACTAGGGTTGTGTTATAAGTTCCGTTTTCTCAAATGTAAATGCTTTTATTTTAAAAAAGGATTAACTAGTTTTTTTTTATTATTTAATAAAACAATATTCTTTATTTATGAAATAGTTTTATAGTGTTACTTTGTGCAATTAACAATTTATAACTAATCAAAAAGTTTATTATAGTATGGCGATCAATGTAATAGTAAGATTCATTCTGTACATAAAAGCTGTCCTATTGTGCCTGGGATGGAAAAAACTAAAATATAATTTGTCCACTCGTATTTTAAATTTTTGTTCTAATTTTGATTTTGGTTTACGTTCTGAATCAAGCTTAGAACAAAAATTATCATTATACATCAAATTCCAAATAAGGATGAAATACAGCAAGTTCAATTTTTGTTCCAATTTTTGCTATTCAAGTTTAAAGCAAATTTTATTTAAGTCTGTTGTATACGGTTGGTATCAAAAGAAAAATAAAAGTAAATTCCAGCTAGTGCTCTGAGTTGAGAATATTCTCCAACCCATGAGAACTTGAGAATTTTCTTTTATTTTAATCTTAAGGATTTCTAAGCAATAATGGTGACTTTTAGATAAGTGTAATAGGCATGTAAGAACCTTAAAAGTAGGGCTCCTTTATTGTTTGGAAATTCATGCGAGCTTTAAATCTTGCCCTTTTTTTTCACTCAATTCCTTCCTTGATGGTAAATATTTGGAAGTAAACCTTTTTCCACTTAAATCCAAAATGAATTTTAAGTATTTTGGTTCATCTTAAAAAAAAAATGCAATAGCAGAAGAATAAGCAGACATAATAATTTCAGGATCTCAACAGATCAGGAACATCATGGAAAAATCAGGGTACTTTATTGATCTGGAAAAATCAGGGAATTTTGTAAAAATATAAAAAAATCGGGGAACTATTGTTTTTGCCTCATGACTGAGACTGTTTTTAATTGTTGATCAGCATCTAACTCATGAGGCATAGGTTCGTTCCGCATAATCCAATACTCAACTGATGTAGGCGTTTTACGAATCCGAAACCAGGATATGGATCACACAAGAACCTAGAAATACGAATGCAAATCTGACACTCAATTGATGTAACCACTATTCGAATTTGAAACTGCATGTATTCGAACTCATACTAAGATAAGTATCATATAAGAATCCATCAGACATATGAATGCAAATACAAAACACTCTTTTGGAGACAAAACTTCTGAATCAGGGCGATCCAGTATCTGGCAAGTCATATTCAAAAATAATGATCCATTGCTTCTAGTCAATAATACCTGTTGTTTTGTAACACCCATAATTTGGACGAATTCATTCTTCATTCGGGACCACATGTTAAAGGTTACTAATCTTCCCTATTCCCTAGTGGTGGATTGGCGATTGCCCTTTTCGTCAAGAGGGTGGAATTTCGTGGTCATTGTGACCGCAGTCCCCTTATTCCACTCGAGTTTTCTACTGTCACAGTAATTTTGTTGATCAGAGTAAATTTACAGATCATCATTGGGAGCGAGAAGATCAGGAAACTTTTTCTCAATTTCTGTGGCCATCCTGAATTTTATTTGGGAAATCACACTCTAAAAAGTGACATTGTCCTTTCTAAGGATTCTTAAAAAATTAATAAAATGATTTTAATTCTATTTCCATATTAATTTTCTATATTTTTTTCTTTTGAGTTTCATTTTTATGAATGGCAACACTATCACCACTTGAAGGCTACAGGTAGGGGAGGAATCATGGGGATTTAACCCCCCCCCTGATTTTTTTTTCTGCCTACGTTCTTGCAACACTATCAATTGGAAAAAACCTCTGCCAACATCACTACTCATGAAAAATGAAGAGAGAAGTATACTAGTTTAGTGAAAATGAGGAAGGATATGATAGTTAAACCAATTCATTATGCAGCAAACATTTTGGATTTCAAATTTAATGGTGTGAATCTAAGCAGGGAAGACCAAATAAGTGGATCAGAATTTATTCACAATATTGCTTCAACTACAGAAGACATGCCAGTGGAAGAAATTCTATCAGAACTTGCAGAATATCATGCATGTGAAGGCTTTTTTTAGAAAATCTTGTGAAAGTATTAAGTAAATTATAAAGTCTGGTGAAAATATTAGTACTGCATTCTGATGGAAAGACAAGTGCATTGGTTTGAGTTTCGCAAAAATTAGGTTATAAATACTAACCATACCAGCAACAACAACAACAAAAACTTTTTAGTACTTTGGACATATACACACAGCAAATATCAATTGAAAAAAGTGGAAAATTAACATTTGTGGGCCACAATGTTTTAAAAGACAAAAATGAAACTAATTTTGTACAATTTCAAAATATTATTGAAATGGAATATGCTTCTAATGAAGAAAGCTTTTAGTCTTCTGAAAATGAAAAAAATAGGTTTTTTTTTTTTTTTTTTTTTTTTTTCTGTACACCATTCTTGGGGGGTAAAGAAACACAAAAAATATAATTTTGCTTTTCATTTTGTTGCTCAGTTTAAATCTTTTTAAATTCATCTTATATACCATGTTTAGAATAGGTATTTTTGCAAAATTTAAGATTTTTTAATCAGGCAGCAATATCGCTAGATCATAACTTTCAAGAGAAATTTCTGAAAAATTCTCATTGAGAATATTCTCCAAAAGATTATTACCAAAAATTTAACAACACTAATTCCAACCTCACAAAATTTCTGAGAAATGTAGTTAATTTTAGAAATACACTTGCAGATTCATGTCTCTTTAAATTTAAAAGTACTCAATGTCATATATAAGGGTGTATGAAAAAGAAAGGAGAACCAAGCAACCATCATGTGCCACTAAAAACTTCAATTTATGCATACCAGACAATCGAAAATAATTTATTTCTTTAATTTCGTTAACTTTGTTGGGTTATTTTTTCTCGTGTTGCACACTTTTTTCAAAACCCTCCTCATTAGATATTAAATAAGCTTCAATTCTTTGAAAACAATAATTGAAAAAACAAAATTCTGACTCTTTGTTTAAAAATTACCCATTCGATTCGAAATATTCCTTCCTCTGCAGAGAAAAGTTATTTATCTTCCATTCTATTTTAACAAAACATTGATTATCTTCCATTCTTTCAATGTCAGGTTGAAATCAGCCAGTAACTGTAACATGATAGAAAAAAGCTATTGCAAATCATTTTATTATAAACTTCCTCCCATTATATCACATCATTTTACATTAAAAAGGTGTAAACGTGCCATTGTGTACATAGTGCAATTTTGTGCTCTATTAAAAGCAAACAAAATATTTCGGCATGTATAGTTGCCCTCTTTATAACATGGTAACTACGTACCATGCTATATAAATCCATGTTGCATGAGTTAGATTATAAAAGTACATGAACAGTGCACACAGTGTGTTAACAAGCAATACGAACACATCTGTATCATTCTTTTACCATGCTTTTCTAACTTGTTTCATTGAAAAAAAAAAAAAAGTTGCAATTTTTTTGCTGTGTTATATGAATACGTTTTACATGAACCTGCATTATAGGGAGGTCTACTGTAGTGTAGACTAAACTACAAATGTTTTAGAATGCTAAAATGCAGCTTTAATGTAATAGAAGAATTGCATTAAAATATTTGTTAAAATCGCCAGCAAAAGCAGTTTTTTTAAAGGGGGGAGGGAGGAGAAGAAAGAAGAGGGATTTTTTTTTTCAGATCTGTAATTGAGTAAGTAGTTTTGAAAGGATAGCTCCCTCCCCTTCCCAGGTACTGTAGTGGCTAACAAACCATCTTATCACCTTGGTTCCAAGTTGGATTCGTAGATGTACCACAAAATTCAACACCCCCCCCCCCTTCCATACACACAGAAATTCATGTACTCCCTATATGTTTTATATGTACATATGTCCCACTATAGTACAGAATATACAGATACACTTGAAATACTTTTTGTTCAACTTGGTTAATCCTTTCCCATGCAGTGGATAGACATTCGATTTTTATTTTTTGCTTTTGTTCTCTGGGTTTTTTTTAAACTATATTTTGGTTTGCCTTTCACTTTGTATCTAGAGAGATCTTACAATTTAAAATGTGGATTAATTTCCAATATGGAATAATTTGTAACATGGATTAATTTCCAAATAAAGTCCCCAGACAGCACACACGTCCATTTTATGTTCATTTCATGACAAGCTTGTCTATGTCTGTAACAAGATATCTCCTGGACATCATTTTAATATCTTTGGGAAAGTCCATAACATGGCATGAAAGGACATAAAAGCCCATTAAATATGTCTCTATCTACACCTAAACAGGAAACTTATCTTAAATTGATGTATCCAGAACTTATTATGCAAGTGACTCATATTGTGCCATTTTGACAAGTTATCTAATTATTATGGGCAAGATATAAACAAGTAATGGAAATGTTAGTATGTACATAACTTGCTCAGATGGACAAGTTTGTACTGTATGGGTCATATACCACAACAGACTAATCCTGGTTGTTTTATGAAGTGTCAGCTTGTCTGTATTAGCATCCTGGATGATTTAGTGCTATTTGGGTTGTCGCTGGGTCATTCCAAGTCAGTTCATTTAGGCCATGGAAGAGTCTTAAACTTCAACATCTATATATGGACCTTTTGTGAAAATCGATGTTTATATTGACATCCATAAAAAGGACAGAAACTATGTATAACATGGGTTATCTGGCATAACACTCTTGATGGTCGAGCTTTCACTTGGCACCTCTAAAAGTCCAGTTGTGGCTGAAATTCTTCCTTCTTTGAATATTATCTAATGCAGTGATTAATATAACAACTCTACATGCATATTTCATGCCTTAGAAGTTCAGAATATGTGTAAAAATTTCAAGAATGTACATTTTTATGTATTGCTACTCCACATAAAATTCTGTTTTATGATTGATGATGACTACAATGAAAATTATTTTTTAACCACCAATGAAAATATATTTTATTTTCATACAAAAATGTCATATTACATCATTGCCTTTTCATTTAGTCTATTTTTATTCATGTAAATGCCTATAGTGTCTGGATTTTTTTATAGTTGATGCAGGTAAAAAGCACAATCAACAAAACATATACTTTTTGCTTTGCATATAAAGCAAGTATGGGAAACCTTTGAAAAGTTGCAGGTCAAACTTTAGGATGTTAGCGAAGTCGAGGGCCGAACTTCAGGATGCTAGCGAAGTTGCTGGCTGTATACTTAGGATTTTTTATGGTTTATATTATTAATCTATGTGTTTTGAATGATATTTTGGTAGAAAGGCTGGCTGTTTCGTAAGCCCACTGAGTTTTATATTCCTTAGATAGTGCGAAAAGGGTAATTGATTCTAGCAAAGATTTCAAAACAGTTACTAGTTTTGCACCATAAATTTACTGATCTTAAAAAACCATAGAAATGCTTAATTTTTTTTCAGTTTTCTATACATGATAAAATATATTCCAAAAAGTATGTAAAATAAAATATTTTCACAAAACTTTGTTTTTTCTCGTTCTTTATTATTGCAGTTTTTATTATTTATTCATTTATTCTGTTTATTAATGTTATTTCTCAGTATTTAATTTTAGGCCGGATATTTTTAATATCTGGCTACTGCCAATTGTCCGGCACATTGGCCGGATGCAGTATGTTTGCCGGATATCCATTGCATCTCTAGTTTTATATGGGGTTTTGATATGTTCTGAAGGCCAGATCAAAATCCTTGGTGGGCTGTAGGTTGCCCATGTGTGCATTAAAGGAAAGGAATTTGGATTCAGACATTCAAAATTTTCTAAAATTATCCACACACTCCTTTAAGTATTTTAACTGTCTATCCCCAAAACATCGATAAGTGTGATAGATACATAGTTGCAAATTATTAAATAACCACTACTCCAGATTTTGTCACCAGATGTAATACAGTTATTGTTCTTCTCTATGTTTTTTTTATAGTTCTGCACACTTGCAAGCTTTCTTTCTAAATGATTATTAAATTTAACCAGTTTCATTATTAAATATTATTCATAATTATTAGAGATATTTATCTACCAAGCATACATATTATAGATGATATGGAAAATACTTAACTTTAGCTAAATAAAATTTTGCAATTTCTGGAAATAGCCTGAAATTGGAACAATTCTCAACATTTTGCTAATATAACCCATGTAATATCTTAAGCTTTTGCTAAACTTAAGCACAACCCAGATTTTTGCTTACAGAAAAAGGGGAGCAACAGTAAAGTTTGATAATTCAAATTATTGACAAGATTTGGTGTTCTAAAGATTCAAATTATCTCTCTTCTGAAATTTGAAAATTTTCAACTTTTTACTGAATCAAGAGAAAAAGAAGCAAAGCAAGCTAATTCTAGTAAAGGGTGCCTTCAGAAAACAAGTTGTATCATAACCTATAGTTCTTTTAATTAGAATAGGCGGCTGAAGGTCATCAATCTTTCCCTTGTAACTACAGTAATGAAAGACTCAAGGAATATTCACTTTTCCCCTCACTCTGTTCTAGATACAGAATAAAGTAAGACTGAATCATCCAAAGAAAGGAACTTGACCCTCAACTGTAGTACAAAAAACATGCCTTAATACTGACCTGGTTGTGGAACAGGAGCAGGGAAAACAGAAATGCCTGACTTTGAGTCACCTAGTCTAGTGGAATGGAGTATAATAGGGTCAACTCTTCATATACCTTTGGCTATAGTGAATGCAAACCATTAGTCCTGATTCACATACAGTATCTCTGTTCACCATGGGGACACTTCGGTTTTAGTGAACTTCGAATATAGTGGACAAAATTTGATGGTCCCCAGAGGTTCACTGTATTAGGTTTTTAATAAAACAAACTATCATAATGGAAGCTTATTTTCAGCTTTCAAAAACTAAATTTTTTTTTAGAAATAATTCTAGCAGTTACTTTTGAAATTAAATTGTTCAAATACTTTTTGTAAGAAGATACCAGTTATTTTAATCAGCAGATTAAAAAAAACTTCTTGATTAAGATATCATTTTTAGCCAATATAAATTTAATACCTTTTCTTTATGATAAAAGTATTCAATATTTTGATAAATAATTACATTTTGATTTGCTAATTTAAATTTTAAAAAATCCAATTATTGTAATAATTTTGGTTGTTATTTATGCCTTAAACACAATTAAAATACTTATTTTAATTTTGGCATAATTGTTGTTTTAATTACACCTCTGGAACTAAAAATACTTCTGAAAAAGTCAGGGAGTATTTTTACTCTTCTGAAAAATCGTAGATCAATTACAGCGAATTCACCACATGTGGTAATGGAAATCTTCACCTGATTGAGGTTTTCCATTTATGATGACCATGCCAAATGATTCAGACAAATAAGGAAAGTCATGACAGGTATTCACTAGGGCTATGACTAAAAAATTTTTTTCAAAATTTTGTATCGCCTGTGGTTGCAAATGATGAACTTTTGGAATCAGATTATTAAGCAGCTATTATTGAAGATGGCTCTAAAAAGAAAAAAAACTCCCGCTCCAAACCATTTTTGTTTCAGAGTGTGTCAGAAGAACCATGCAGTGCTCATGATAAAAAGTATTTTCTGTACTTTCAGATTTTTTAGTTTGATATTAGTATTATAATGGCACACTATAAATCAAAAGCAATTAAGGAAAATTTTGGAATGGTGGATATAGCTGTTAGTCCAACAAAAAGACAAGATATACCTAAAATTGAAATGCTTAGCCCTTTTAATCTTGCTACTTCTGGAAACAGCAAAAGATAAGAAAGAATGGATGAATCTGATAACTGGTGAACTTAGTATTATCTAGAGAAAATTTAACTTAATCAGACTGTCCAGTTTTAGCAAAACAAACAGTTATGTCAAAAGGAGTTAAAATAATTGCAGAAAATGAAAAAATAAAATAAAAATAACAGAGGAAACAGCATTCATTTCAACATGAAATAGAAAATATATTTGTCATAACAAAAACACAGGGAAATTGGCCATGTCAAGAAGATAAAGAACTGTTCGAGGTAGAATTAAATACAAGAACTATACAAGATAAAATTAGATATGTAACAAGCACAGCATCTCAACAATCGTCCATTCATCCCTCTAAGTCAGTATGAAAAAAATATGCTTCCCAATCAGAACCAACTGTTCTCCGCCACTAATATAATGACATATCATCAGAAGGTAATAATGAAATATTTTCCAAAACAACATCTGTCTGAATCAGACGTAAGTGAAAATGACAAAAAGGAAATGAGTTGCCTGATTTTCAACATCACAAGGACCTAAGTTGGTGACCAAACTATGTGTTTAAACAGGATCAAACAACAAAGATCTAGTTGAGCCTTGGAAATGGTTGGAGATATTTTTATTTGGACATGCCTAACCAATAGGGAGCAACACCCTTCTGCATGACAAGCAAGCATTTATTTCTGTAATACATTTCAATGGGGGGAAATCTGATGTTTAGCATCAAAAGATAGTATTAATTTCAAATTGCTGGGTGATTGTAATGGATTGCAATTGTTAAGCAAATTTTCCCCTTTGACTTCCCCACAAGGTATTGCATTTTGAAGTGAATAAAGATAATTAAAACTGATGTTTTAAAAAGTAACAAAGAGGTTTGGGCAAATTCATTGATTCCCATGTTAACATTTGCTTTTTATATTTTTATCCGACTTGCAACTCTGATTTTTATTCTGTTTTTAGCATGTATAGAAAAAGTATCAATGTTTCTAACGACAGTCTAAAATGAATCAGGCATATAGAATATTTAGTATTCCAATAATATATATTTAGCAAAAAGCTGCCATCTAGGGGGTGAATTACATGTATTTTTGAAATATAAAATATTATACTGTTTGATAATTTACGATTATGTTATCTGAATCTTTGATACTTTTTCCATGTACATATACAAAATCAGAGTTATTAGTAGGGCAAAAATATGTAAAGCAGATTTTAACATGGATGTCAGTGTAACTGTCCACAAACTTTCTTGTTATTCTTTATTCAGTGTCATAAGAGCTTACAAAATCCACTTTTCAGAATAACTTGGAGCAGCAAAATTATTTCACATGCATGATCTAAAAAATTCATCTCATTAAGTGGCTGCATCAACAAGATTTGAAAAAAAGAAAGGGGCGGGGGAGTTAATGGCAAGGAAAGTTATTTTAAGGTAAAACTCATAAATATTAATACTAAATTTGTACATTTACAGGAAATTTTTTAATTTATCAAATTACAATTTCATACATATATCATATGGGGGGAGAAAAGGCACCTTTACACTGATTTTTGTAAAATGAAGCTTTGATAAATGTAAATGTAAATGGAGCTAAAATGTAACTTTGATATTTATCACACTTCCTCAAAAATGAGAAAATACCATTTTTTGCCCTTTTTTAAAAAATTCTGTAAAAATGATTGAAAAATTCTGTAAGACAATTGAAAGTTGATTTCTGCAAAACAGAATTTTGTAAAATTTCAAAGTTTGATTCATTTTTATGCCTTTAGCCAATTAAAATGTCCCGTCTTTTTGTTTGTTACAATTTCTTTTATAAATGTTACAACGTCCAGGCAGCCTTACATTCTGTGTCACTCATTGCCCATTAGAGAAAGGGAAAACAATTTATTGTTTTTTTGCATGTATAGAAAAAGTTATCACCTTGTGTGGGTATGGGTGCCGGCAGAATATTTCCCAGGGGAGGGGGCAAAAACTACTTTAACGTATGGTTTGCATGTTGGAAAAAGCAAGGGAAAACACTAAATACAAAAATCCAGGGGGGGCCATTGCCCCCCCCCCTTGCCCTATGCTGCCAGTGCCCATGTGGGTATCCATATACCTATACAAGGTGATAATGTATGAGTATCAACATACCGATATTTTTTTATATAAGAAGATAAATAATTTCAATGTTTTGACTTTGATGATTGACTCTTGATTTATATCGGGACATCGATAATTTGTTATATTCAATATTCTTTGTTAGGTGTTGCCTGGTCATCCTTTTAGAAATGTATTTCTTCAAGGACTCATAGATATATGGGAAAAACTATATTGAGCATCATGGGAGAAAACTTTATGATAGCCATTGTAGTGGCAGACATATGCGCACAATGGTACTTGCTTAAATTATAATGATTATTTAACATATAGTATAAGTAGGCTATCCCCCCCCCCCTGACAGCAATGCAATGATGTCCTGCATTTTTTATCTCAGAATCTGGTCACCCTAAATTGATACCCTCTGTGTATCTTGTGCATATATGGAAGGAAGGGTGGAATGGATATTTTTTACATACTTCAAAAAAGGAAGAAATACTATGTTTAATGCATATATTAAACATACAAAAACTTATTTGCTAAGTTGCATGTGTTCAGGCAGTGAATGGATGTAAATAACGAACTCCAAAGCAATGCACCGTCTAATCACATCGCTTTACTCTTTTCCTGAATGAAACAAACAAACAATCAACGAAAACGTTTGCTCTATGAGAGAGAGAAAAACTGGTGAGACAATCGTAAAGATTGACTGTTGCAATTAAAATTGGGTGAAAATATGTAACATGTTTAACTTTAAACGCAAACCGCGATTTGGCAGACGGCAGACGACACAACAGTTGTGCAATTTTCCGATTCTCCCCCTACCTCACCCTTTTGATCTTCTGTCTAGCAATTTATTATGCAGCAAAAACTTTCTCCACATAACTGTAGTTCTGTAGGAAGAAAGAAAGAAAAGCATAAACAGACCACATGGCCTTTCTCTTTGTTTATATTTAGCTGCCGGAGGAGCACATGCAAAAATAATGAATCATCAGCACTTGAAATGTAATGCACGTGTGTGTGTGTGACATATATTTTTAGATATGTACAGTGATAATTTTTTACTGCATGGACCAATTTCAAAAAATCTTTCTTTTTTATTGGAAAGGGGACAGCTCAGGGATGGTTCCATATTAATTTAATCACAATCTAATGATATTATCATTCCAAAAATCAGATATAAAACGTTTTTAAACCATTGTTGCCAGTAACAGTGCTAGTCTTTATGTCTAAAGTCTCCACGGTTGGCCACTTTCGACTATTTATTATCAAGTTAGGCATCAAAAAATGTGTTCACAAAACTGAACTTCGCTTGTCAATATGTTCTACATTTGGAGAGAATTAGCCAAACCCTTCTATTTTGCAATGGGAATAATGGTATAGTTTAAAAAGGTTTGCTGGTACTAAAATATGTTAAAAGTCGCCAAAGTCAACCACTTTTAGCAATTTACTACCAAGTTTGGTGCCAAAATATAGTTTTTCAAAACTAAATCCAGTTTGGCAATATTTGCTATATTTGGCGAGAATTTGCTAAACCCTAATAATTTAGAATGGGAATAAGTTTTCATTATGATGAAGTAATTTGAAGTTGTTTGTCTTTTTTTTATTATTATTATTATACTTGTTCATGAGTATAAACCAACACTGAAATGTTGCACTGGAGTATTCTCCCATCATAAATAATCTAATGAAAGGAGAGTGTGGAAATGGTTTGCATCTGTAACAATTTCCAGCCAGAAAAAAATAAGTAAGGAGTGATCTAGGGCACTGATCTTTTGTCAAGAGCATTTCTTCACTAGAGGAAAGTAAAAGTATTAACTCGATGGGGTCAGCTCCACCCAGTTGGTATTTAAAATAAAACATCACAATGGATGAGATGAAGCACCAAATTGTGTATTCACAAATATGAACAGGCATCATAAATGTTTTTTTTAACATTGATTTAATGTTTAATACCTACCACCAGACATTCTTATCTTCATACCAGAATGATTAGTATTTCTATAACTAATATAAGAAACAGTATTTTAATTGAGTGTTATCTTTGAAAAATTTCAAGCCAATTGATCAAATTCTGTTGAAAATCGGGAAAACAGGAAAATAGATTTTTTCCAGGTTTAAACAGTTTCAAACAATATCTCTACTGTGAATGCAATTTTAAATGCATGATGTAAAAATTATGCCTATCTCTTTTATCCTGATTTAAAAAAAAAATGAACTTGTAATGTAGAATCTTTTAATTTTTATATCCATAGTTCATTCAGAAAAGAACATTGGAGTACTTTTTTTTAAGTTAATTTGAGTAATCTCAGGCTGCTGGTGACTGAACTACAATAGCTAATTCATAATTTTTACTTTTCATTCTATTGGAGTTACTTTCAGGATCTGATAATTGCCTGCCCTCCCCCCCTTCAAAAAAAATTGCTAAAAATCAGGAAAAGATGTTTTTTTTAAATTTTACTAAGTGTGGATGTTTTATGTATTTGTGTAAAATTTTAAACTGATTGGTCCAACAATGTGGATTTGTATATGAAAGCATATATACAAATAGATTTTCTGTTTTATTTATAAGATTCAATTTTTTAATGTATATACAATATACATTTAATCTACAGCCACTTTGAATATTTTTTACAGAATTCAAAGATGATACAAAAACTTTTTTTGATTTTTTTTAGAAGATTTTCAAAGACTTTACATGAAATATTGAAATTTCTGGTTATTTTCCAAGTTACCTGACTTTTACTGATCTTCTTGATCGCATATAAACCCTGTAACTATAGTGGTAAAATTCTGGAGAAATTTTACTTTATCTTTTCAAAACTGGAAAGAGTTATATGCTTAGCAACATGAAGATCAATATTCAAGCTTCATTCACAAAAAAAAAATGCAATCTTAATACATTGTCGTGCCCACATCATACAACTGAATGTTCCTTCTTTGCATGATTCTTGCAGTTCCTTTTGTCAGCAAATGCTTTATGACATACTTCACATACATACGGTTTCTCACCTGCATGAGCACCAACATGCCTTTTCCAGTTCCTTTTATCAACAAATGCTTTATGACATATTTCGCACACATACGGTTTTTCGCCCGTGTGGATACGAGCATGCACATTTAAGGTCGGTTTCTGAGAGAATGATTTGTGACATACGCTGCACACATAAGGTTTCTCTCCCGAGTGGGTACGACAGTGTATTTTCAAGGCTACTTTCTCGGAGAAAGCTTTCTTACACACGTCACATGAATACGGTTTCTCGCCTGTATGGGTACGAGCATGTATTGTTAAGCTTGATTTCTGGGAGAATGTTCTACGACATATGCCACATGCATAGGGTTTTTCTGCTGAATGGGTTACAAAATGTCTAGTCAATGTCTCTTTTCGGCGAAAGGCTTTCCTACATATGTCGCACACGAAGGGTTTCTCACCTGTGTGGGCACGAGCATGTGCATACAAGTTTTCTTTCTTGGAATATGCTTTATGACATATGTCACACACATAAGGTTTTTCACCTGTGTGGGTACGAGCATGTATGTTTAAGTTTAACTTCTGCGTGAATGCTTTATGACATATGTCACACACGAAAGGCTTCTCGCCTGTATGGATGCGTATGTGTCTATTTAAGGTTTCCTTCTGAGAGAATGCTTCGTGACATACGTCGCACACGTAGCGCTTCTCTTCTGTATGAAGACGAAGATGCGTGATCAAAGCTCCTTTATGACAAAATGCTTTCTTGCATGTATCACATGTGTAAGGTTTCTCCTCTGAATGGCTTTCTCCGTGGACACGAAGATGTGCAATCAAGGTTCCTTTATACGAGAATGCTTTCTTACATATGTCACATACATAAGGTTTCTCAAGTGTTTTGGATTGAGTGTGTGCACTTAGATTAAATGGAGACGATGTCTTTTTACAATTGTTACACACATAAAGTTTTTTCCCTATATGAATAGAAACATGTTGATTCAATACATCTTTCTGAGAGAATGGTTTCCTGCATATGTCACATACATAAGGTCCTTTTCCTGAGTTCAAACAAGCATGTGAGTTAAAGCTTGTCTGAGAAAATAATTTGAAACATGCACTGCACTCTAAAGTTTCTTCAGTTTCAAGAGCACTAGAACCAACTTCCAAATGGGATTGTTGAGATAATGATTTTTGGCAAATATCAGTTGAGCAAGTTTCTACAGCCATTTGATTAGTATCAACATGGAAAATTCCCAAATATGGATGATAATTGATGCAACTTTAAATATGAAAATATTCTCCAACTTCATTTCATAATTCCCTCCTTGATATAAGTACAAACAATTAGCTCATCAGCAATTTTTATTTTTTACTGTCAGAGTTTTACTATCGCATACATGCTTTAATATCCAGTAAATATAGAATGACCTCACACTAAAAGAGCAGGTGATAACTTTTTCCCCTTTCAGTGTATTTACTAAATAAATTTCTATTATTATATAAGATGCAATAGTTTGGGTGATGTAACATTTCTTTTAAAGATAACTCTTCTACTACTAGATTTCTTTTTTTTTTTTTTTTTTTTAAGGGATATATCTAGATTTTTAAAGTGAAATGGTCATGTAAAATATCACAAGATAATTTCTGATCAATGCATAAAATTTATTGCACATTTAAAAACATACATTTTGAAGGTAAATAGAAAAGCTATGAAGAACTTCAGAATGTGGAGGAACAGTGAAAAGGCACAGGAAAGCTATGTAATCTGAAAATAAAAATAATAAATAAATAAAAAATAAATCGTAATGGTTAAAAAACATTCCATTTGAAATACCAAGCAAGTCAATATTGACTTAACATTAATAAATTCTAACTTCAGAATTACTCAAATGCTTTTAACAAGAAAAATATTATTTTTCCCCTCTTACTGTGTTCTTAGCCCTTAGGCAGGAAAATCCTGCTACAAGTTGAAATTATACGAATAGAAATAGCTAAGATCTTTTTCTGAAATTATAAAGTATTAGTGGGTGCCCAGTGGTTGAAATTTGACCGTAATATATTAAATTTTTAAGTTTAGACATTACTGGGGTTATTTAAGACAATCCTCCAATTTTATCCTCTATAATTATTGCTCATAACTTTTTTAAAATTTTGTTCCATTACATCAGCTGCGAGCGTGTACAAAATATGTCACATGCGTGTATACAAAATATGTCATTATGCATTAATTTTCCGGTTATTTGAAAAACACGAATAATAGGAAAAATGAGGTATAGCTTGGCTAAGCCATATTTAAAAAAGCAGTAATGCGTTTTTTGACATTTCCCTGTTTATTTTATTTTGTTATTGCTTTATTGGCCAGGTTTCATCTGTCTTTTTCAAAGTATGTAAAATTTAAATAAACAATTAATGTAAAATCCCAAATCATGGAATGATCGAGTATTACTTGCTTTGACATTCAATTGAACATGTATAAAAACTGGCTGTCTCAATAACATTCCAATTTTTTGTGCTTGGGACTTATTTATTGTCATTGCAAATGCAGGTATAATTGGAAATATTGGTTTCTTTTGAAAGTTAATATAGCTCCGAACCAAACATATTCCAATTAAGCATTTATTCGGAATCCAAATTTTCTTAGAGTGCAATATCCCAGTTAAGCTTCACAATTAATAGCATTATAATGGACAAACTTGATGTGCATTCTTGTTTTACTGATTAATGCTTCCTTTGTATTTAAGTTTCCGATCAGTAAAATTATGCAATTAACTTTCAACACTAACATATGTGGTAGAAAACTATGGTAAGCCGGACGTAAATCCTGTCAACAATTTTTTCTTGGCGACGTTAAAAGACTACTTCTAAAACACTGTTGTTCCCAAGTCAAAGCCTAAAATATTATCAGTATACAAAAGAAGTATTTCTATGCAAATAAAAGTATATAAAAGTATCACTGCACTAAAAAGAAATTTGTATATTTATTGGATTAATCATTTGATTCAAAATATGGAAATGGGAAAAACATATGAAATTAAATTAAAATTCCAAAATATGGAGATGAGGATAAAAGAACTCTTTACTCAAAATGATGCTTAGTGAATCTTGTTAGGTTTGTTCGGAATTGGCACAGGTTTCATATATTTGGCATTCTATCAGCAGACTGAAAATTATCCAAACCACTAACAGTCAAAGAACTCAAAAACTCTGCTGGATAATTATTTATTTTACAGTCATCATAGCAAATTATTTTATTGTAGGTATGATATGTTCTCTTTTCACCATGAATTCGATTAAGTATATCAGTATTAATTAAAGTACAATCATCATTTTTAAGAGCTAAAATAACTGAATTCAATATGTTATCTGAAAGCATGTTTTGTCAGAAATATTTCCATGTGCCTCTTTAATATAATATTATTTTCATCTATTAATTGCTGACGTATTTAAATAACATTTTTACTAAACTGGTGAATAGTTTCATATTTTGTAAATTTTGTTGGAATACTGTAACCCTATAGTATCGTTTAACTTTAATGTTATTTCAAAATTGACACAACAATAGAACCATTGCTTGACTTGGCACAAAGTATTGCATGCCAATTTACTTCTCTAATTTTTTACAGTGCATGTACATATTGTACATACATTTTATCATTCACACAACCACCTCCATATGAACTTTGACTGTGCCAAATTTCACACTCCTCCGTTCACGCAATATGCTGTAAAAGGGACAAAGATTTTCCTTAGCATATTTATATTTGGATGAAAGAAAACTACTCCAGACATACAATTATAATAGATGATAAACATGTGTGGAATTTTGTACTGTTATCAATAAATACTAAGGTGTATAAATTAACAGGAGCTTTCAAACTACCAACATAACAAGAACTGGGTGTTTTTGTTACTGATTAAAAAGCAAAAATGATTAAAATCACTGTAAATAAACTCCATTAAAGTTATATTTATCTACAAAGAAGTTTTAGAAAAACAGTAGAATTAAGGGGAAAAAAGTAATATGTTTTTTACCAGTTTATAGTTTTTAGATGAAAAACTACTGCATTTAGAAATAATACTAATAGGATATAAAATGCCAATTGACATTTAAAAGTTAATGGTAGTTGCATTTCTTAGTAGCTTAAAAAATGGATACAAATAACAGGAAATAGCAAACACAACTTTGAAACAAACTGTTAAATATATTAACTTTCTCAAAATACTTAGGATTACAATGAAGAATTAAATAACTTTATGTATTTTTGCAAAAGTCATTCTTTTTCATTCTTAAATTTTGCAAAAAATGCAAGGAAAGAGTGAAAACAAAACAGCATGCAAAAGAAAGAATTGTAACTTTTTTTCCCTCTTGTTTTAGTTTACTATTCATTATTACTTTTAATCAGAATGTTTAGAAATTACTCATCTACTCAATGGTAGCCATAAATATTTTTGGTACTTTTCAGTTAGCCAGGCACAAATTTTGCCAACTTTTTTTTTTTTGGCAACATTCTTTCTATATAACAAACTCTTCTATATAAAGAATTATTTTTAAAACATCACTGTTCTCCAAAACAAAGCTAAACCATTAATCAATATATAAAAATAAATAAAATTTATATATAAAATACAAAAGTATCAATGCACTAAAAAGAAATTTTTATGCTTATTGGATTAATCAACTGTTCCAAAGTATGGATATATCCTAGAATTTTATAAAATGGATCCTCAATTCTTCTCAGGGGCATATTTAAAAAGGTGAGGCTAGGGGTGTGGATCCCCTCTGAAAATGCAAAGCCATTATTAAAAAACAGCTGTTTTAATACATTTACATTAACTCTAGTCCCTCCGACATGAAAACTTATACTAGTGCCTCTTCTCTATATAAATTCAGTGAGGTACAGCTCAAAGGTGCTGATGGGCAGTGCCCTGATATTTATTTCTCCATTTGCCATGGCCTCGAAGCCATTCAATTTCCTGTTTGTTTACACCAGTCAAGGGATCAACAAAATAACACTTGTGGTGGACTTTGAAATGGTGCAGACCTTCTTCCAAGTTATTAATGAAAAATGTAACTCTATACTGGAAGTGAAGCTAAATGAGTCATTTTAGGCTTGTACGCAAGTCACACAGGTCTCAATTATTTGGTAACTTTTCACTTGCACCAGACTAACCGAAGACTCTGAGAGAGTGAACAAATTTTCTGATTGTAAAGGGTGTCCGTAAGTTCATGCAAGACTTAAATTAACTCTTTGAAGCGCAACCCTTTCCCAATGCTGAAAAAAGGGCAGCCATTGCCATCGCTCAACTTAACTACCAGCAAGATGGCAGACAATCTGGTTGTGCCCGGCACAGCCAGCTGCGTCAAAAAAGGGTCTCTAGATCTGTGGCACGTGATGAACGTTTCGATCGTCCGCCATCTTGCTGGTAGTTAAGTCGAGCGATGGCAACGGCTGCTCTTTTTTCAGCATTGGGCAATCTATCCAGCTGTTCTCGCGTTCTTCCATTTTTCAGCAGATGTCAGTGCTGTTAAAAATAAGTGACCATTTTTTTTACGGGAAATGATGTGCTAAAAAGTAAAGGATTCTCATGGAGCTATGTCACCCGCAACTATATTTTTTTAGAAATCAAATCTATTCTTCGTGACTGGAAACAGTCAAAACGTCAGAGTTTGGTGTTCCCAGAGCAGAAACACTGTGCGTTAAAGGGTTAAATAGAAAACACTGTTTCTTTTTTCCCAATTGTAATTTTTTTTTTTTTTTTTTTGTGAAACAAAGTACACAGGATATGGTTATGATGGAATAGCACATCAGGCAAAAGATTTCCACAACTTTGCTTGCACATATGCACTCTTTTGTTAAAATTTCCCCAGGACCATAATGAATAAATGTGGCCGAATTTTGTTGATGCAGCATTGAGCCGTCCACACATCCTTCTACAATGCAGCAGGAATGGATAAGAGACCCTCTCAACAAGAAACGGCCTACGGCCGCCCTTCATCTCCTGCCAACCTTCGACTAGACATCTGCTGATGGCTTTTTCGAACCGTTCCCTTTTTCACTACCTCCGTCATTTATGGAGGCTTTTTTATTTTATTTTCATTTTTCTTTAAAAAAATCAAAATTCATTCTCTTCTTTTAATTACAAGATATGAAAGACACTCTACAAATGACACGCTGGGGATAAGTGCATGAGCACAGGTGCCTCCTGAAAACCCCTACTTCGGTTCGGTTCGATTTGCAGGAATGGATATGTGCTTGTTGACCTAGACCTTTCAAATAACATAAGGAAGAACATAAAAATAATTTCAAATAACATAAAAATGGTGTTAAATTACATGACTTTTCTCATCATTTATCATCAAAATCATAATTAAAACTTTCATTATTTTTGGAATGTTGTTCAACAGTGAAAATACGTTATTCTTTCATACAATTATGCATTTTTACTAACCCTAAACTGACAGATGTCAAACTATTTTTCTTCTTTGGTTGCACAAACACTAAATTAATTAATCTTCTATTTAATTCAAATCTTGCATAAATTTGACACCCTTTACATAAAATTTGAAAATGCCCTGGCATTAGGATCACTTTTCTAACTTCAGGACTTTTATTGATCTTTCTGGTAACCCTGTGATTACAATCATGAAATTATGCAAATAAAATTAATTATATATATAGGGCCCTACAAAATATGAGAAAAACTTTTTGGAATTATGCAGCATCGATGCAGTAGATTATTGAAATTATGCGAAATTTACAGAAATTTATTGAAATAATGCAGATGAGTAGGGAAATAACTATGTTAAAAAGAAAAGAGTGATATTTTAATTTACAATTAAAAACAAATAATTGTGTCTATGCAGTAAAGTTTATTAAAATAAAATGGTGTTAGTCTGGCAGCTTATGATTCCTTCAAACTCTGCCTCTATTTTGTAAATATTTGGCCATAGCATGAAATTGCACTTTCACAATTTACAATTAAAAACAAAAAAACAATTAAAATTGTGACAACAATTTTAATTACAAGACACAATTTTAATTACAATTAAAATTGTGTCTATGCAGTAAAGTTTATTAAAATAAAACGGTGTTAGTCTGGCAGCTTATGATTTCTTCAAACTCTGCCTCTATTTTGTAAATATTTGGCTGTAGCATGAAATTGCACTTTCACAGTCTACAAAATTTGGTAAAACAGAGTTCTTGCTTTGGCTTGAGTATGAGTTCTGCGAACCTCTGTGAAATAATTCCAAAATCTTATAAGTTTTCAGCAGAACATTCCTTAACATACCCCTTGTAAGCAGCATTCTCAAATGTTATTTGTGAATCATCAAACCCTGGAATATTGTTGAAGACTTCAGTATCAACATTCATGTTGGACAATTGGTTTGGGTCAACCACTCAAGCCGATTTCATGAATTTCAAACAAGGTTGGGAAAACTTAGGTCCTCGCTTTTTGGAGACGCCCATTTCAACACAATAATAAACTTTCGATTTTGCTGCTGTTTTGTGACATTTTTCCTATCCATGGTCCCAGATTGGGAAACAAAGAGCCTCTAAAGAAAATATGTTGAGAAAAAATTAAGAAATAAAAAGTTTCCTGAAAAATAAGGTATGCAGAAAGTTGTAGTTTGTGTGGAGAATTGTAAATTATGCAAAATTCCACATTTTCGCATATTTTATAGGATCCTATACAGGGCCAGCGCTAGGGATTTCAAATTGTTAGCCATTAAATTAGCCAAATTTCAAAAGTCTTAGCTTTTTTTTTTTTCATTTCTTACAGAAATTTTAACAATCTTTCGACGTAATTTTGAAGATCGGGGGGATTTTTGTTTTCCCAGTGGAAAAATTGTTCGCTAATACGGAGTTTATTTCGCCAAATTTACGGTTTTATTGCATTTGGCGAGGTGGCGAATGCTTAGAGCGGGCCCTGCTATATATTTATATATGTATATATAGTTAATAAGTAAAAAACACAAAGAATATTACTGCAAAAATGACCTACCCCATAGGGGAAAAAAAAACATATCAGAATCAGAGGACCAAAACAGCATGAAATTTGAAATACAATGAACCAAAGTATACCAGAATGAATGGGGCGGAAATTATAACCTCTGGGACATTCTTCAGGGGCCATATACCCAGAAGATATATACATTGTGAATTAATGACTTTTCTAACAGCATGAAGATAATTATTTAACCCTCTCGTCACCCTGAACCTTATATGAGGCTCCTACTTCAAATAGCAATATTTAGAGAGAAAACAATTGAATTTAGTATTTTTTTCTTTCAGTGATATCAA
This sequence comes from Cheiracanthium punctorium, assembly GCA_038373885.1. NCBI lineage: Eukaryota > Metazoa > Arthropoda > Arachnida > Araneae > Cheiracanthiidae > Cheiracanthium > Cheiracanthium punctorium. Next base: position 221,363 of record JAWZYV010000136.1, on the reverse strand, counting down.
TATCATTCATTCATGTAGAAAGTATATGAGGCTCTTAACGAGATGCATAAATCATGCTTAGATTGCAGAACTAGTCAATTTAGATCATTTTTTACAGTTTTGGCTTCATTGTTTCAGGAGAAAAATTAAGAATAATATTTATGCTGCTTTTTTACCCTTTTTTTTTCTTTTTAAGGTAAGTATAGTTTTTTCTTATTCCTCAACCTTTACTTAATATGTGCGTCTTTTTAAATTAATTTTAGCATAACAAAATGCTTCGAAAATGCAGAAATTAATATTAGAAAAATCGAATATTAATCGACATTAGAAATTTTTTTTTTCATGATTTATAATAGTATTTCAGATGCGTTAAATGCTAGACAGATTTTTTTTCTCTGATTTTTCATAACTTGGTGATTAGAGGGTTAAGTTTCATTTGTGAGAACTGTTTCTGACACATGTCCCTCCATTAATCGCTTCTTTTTTGTGTGGATGCCCTTTATGTGGAGAGAAAAATGGTTCCTCCAGTTCCTTTTATCAGTATATGCTTTATGACAAATTTCACACACATAAGGTTTTTCACCTGTGTGGCTCCGGAAATGAGTATTCAAGCTCGATTTCTGAGAGAATGCTTTTTGACATATATTGCATTCGTAGGGCTTTTCTCCTGAGTGAGTACGATAATGTGTATTCAAGGCTACTTTGTCAGAGAACGCTTTCTTGCAAACATCACACTCATATGGTTTGTCACCTGTGTGAGTACGAGTATGTACAGTTAAGCTTGATTTTTTACAGAATGTTTTCTGACATACGTTGCATACATAAGGTTTCTGCTCTGAGTGGGTTCGAAGATGTCGAGTCAATGTTTCCTTTCGAGAAAATGTATTCTTACATATGTCACACACGTAAGGTTTCTCGCCTGTGTGGATACGTGTATGTGCATCCAAGTTTTCTTTCTTGGAATAGGCCTTATGACATGTGTTGCACGTATAAGGTTTCTCACCAGTGTGAGTACGAGCATGAGCATTTAAGTTTAATTTCTGAGAAAATGCTTTATGGCATATGTCACATACATACGGTTTTTCGCCTGTGTGAATACGAATATGTGTACTTAAGTTCAGTCTCTGAGAAAATGCTTTGTTGCATACATTGCATACATAAGGTTTCTCTCCCGTGTGAATACGAAGATGTATCATCAAAGTTCCTTTTCTAAGGAATGTTTTCTTGCACACATCACACACATAAGGTCTTTGCCTTGATTTAGAGCAAACATGCATGTTAAAGTTTGTCTCAGTAGAAAATACTTTGTAACACACAGTGCATTCAAAAGTTCTTTCAGTTTCAAGAGCACAAGATTCAACTTCCCGGATTGCCGAGACAAAGTTTTCTGGCAAGCATCGATGGGGCAATTTTTTGTATCCATTCATCAATATTGAAGATACCTTCTGGGTATGGCAGTTGACACAACTTCAATTAGAGAGCATTCTGAAACCTCCAGTCACAATCCTGTGCTAGATGCAGGTATAAAAACTTCCTGAGATATGTTTTTTGACAACCAAGTAACAAATACCTGAGTTTTGTTACTGCAGATCAGACCATAAGCTTTAAGATGCATTAAATATTGCACAATTTGTTAGTAAGGCCATGATTAATTAGTTCTTTTAATTAGTAGTTTTACAAGATTCATTTATTGTTCAACAAGATACTAAATATAGGTCTAAAGTTTTCTTGTGAAAAGTGTTTGAAGAAATTTGAAACTTTCACTTAAAAATGTCAGCATCACAGATTTTCAAGCTTAAACTATACTAAGAATAACAAATATTTCTGATCTCTACTTTAAATTTTTTCTGTCACACGTCAAAACATTGCACATTTTGAAACAAAACACTTTTCTAAGGTAAACTAGAAAGCTATGAAGAATTTCAGATAGTGAAGGAACTGTGAAAAGGCACGGGAAAGCTTTGTAATCTAAAAGGAATAATAATAAAAGAATGATAAAAATAAATTAAACTGACAACAAAAGAAATATGACATTCCAAATAAAACCTATAAAGTTTGCAATGAATGATTTCAGAGAATAGCATTAAAATACTATTAAAAGGATTTTTAGGTAAATTTTAGCTTTTTAATAGGATTTTATCTCCTTTTTCCTGTTTATAAATAACATTAAAATATTTATATTTTTGCAGAACTTAAATTCAATCAACAAGCATATATATATATATGTATATATACTGGGTGATTCAAAATAGATGTTAAGGCGATTATTTTTTAAACCATAAGTGATCGAAACATACTTCCAATTAGAAAAGTTCATCAAATTAAGAGTAGCTTTCAGATATGACATTTTTTTACTGGGGGTTGTATACATATTAAAATACTGAATTTAATTTTTATATGGTCCCTCCTTTCCTACCCTTTATATTTAGAAGAATGTTGCTCTTTGCCTAAGAAACTTAATAAAACAAATGCCGTGTCTCTAGGTGAAATAGTTAGCGAGAAAATTAATTTTGAAAATGATGACTTACACCACTTTACCTACTGTGTTGGCATCAGTTTTCAGGAGAAAAAATCTTTACTTTAGGGGACCAACTATGAGTTGATAAAATAAAGATCCTATTGTTGGGAAAAACAATTAATGCATTCAAATGTGTGAAATTTACAGGTACAGTTTTACCTAAAATGATCGGTACTGCTTTATGAAATTAGTGATAATTTATTCTTTTAGGGGGGTCATCCAATAATTACATCACGCTTGTAGAGAAGGAATTTTAAAGTGTAAAAGGGAATGACAAAATAATGGTGTAGGTTACTAAGGTGTGGTAACTTTCTCTAAAAACTGCCAAACATGCTTTACAGGAAAATTCTAGCTAAATTAAGATTTGAGGAGTCAGCTGTGTCTATCGAGTCACTATTAACATAAATTAACGTCACTTGAAAAGTAATTACATTTTTCTTACTTTTGAGACATCCCCTTAGTGCTTGGCGACAAATACCAAAATTTTCAAATTGCAATATCTTACTAACTATTTCACTTAGAGACACGGGATTTGCTTCATTAATTTTCTTAGCCAAAGAGCAACATTCTTCTAAATATAAAGAGTAGTAAAGGAGTATAAAAATTAAAGTTCGTATTTTTTTTATGTATACGACACCCAGTAAAAAAAATGCCATATCTGAAAGCTACTCCTAATTTGACGAACTTTTCTAATTGGGAGTATGTTCCAATCACTTACGGTTTAAAAAATAATTACCTTACCATCTATTTTGAATCACCCGGTATATATATATATATATACATATACACAGGGTGTGTCGTCACAATCCCTACCTGGGTTTGGAAGAATATATAAAATAATATATTACCAATACAGCAACAAAGTTGACTTTACTGGAGACATTAACATTACAAGTTTTGTTTCACAAATAATGAGCTTCTCTGTTGCTGGATTGATGAGGTGCTGATGACAACAATCACCTTGTGGTCACCTCAATCTCCAGACCAAACTCGCAGTTTTTTTTATGGGGTTACATAAAAGACCATGTGTTAGTGCCTCCTATGCTACTTGATGTACAAGATTTATGCCAAAGGATCACAACTGCATTTGCTACTATTGATCGTGGCATGTTAAAGCGAGTGCAGGGAGGGAAGAATTTGAGTTTAGACTTAATATCTACTGCATTACGAAAAGTTCACATATTGAACACTTATGAAGCAAAACTTGTAACATTTCTTTATCTAATAAAGTCAACTTTGTTTCTGTATTGGTAATATATATACCTAGTCAGATAATGTAGGCGCACGCCGGGCGCGGATACATTCAAAGGTCTTGCAGATAATTGTAACAATGCATTTTCCGGTAAATGAAATGTTGTAACAATGCATTTTCCGGTAATTCCAAGTTTTTATTTTATTTTATGGATAGTTACCTAAAAGAAATATCTTTTTTAAGTCACTATAGCCCAAGCGCATTGCACAGATATGTGCGCATATGCGGTTGTGGAATTTAGATATGAGTTTGAGGAAGGAATTAGTTGCTGTAATATGTTTTTTAGGTATTTTTTAAGTAGGTAGGTGGGGCCTTCACATTTACTGACTATTGGGCAGAGGGATGGGGGATTTTTATGATCTTTATATTTTCCTAATATGCGCGGAGCAAAGGCAGTAGGGCTATGTAATTGTTGTGGTTTGTTATTGGGCCAGCTTCCTTTATTTAAGAGTTCTTTTACGGTATTGTTAATTTTGGTGGTGGAGTCCTTATTTATTATATTGACATCTAGTTTATTGATGGTTTCTATAATTTTGGTAATGTAATCTTCTTTATCTAAAATAACTATTTTCCCTGTTTTGTCTGAACTAAGGCAGGTTATTGTTGGATTATCTTTCAGTTCTTTTAAGCATTTTTTGTCTTCCTTGTCCCTCGTATTTTTCTTTTTTAATTTAATAAGTTCTTTTTGAGGGAAAAGTCGTAGCTCCTGTTTATTGTTGTCTGGTAATGGTTCTATTGCGGTCTCATAAGCAGCTATTGTGTCTTTTAAATTTATGCTATCTTCAAGTATGAATTTTGGTCCGAGGTTTAGAGTGTCTTCTTGGTGTTTGTTTAATTAATGTGCTTCTGATCAAACATGTCAAAGAAAATTCATGATGTTTTTTAGCAAATGCAATGCTCGTGCATAAACTATTAGAAGGTATGCAAATTTTGATAAAATTTTTGGAATCAGCTTAAGAATTTACCCATAGAAACAAATTTTCACTTCAGTAACTCCCTCCTTAACTCTTCAGTTAAGGAGTTATTTAAGAAATACAGAGGGGATAAAAAGTATCTTGTAGAAAACTTAAAAATTTGCATAATTAATTATCATAGCTGTTTGAGTTGATGTGGAATGACCCATACTTTCCTTGCATGTTCAGGAAATAAAAATCATATCTGTATAGTGGTCACATTAATGTGGGCAGGGACTGTGTACTTAGGATTGATTTTAATCTTTGGTTCTATATGCATCCTTAGCAGTATTTCATTTTGACCCTTTAACCCTTTGAGGCTCAACCCTTTCCCAATGCTGAAAAAAGGGCGGTCGTTGCCATTGCTCGACTTAACTACCAGCAAGATGGCAGACAATCGAAACGTTTATCGCATGCCACAAATCTAGAGACCCTTTTTTGACAGCAGCTGGCTGTGCGCCAGCGATAAACGTTTCGATTGTCTGCCATCTTGCTTGTAGTTAATTGCTGGTAGCAATGGCAAAAACTGCCTTTTTTTCAGCATTGGACAATCTGTCCGGCTGTTCTCACATTTTTCCATTTTTTAGCAGATAGATGTCAGTGCTGTTAAAAATAACCGTGACAATTTTTTTATTGGAAATGACGTGCTAAAAAGTAAAGGATTCTCGTGGAGCTATGTCACACACATCTATTTTTATAGAAATCAAATCTATTCTTCGAGGCTGGCAACAGTCAAAACGTCAGAGTTGGGTGTTCCCAGAGCGGGAACACTGCGCATTAAAGGGTTAAATATGTTTACAAATGTGTATTATGAATTTTTATAAATTTATTCTGCTATTATCAGTACCTAATCAAAGCAACTGCGGGCCCAATGCAAAAGAAAAAAAAATGAATTTCATATAATTTCCTCCATCCCCCTCCAAATAAACGTCTAATACTATGTCAAAATGCTCTATAGACTGTACAACATTTCAATAAATTGAAAAGAATATTATTAATTAAAATCCGTTTGTACAAATGTAAATTATTTTCATTGTTCATGCTTTTTAATTATAACATAATATAACTTTTGAATTATTGTTTCTCAGGCGTAATTTTATTTTCAATTTTAAAAGTGAAAAATATAAGATTTTGGGCAATTTCCCCATTTGCTTTGTTGGTAATAGGACACTGCTATTATACAACTTATTAATATGATAAGCAAAAGACAACTGAACTCTGACTGTATTACACACACAAAAAAAAAAAAACAAAAAAAAAACGCTTATACAGACAAATCACAGCGCAGCCACATTATTCGATACAAAATTATTTTTTTTTTTTTTTTCTTAAATGATCCAACTGTTGGGAAGCATTTTAAATATCAAATTATTTTAGAGGCTTGAAAGAATTTTCTTTTAAAGTTGGCCACATTATGCATTTTTACAAATAGCCAGCATTTTAGAAATAAGAAATATGCACTACTTTCTGATATATTTTGAAAAATTGATGATACCTCAGTACAATTTAGGAGGTAATTTTTTTTAAGATTTTCTTTGCTGACAGTAGGTGATGGATCAGGGTGTCTACCAAATTTCTGAAAACCAATTTCTTGACTTTTGGGAGGTCCCGGGAAAAAAATTCCTGACCAATGCATTTTACTTTGGGAAATTGCACAATGCCCCCTTCCCCTGTCTTTATCCCTTTAACTACGTCTTAGTGAGAAAATTTGGTAGCTTTAAACATGGCTGCTTTCAAGAGGAAAATTTCTGAAATGGACCGGTCGACTTCCCGCTGAATTCAGGGATGTAAATAGAAGGGGCGTGTTTAACGATCATCACTCATTCTTTCCTCCCAAGTATTTCCGAGGGGGAGCATTACTGACTTTATATGAGGTGTACCACTAGGTTTTGAAACCCGCTTACGAAATTACTCCCTATCCTCAACACAGTGAAGTGAGAAAACCAGGGCTCACAACAGAATTTCAAGGCCAATTCCGGGTAAAAAAGGAGCTATTTTAATCATAAAAAGGACCAAAAAGGAGCTGTTTTGTCTGAAAAGGGGACCAAAAAGGGACCATTTCTGTTTGAAAAAAAGCTCATACAGAAGAAGGAAATTGTTTATAAACTGACGCACATATAACTATATATCTTAAAAAATTTAAATAACAGAAACACTTCAGATTTTCTAACTAGAAACCAGACTAATTCATAGCAGTTATAATTTGTATACACATAAAATATCTGCTTGTATCAGGGATGAGATTGACAAAAAGGAAAAAGTCTGAAAGAATGTAGGAACAACATTTAAGCAATAAAATTTTGAATTTCAAGTTCAATAAATATTGTAATTGCTTTTTTTTCCATCTACAAAACCATTTGATTCCTGAAGCTTTAGTTCTGGCACATTTACATTTTTCCATGAATCTTTCCTGAATCAAGAAACAACTTTCAAAAAACGGGCCTGCATGATCAGCAATTCTTAGTAAGAAATTGTGCTCCATTAAAAATTCTGTATAAAGGGATTTAGCATTTGTAACAGATATGTTGAATTGAAATCTCTTTCCTAAAAAAGATTCAACTTGTATTTATGAAATAAATTTGGAATACCCCATCACAATCATGTTTCTTTACCAAAACTAACACATTTAATTTGAATCATAAAAAAAAGAGCAAAGAGTTTGCAGAAATTAAATGTAATTCTTGAATTTTTATTAAACAAATCAAAAGTAAAGACTTTTGAGTTATGATAAGGCGACAAACACATTAAAGTGAAGCTTTTTGCCTTAAACAGTCCAGACAATCATACCTGCCAACCTTAGAAAATTAACATCAGTAAAATTATGTCCTCCTCATTTCAGTAAATTTTTACCTCCCATCAGTAAAACTGAGTTCATTTATTTTTTTGGTACAAATAACTTGTGCTCTTGTTGCTTTTCATTCATAACTGAGCCTGCTCTACTTAGTGTTTTTTTTTCCTTACCTGGTTTAATTAGGGAGGGGGGGGGGATTTAAAAAACTAAATTTAAAATAGGAATCAGATTTTATCCTTACGGCATTAAAAAGTTGTAAAAGAAAAATATTTACTCACAAGAGCGATGGAAAAAGATTGAATTGAAAATCTGAACCTGCCCCATTCAATGAAGTGTTTATTTTTATTGGTTTCCTTGAAAGAGGAAAGGGGGGGGGGAGGTTTAAAAAATAATTTTAATTTCAAAATACGAATCAATTTTTACTCTTATGGCATTGGAGATTTAAATAAAAGAGTGCTGAAGGGAAAATATATATTCTCTAGACGGATGGAAAAAGATTGAATTGTTAGAAATTGCGAACTTCGAAATTCGCCAAGCAATCCGTAAAATTACTAGTCATCTCCGTACATCAGTAAATTAATGCCAAAATCCGTATATTTTACGGATAATCCGTAAAAGTTGGCAGGTATGAGACAATGCAATATTTCATAAATTAACAGGGAAGAAGATGACAGCATATAACATCACATGTGAAAATATTTCATCGTCCAATAGATAAAAAGTTTGTAATAGAGTGACTTCTGAATGACTAGAATCCACAGCTAGCACCATGAAAAAGGGAAAAAAGGGACCATTTCTGCAAAAAAAGGACTTCTAAGGACCTTGAACAAAAAAAGGGACTTCAAGGGGAAAAAAGGACCATTTGTGAGGCCTGGAAAACCCACTTGTTGGCATATCACTAAAGTACTTGTAACAAGGCCATACCCAGGGGGGTGGACCAGGGAATCCACTCTCTCACCCCCCCCTCCTGAAATTTAAAATTTTGTTAATAAAATAATAATGATTAAGTCTTTTTGTGAAAAATTCAGCCTTTTTTCACAGTTTGGTCCCCCTCCGAAATTTTTGGTCCCTCCACGAATTTTTTTCTGGGTACGGCCCTGACTACACTGGCCAACTTTACCCTTTATGAAGATACTGTTAATTTTACACCCAAGTCCAAGGCGTACCTAATAAAATGGTTCTTAAGCCCCTACACCACCTGAACTGCTATTTTACTTCTGTAGGCAACTTTTCATTTAAAAAAAAAAATGCTTATTTTAATTTATTATTTAATGGTAATTATGGCTAAAATATATAATTGTAATAAGCACACAACCCCACAAGACATTTTAACATTCATTTGCATTCAATATAAACTCTCTTTGAAGCAACATGATTTAATCGATTTGTAACCAGAGCCGTACTTCAGGGAAGCACATGCCTCGGGTACCATGATGAGGGAGGAACTGAAATCCTTTATGGTTCCAAAGAAAGGGATGAAAATTTTGAATTTCACCCCATGCGATATAACTCTAGCTGCAGCACTGTTTAATGCTTTCTAATCAGGGATCGTAAATATCATGCTATTTTTGAAAATATCAAAAATATCCAATATTTTTTATATATATCTGATATTTTGATATTTTTAAATATTTCTGATAAAAAGTTAATTTTATTGTTGATAAAGATTTTCAAGCATGATATAAACATTATAACAAATATTCAACTTATATTTGCTAATAGTTATATATTTTGCATTTAACAACAAAATTTTACCAGATAAAGTAGGAAACAGAAACAAACTAAATATGTTTTATGTACTCACTAAAATGCAAAATGTAAGATTCAATCTCCAGTGCCAAGATAATTTTATTAATTACAAATTCAAAATAACATGTAATTCTCCCTTTATTTCTTTTTATTAAAATATTTAAACAAAAAAGTAAGTTTCTCTGCTTTTTCAGTCCCTAAGCGATTACGTAGTTTGGACTGGACTAATCCAAAGCTAGAAAATATCCTTTCTAGCCCAGCTGTTGATGGACTAGCAGTAACTAACTGCCTAATTAGGTGCAATGTTTTGTCTTTCAGATGGTCTTTTATTTTGATAGTGTTCCACCAAACTATGGGTTCAACATTTAGAAATTCATCTTCAAACATAAAACTTGGAAAAAAGCTCTTTTTGGCTAAAAAGTTCATAGCCATAGGCAAAAGTTCTTTATCAATTGAACGTATGAAATTAAAAGCTATATGGGTTTCATCTTAGCTTAATTTTTTCCCACAATATCTGTGGTCCAACATATATGCAGCTAAATGTGCCGATGATAAAGCCATTTCTTTCCTGTCTGAGAATTTTCTCATAATATCTTTCCTGCCGTATCCTTTTAATTTTTCCTTTAATTTGCAAAAAATGGCAACACATTGTACATTGATCACTTTGGTCCTAATAAAGTGCATTTGAAATGGGTCCTAAAATATCTATGTAATCAGAACAGTTAACCATTAGGTTTACATCATTGACTAAATTGAAAATGGCTTTATCAATTTCAAGTTTGTGCTCTTGATAAATTTGCACCAAATTTCCCCTGTTGTCATTCCATCATTCTCCTGGTAAGGTGTCATCTTCTATTTATAGGGAATTTCACCTATTCCAAGTGAAATCTATGCATTTGTTGAACTTAACTCCATTTAATTTACAAGGGTTTCTTTTACAGGGATGAGATTCTTCAGCTTTTTAGCTGATTTCAGCTTTTTGTGAATAAAGAGGAAATCACTTTTTTGTCTTTTTTCTCTGAAAATTCTGTTTTTCTATGAATTCCCGATTGTAGTTATGAGTTAACTGTGTGATATTTTTATGTTGTAGCATGTTCCAATGTTTTTCTGCTCTTAAAACTTTCACATTAATTAGATATAAATATATGTATAAATTTTTTGCTCTCGTATGATTTCAGCTTTTTTGCTCTTTTGCCAATCTTATCCCTGCTTTTACATTTTTAACAATCGCTTAGATAAGGAAAGTATTATTCTAAAAGTCATTCCCCTTTCCTCCTTTCAATAGGGATGATATAGAAAGTCTGAGAAGATTATGTCCTGCCCACTCCACCCCCTTCTAAAATTGATTACTCAAGCAGTGACACCCTTGTGGTAAAAAGGAGGATGAAATTTCTTGGAATCACCAAAGTTTCTTTAGAAGGAATAAGCAATACGATAAAATAATAAACAATAAGGATACTATAAAAGAAAAATCTTTTCTTTTCCTGCCCTAATCGGTAAACTTATTCCCACACTTTATATGAAAATATCAAGAATATCATGATATTTATTATAAAATAAATATCGGATATATGTCATGATATATATCATGATATATATCCATTGATATATATCAACGAACCCTGTTTCTAATAGAACAAATGGGTTATAATCTCCTCTAGAGCTGAAGATTCCCGGTCGCCAGTCGGCGACTAAATTATTTTGTTTGGCCACCAGTTAATTCACATCCAGGCACCAAGTCATAGATAATGATTTACCGGGAATTTCCGTTGCCCCGTTAAGATTTTTTTTTATTTATTATTATTACCATAAAATTCTGATTATACGCGCTCCCCTCCTCAACGTTGAATGATCTTGATTTTCGCTGTCAAAAATACCCCCCCCCCTGTCCTCGCAGAAGCAAATAAAGTGTGTTTCCCAGACGGCCACTGGAATGAGTTCTCAGACGCTACCAACACAAATATGAGCGGCGCGGCTCCCCTTCCCCATGAAGCAGGAGGCACGCCGGACTTCCTGTCAGGCGGCGACAACACTTCCTCGCTGGCGGCTGTCAAAACAAATGAATGAAATAAAAAGAGGATTCTTTGTAGAATCATGGTAGAACCTTCTACTTTGTTCCAGTGCCATTTACACTGTTGCAAAAATGCACTGATTTTTTTTAAAAATCAGCTTTTTTGCATATATAAAACTATTATGGGCGTATTTTTTTTATGCGAGATTTAACAGAATTAGCATAAATTAAGCAAAAACTTGCATAAACACGAGGCCTGAACACAAAGCATTAGTAGCAAAAGAAAACAAAAAACAATTTTTTATTAATCGCAATTATAACCCCCCCCCCCCTCAAAATAACCGTTTTTATGTGTGAAATCGCTTTCAAACTTGCCAATAAAACCGAAAAATAGTCATATAACTGTCTACTTTTCTCTCTTGACCCTTCATAGACAGAGCCTTATTATCGAATGGGCAAATCGGGACTTTGCCCAGGGCCCCCAATATCAAATGTTGTTCTGAAATACTCTTTTTTATATCAAAATTTTATGAAAAATAAAACAAATTTCATAAATGGGGGCCCCCAAATTTACCACTGCCCGGGGCCCCTGTTGGTCATAATCAGGCTCTGTTCATAGAGGACTACTAGAGGGGAGATATTTATTTTTAGGTAGAAAACAAAGCCGATCTATTGCCACAGATGAGAGAAAGGGAGTCTTCTCAGCAGGACTGATCCCAGCGTGAGCATGATGGTGCACAGCACGCGGGCGGTCAAGTTTAAGGTCGGCGGGGGAAAAATTAAATCATAATGTTTGTAAAAAGAGGCACCCAATTTTTAATTTTCACGTGGACGGCCAACGATCTAGAATAGGTTCTGCAGGTTCTCCGCGCATACAGAGTTAGAAAGCCCTGAGGCTGTCAATGGTAGATTAAACTCCTTAACAACTCGGCAGATTTTGGTTCAAGTGTGAAACGATCCTTAGATTCGCCACTGCTTTTTAATGGAAGAAAAAATTGAATTGCTGAACTACTTGTAAATGTAAAATACATATGAAAATAAAAATAGAGAAATAATCCCATGTTTGCCTGAGCACGCACTTTAAATTGAAATTAGCGAACTTGAATATAGTGAAAACAGATTTTTAAAATCGAATATTTAAAAAAAAGAACTTTCTACAGCATTCTAAACATGCGATAGTAAGTTATTGTCTTCTAGCCTTTTTAAATATTTCTTCTAAAGATATCTTTTAATTAGTACTACTGATAAAAGAACTCTATTATACCCTTGCTAGTCACTTCATTCAATGCCGTCTTAGTGCATAGGCAAAAACGTTTGCTCTATGTTAAAACATCAAGTAAAACAAATGCTGTATGTGAGAGAGAAAAACTTGCGATTAGTTGTCAGAGACGATCATAAAGTTAAGATTAACCATTGCAATTAAAATTGAGTGAAAATATGTAATATGTTTAACTTTAAACGCAAACCGCAATTTGGCAGGTGACGCAGCAGTTGCGCAATTTTTTCTATTCTCCCCCCTGCCTCACTCTTTTGATCTTCTGTCTAGTGATTTATTATGCAACAGAAACATTCTCCACATAACTGTAGTTCTGTACGAAGAAAGAAAGAAAAGCATAAACAGACCACATGGCCTTTCTCTTTGTTTACATTTAACTGCCGGAGGAGCACTAGCAGAAATAATGAATCATCAGGACTTGAAATGTAATGCATGAGGATAACATTCTTTTCCTCTTTAAAGCTTATATAATAGCATAGAATATTTTTACATAATGAGAAACCGAAAATTACCTCGCAAGATCTAAAATTAATGTAATACTACTGAGATATAAAAATATACAAATGATGCACCGCATCCCCCCCCCCCTCGCGAGCGACCAGTGAAATTCCTCCCTTTCTGATTGAGCTTGTTTATTTTATAATAGTTGTATATAGTTAAATACAGTCTTTCAAAGAAATTAAAAACAGCAACTGCTCTTAAAAAAAATGGTTTGTTGAAAAACTTCCGGATTTGGAGTCCCCTACTGTACTATTACTTTTGAAGAATGGTTAGCTCAGAGAGAAAAGTACCGTATTTTCCGGCAGAAGAGCCACTGTGCTTCTGAGAAAAAAGCGTATTTTTTTTATCTGCGGAACTTCTAAGGCAGTGGCACTTATGACGAAACAATTTTTTCAATGTAGAATCGACATTCTCCAAGTTTTTTTTATTTATTTATTATTGTTTTTAAATTACTTTTGGTGGGATAAATGAGCTGTTCTTTTATAGCAAGAAATGATGCATCCTTCTGTCCGTTCCAAGACAGTCCTCATTAAAGATCACACAGCAAAAACCTGCCCCCTCTTTCGGTTTTTTAAGTCAACTTCCGGTCTTCCGGCTAGAAGATCAAATTTTCCACTGGATTTTTACGAACTAATGCATAAGTGTTATTATATATATATATATGCACATTTCCAACTGCAAGAGAGTATCAACAATACCATTAATCGCGATGATAGGGGAGGGGGGGGGGGGAAGAAAGAAAGAAAAACGCTAACATATTTCACCACTGTGGTGGCAAAAGAAAAGAAAAATAAACATCAGTTCAGCTCAGAGCGGAAGCGTTTATCACCAGCTGATTAACGGGGAAAGGTGGGGGGGGGGGAGAGAACAAAATATGCTTTCTTTTTTACAATATTAATAAACAATTTACTATCGTAAGAGAGATAGATATGTTTGTGAAGAGAAATGTGTAATTTAAGCAAATAAGCATGGAGCAGAAGCTCAAATGCATCAATCACTTAAGAAACACAGAAGGAATACTAAATGTCATGTTTTCTTTTCTAAAATAAATAAATAACGACACCGACGCATAGAAGGTGCTCTCTTTTATTTGCACAGACGGCAAAACATATTGTATTCTATCAATGAAGGAAAATGCCGTGGACGACGATGTGTTGCGGTTATTTATAACCGACAGGGAGGAGAGTGATTTCCAGGGATTTTAGTTTTGGATATATTGTTTATTTTTTATTATTATTATATTAATTTGATAATAAATTTATTACAAATACAAAAATTTTCAATTCATTATTTTGCTGTATGGTTAAACTCACTGTTGTACATTCATTCATCTGCTGCTGTTATATTTGAAATCTGCCAAATGGTGAGTACAAAATGTTTCTTTTTTTAAACTATTTTTGTATGAGAAAAAATACTTAAGTGCCTAAGGTATTATTTTAGATCCTTCCCTTACTTATTTAAAATATTGTATATTTTCATATGGTTAAATAAGTTGTACGCTCAGGCTATAAAATTACGGTGCGGCACTTACGATGATTTTTTTTTTTTTTTCGGCGATTTTACTATGATGCGGCGCTTATGCCGAAAAAAACGGTATTTAAACATTTTGCAAAAGCAATCATTTGTCAGTGACCAAGAGTTACTGACAATTAGAAGGCTTCAGGACAAAATTTCTGAAGAAAAATTAAAATCTCTTAAACAAATTACAATCACTGCAGTGTTTGAAAAAATGAAAAATAAATAAAAAATTTATAGAGAATTTGTTTTAATTTTGTATTAGTAATTGTATTTAATATTAAAAATAGTGTTTTAGTTCAGCAGCATAAATATTTTCTTTCATCTATCCTTTAGTAAATTCTCTGCAGATTTAATTGTATTATTTATTGTATTTATATTGACATTTAATTGTGTTTTTATTCAACAGCATATGCATTTTCTTTCATCATTTCCTATTTGTTTACAGCAAATTGTCTATAATTTAAAGGGAAATTCTAAATATAAAAATGTAAACAAAAAAACAACAACAACAAAAAATGACCTATAATCCACAAAATCCTGTAATCCGCACAACTCTTGGTCCCAGTGAGTGCGGATTAGAGGGAGTTGACTGTATTGCAATACCGGTATTCCGAGCTATTTTTTTAATTTCGTAAAACCGCTACTCAATAAGGTATGCTCATGTAGAATGTGTCGTTTCTGCATTAAAGAATATTTTAGGAGAGAAATCCCTATCAATGGAGCAAAAAACTATTGAAAATAGGCTTTACATAAAGTGTTCAGGCCTTACTTTACAAACTTTTGAACCAGCAAAAAGTATCAAATTGTGGTGGGATGACAGCATCCTACCAGACGAAAAAATTTAATGGAAAAATGACACATAATATAATTTATTTAATAAATGCTATGAATAATATTTTGTTTGTTTTCAGTTTTAGTGTTTGGAGATAAATATATGTGGTATTGCTATATAAATGATGTCATAAGCTTAAAATTTCCAGCCATTTATTTCTTAATTATCATACACATCTTACTTGCACCTTTCAGTAGTCACTTAAAAATAGATTGTCTTTAAATTTACTTTTAATTATCTCTGTTATCTATTACTACCTCTCTCTCTCTCTATATATATATATATATATTTAATTATTTAAAAAAAACGGGGTTCCTTTATTGTGATTATTCTGTCCTAAACATTATTTTTTATTTTTTTCTTATTTACTTATTTACTTTTCTTATTTACTAGATTTCTTCTGTCATACAATAACTTATTATACATACTTTGTCAATAATAATAATCATTATATTTTTTAAACAATGTTATATTTAATTTTGCTATACTATTTATTTTATTCAATCATTTTAATTTATTATTATTCAATATATATTTATTATATTAATATACCTGGATATTCTTAAAATTTAATAATATTACCTTTTAGTATTTGGCAACTCCTATACTTTCTTCTTTCCACTTTTACACTTTTATTTAGTGGCAACACCATTTTTCACTTTTTACAATTCTTAGCATTGGCAACACATATCAATTGTTCAAATGAAATTTCCATGTGCTCAAGGTCTGGTATGTAAAATTATAATTCCTATTTCTAATTTTTGTTATCTTTTTGATTTCTTCTTTCCTTTATATAGTAGGGTAGGGCCCAGATGTGTGGAGTTAATATCTCTTCTGATATGCCACACAACCGAAACCCTACTATTTGGTTTGCTGTAAATTATAATCCACTGTTTGTGGCCCCTGACGATGGTGACAGTGGTTATAATTTCTGTTCCATTATATTATCACAATAATTCTTGCACTTTATTTGGCTTCAAAATCTGGTTTCTAATTCTTGCTAATAGCTGTTATATTTTTATGCGAGATATGTCTTATTTGTAGTATGTTTTGTGTTTTACTTGTTAGTTATATATATAAATGCTCTAAAGCTAGTACAAGCAAATGAAACAGATACTACCAATTATGTGCATACTTATCATAGCCAATGTGTTAAAGATTGCGGGAAGTACTGGCTCCTAGACAAAATTGATTTAGGAGCCAGTGGCCACTAGGGAAAAATGAGAATCTTCAGCATTAATCTCCTCCATATTCTTAATGGGTAGAATATAGAACATACAAAGAAAAATCAAAGATAGCTGCCAGTGTCAATACATAATATACTCTGCATATTCCAGTGATGCTTCTAGAAAACATTTTAAGACAAGGGATAAACGAAAAATGGTTTTTAATAATCAAATGAACTTGAAATATACGGATGTTCGTTAAGCTGCTCATTAAACTTGTCCAGTCTAAATGATCATGAGAGAACCTTGCATTTTATTATGTTCTGAACATCTACAAGCATAAAATCAATCGTGATAGTAAGAAATCAAACAAACAGAATGTACACATGATGTATGTACACGTACTTAGAAGGAAAGCAAAAGAAACCTACAGTGGTGGATATACATTAATTTCCGGTATGGGCTATATAATCAGGCATGTGCCTGCTGAAATTAAATTGAGAAATTTGTGGAGCAAAAAAAAAAAAAAAAAAATATTTTTCGAGCAGTTTGGAGCAAGAAAAACAGATTTCTGGAGCAATTTGGAACACAAAAAGGCTTAGCTTCGATATACCCCCTACCTTTTTTTCGCGCCAAAGATTGCGTTTTTTGCGCCAAGCTTGGCGATAAAAGGGATTTTCTGGTTTCCCAAACGAATTTCGTTGGCGAGAATGGGGGGAGGCTATTTATGGCAACCTAGGCCGGCCGGCCAATGACAGAGCGCCGTGATGCAATAGCTCCTGCACATGGAAGTTTGTGAGAACTTTTTTTTCACATTTTTAGAGAGAGGTAGTAAGTTGACCGAAAGCACTTCTGCAAAGGTACTGTGATCTTTTGATATTTTACTGTACTTTTTTTTATATTTTTGGTTAGGATTTTATGATTTTTTAAGAACCTCCGTAGCTAATGTAATTGAAAATTAGCAGGGTATTTTTGAACAAAATTTAACGTTAAAGTGGTCTGATAAAAATCCCACGTGTGGGAAGAAAGGTGTAGCTAATATAATTTTTGTTATGAGCTATTTGTTAGTGGACCAGGAGAAGTTTTTGGATTTTTTGAGGGAGACATCCTTTCGGAGTGCGAGCTTAACCTTTCCGAGATATTTTTGCTAGCGTATAATATTGTTTCGCGTTATACATCGTGGTAACTGCACTATTTGTACAGGCGAATGGCTTCAAAGTTTTTGGCTTTTTTCTTAAAACGCTCTACTCGATTTCTTATTTTTCCAGTTTTCCCGACTACCTTTTTCGTAAAAAAAAAAAAAAAAAAAACGGGGGGGTCGAGCCCGCCCTCACATAAAAATCCCATTATTTGTGAAATTTAGGTTTTTTCAAATTTTTAACCCTAAATTCTTGCTAGAAAATGCGATTTCTGTGTCCATCAATTGTTAAATTTCCTTGAATTTATTCGTGTTTAGATTCCTAACCCTTAATTATTTCTACAATTTTTCTATTTCTAATTTCTTGTTCGAAAACGCGAATTCTACGTTCATGAATTCTTAAATTTTCTTGATTTTATTGTTGTTTACATTCTTAACCCTAAATTTTTTGTAGAATTTTTCTAATTCTCATAGTTTTTTTCGGTTCTGAAAACGTTGCTTCGCGGCCATTTTTACATTTTAACCCTAAATTTTTTTGTGGAAATCTTCTAATTCTTATAGTTTTTCTGCTTTCGGAAGTGGTTTCATGGCCATTTTTTAATTTTTCGCGCCGTCGAAAACGGCAGTTTTGGCCACTTCTCTTTCGTTTTTGGCGCCGTCGAAAGCGGCCTTGGCGCGAAAAAAAAGTCGCCAAAAATCATGGTAGGGGGTATATTGAAGGTGCTCCCACAAAAAAGTCACTTATGGAGCACAAATGTGTCAATTTTGAAATTCAAAATTTACTTTTCATGGGAAAGGAGAAGACATTTAAGAATGCTAATCTTTAAAATGAAAATTTGGGAGGTTCTAAAATTGCTAGCAACAAAAACTACACATGCACAGCCAATTCTTACATAAAAATACATCCTATTCTGATTTTCTACACTATCTTTTTCCACCCTCCCCCCAATTTAAAATAAAAATTCCATGATATAACCCATTTTAGTTAGAAGTGGTGAATCTAAAGTCTCACAAACAAACTTTCTCTTCATCTAATTTAACATTGCTTTATAGAATTTCAAATTTTATTTCTACAAGGGGTGTGTGTGTCAGAAGTTTCAAAAAATAATTATTAAAAAGTTCATTTATATTATACATTGCTTTACAAACAGGGATGTGCCAGCTGAAATTAAATTTTGGAGCAAGGAAAAAGACATTTCTGGAGAGATTTGGAGCAAGAAAAAGTCCCTTTTGGAGTATAAGAATGTCAACTTTGAAAAGCAAAATTTATTTTTGGAGGGAAAGTAAAAGGTCATCAAAGAATGCAAATCCAAAAAACGAAAATTAAGGAGGGTCTTAAAAACTCTTAGCTAATAACAAAAACCATTTTTTTTTTAGATTGGGGGGGGGGGGGGTTCAATTGATTGCAAAATGTCATCCCTTTTTTGGGACGACATTTTTGCTATCAATTGAAAACGTTATTTATTTGGACTATATTCCGTATACGGTGCCTTGTTTACATGTCAATGGTTTGTTTACAAATCATTGGCGAACAATCTGACGCGAGAGTGAGCGATGCACCGCCAACTGCCGGTGGTAGTTGTGACTGGCAACCATAAAGAATACGTGTTTCGTCAGGTTTGGGAATTTGAAATTGTTTGCGTTATTGATGGAAGGGAATGAAATGTGTTATGTTAATATAAGAAAAGAATTTGTGGGTGTTTGTTAGAAATATAGTACGTTATAAGCCGGTGGGTGTTGGGGACATTTCTGAGCGGTTATTTACCAAAAAAATAGAGGTAAGTGTTCTTTTTTAACGAATCTTTCGATGTTTAAGGTTTTTAATGTGAATTTTAAATTGATATTTGAAGTGTTTATGTTTTCGTAAGTGCTATTTACGTGCTATTCTAATCATACTGACTTTATAAGAGGTGTACAACTAGGTTGTTTAATCCACCGATGTTTTTTTGAGTTGAAAACGGGCCAGTGTTTGCCCAGTTTACATTAGCTGTACAACTAGGTTGCTTAGTTCACTGTTGTTGTTTTTTTTTAGTTAAAAACGGTCCACTGGTTGCGTAGTTTACATAGCTGTACAACTAGGTTGCTGAATCCACTGAGGTTTTTTTAGTTAAAAACGGGCCACTGGTTGCCTAGTTTAGATAGCTGTACAGCTAGGTTGCTGAATCCACTGAGGTTTTTTTAGTTAAAAACGGGCCACTGGTTGCCTAGTTTAGATAGCTGTACAGCTAGGTTGCTGAATCCACTGAGGTTTTTTTAGTTAAAAACGGGCCACTGGTTGCCTAGTTTAGATAGCTGTACAGCTAGGTTGCTGAATCCACTGAGGTTTTTTTAGTTAAAAACGGACCACTGGTTGCCTAGTTTAGATAGCTGTACAACTAGGTTGCTGAATCCACTGAGGTTTTTTTAGTTAAAAACGGACCACTGGTTGCCTAGTTTAGATAGCTGTACAACTAGGTTGCTGAATCCACTGGGGTTTTTTTAGTTAAAAACGGACCACTGGTTGCCTAGAATGACTAGTAAACATGGCGACAGTCGCTGGAGCTTGGCGGTCGCCAAGCTCCAGCGACTGTCGCCATGTTTACATGGGGTGGGCACCGGCTTGTATGATTTTACCATTTATTTTTCCTAGCCTTTATTCACGAGTATTAAGCCTCAACTCCACAAATTATTTTGGCATTTCCCAGTATACGATGTTGAGATCTCAATTTTTATACATAATGATTTTAAAAGAAATCATCCCTTATTCAAGAAGTTGATATCAGAAATTTATCTATTATTCCTGGCATTAGTAAAAATCGAAGAAAGTCGCAAAAATTTTGGGGCACAAATGGGTTAACTAACATCAGCGGCTTATAAAAAATTTGGTAACAAAAAATTACTAATTTATGCAAAATTAAATTAAAAACAGAGATCAATTTTTACTCTTAAGGCATTGGAGGTTTAAACAATGGGATGTCAAAGAAAACAATATTCGTTTTTAAGATCAATAGTGAAAGATTGAAATTAGAATGCTTAGAACATGTGATGATTTTTGTAAAAATTCAGGAAATTTACAAATGTTTTCAACGTATATAGAAAAATTTTAAATGTAGCAGTTTTGCAGAATTTGGAACAAAAATGTCCAAAAACGATCTTTTTGTAGCAGATTGGCACATCAGGATTGATTTGGCACAATTTGGAGCACAAAACGAGTAATTTGTAAACATGGAGCCAAATGTTCCTTTGTCTACCCTAATATTAAGTCTTTCTTTTTTCTTCGGGGGATTGGGGGGGGGGGGGTGAGAACAGCATAGCTGCCAACTCTTCCGGTTTTTCCGGAAGATTTTTCACCACTCTCTTCAAGCAGATTTATTTTATAATAAAATTTTGGACTTATTTTAAGCTCAAATTCGTAAGTAAAAATAGTGGTGGCAGCTATGGAACAGCTAAACCTCTTCTCTGGATACATGTAATGGGATTTCCCACAAAATCAGTCATATTTTTAAAGCAGCAAAGACATTAGAGTAATACATTTACACAAATCAATGGTTCTATAAGCTTAGATTACTTACAATAATGGAATAAAATTCTGCTTCGCAGAATTCTTTATCCTTGGTCACATATTTACAAAACTAATATACTACACTGAAGTATAATACGATACGGACGAAATACGAAACGTCCATTGAATTAGCATGGCGCATGCGCTACGCAAGTACTATTTAATTTGAGCCGTTCACGAATTCATTCACACTACTAGATTCATTCAAAAACAAATACATGTAGGAAACACGTAATAAGAACACAGATTTGAGACCGTCTTTTTATCCAGCTTCTAGCTTAAACGCTAACATTTTTCCGATTTTTTGGATTCGAATAAAATATTCAAACAAAAAAGTGGAGTCCTTTGGGGGTTGCTTGGTTGGTGGTTCTAAGAATCAGCTATCCAACCACTCGCGATAGTTACTACCCTGTGTGTGTGTGTTTGTACTATTTGGAGCTAGCCAATGAAATTGTTCCATTCCTGGAGAGCAAGAATGACAGCATTAGCAGAAACTGCAGAAACGCCAGGATTATGAGAGGATGTTGGTGAGAATCGAATCATTGCAGCAAAGCTGGTCCTATCCCGGGCCTTTCTGTTTTGTAAATGTGTAACCAAGAATAAAGAATTCTGCCAAACAGGATTTTATTTCATCATTGTAAGTAATCAAAGTTTATAAAACCAGAGAATTCACAGACATTTATTTTATTATTATTATTTTTTTTTTTTTTTTTGAAGGAGCAGGCTTGACTAATACAATGTACATTACAAATACAGTGAAAAACGTTTAACACGAAACCGAAGGGACCAAAATATTTTTTCGTGTTAAAAGATTCGTAAAAAAAGAACAAAACTTACTATATTTTCGATGTTCTTATATTTTATATCAATTTCCTGTTAAACAACAAGTAGGTTGCATTCATTGGGATGAAAATCAATTACCAAAAAAATACTATTTTGGGGAGAAAAAATCAGTTATCTTTTTTTGAAATGTATTTTTCAGAGCCATATTGTCCACAAATTTTCAAGATCGTCCATAGTTTTATTCATTTCTCCATTAGAATGCGCATCTAAATAACTGCGTAGACTGTTTATCACTTTTCGCACTTCTGAAGTAGAGGTGACGGGAACTGCATCGTTAAATCCGCAGTCACATTCGTCGTCGGAATCAACAGAATCTTTTGGATTTTGAACAATATCCAAAATCTCTTTTTCTGTCATGATCGGTGCTGTAGTTACATCATTATCGAACGAAACATATTCATTTATTCAGGGTGCAAACTGAACATTTTCTCCAGGGGGGGACATTTGAAAGTAAACATTCTCCAGGGGGGACACTTGAAAAGAAGGAGGGAAGGTGCAAATGCTTCCCTCACATAATATTACTTGACAAATGCAGTCGCCGGCACGTGTGGGAACCGACTTATATTCAAACAAAAGTCATAAATTGTTTGTTCTATGGAATCACAGATACACAAGCTACATACAATGTACCTGTATTCGAAGCCACCCTTGAGGGATTTTAGCTTAGAAAATAGACGATATTTTAAGGCAGTGGCCTTAGAGTATAGTAACAACCGATAACATACCACCTTCATTTTGACGTCATTTTTGACTTCCCAATCTGAATCCCAAAATCTTCACTCACCGGTTTAATATTTCTTCAGCAGGGGATCAATAGTATCCATGGCAGGGATCAATTAATATTTCTCTAGCCAGGGATATTGCATTCTTCAGCCGGGGACAATCCCGGCATCCCCCCCCCCCCCCCCCCGTCAATTCGCACCCTGCATTTATTGATATTGTTGGGCAGTCCAGTAATTCTGAGACTTTCCCAAATATTTCATTAAATGGTTGGCTCATTGTCATTCTCGGCTGATTCTTGCAATGCTAAAGAAAGTGCATTCCCACCAATCGCCGTTTCTTTGATACAGATAAGAATTTTATTCATTAGGGGGAGGGGGGGAAAGACCTGCGATTAATACTTCTGGATGATGCGATTAATACTTCTAGGATGACAAAAGGTAGAAAAGCTATTTCCCAGAATTTAAATAAAATTTATTTTCCACGAAAACGTTCTAGTGATTTGTTGCAAACATGACACTGAAGATTAAAAATCAACTTTTTTTTTCGTGTTAAACAATTTTTGTTTCGTGTTAAAAGAACAAAAATGCATTAAATTGCATATTTTCCGTTCCGGACCGTTGTCTCATTTCGTGTTAACCGATTTTTCATGTTAAGCATTTTCGTGTTAAACGTATTTCACTGTATATATGCAGTGTAGTGTGAGTGAGTGAAAATTAAATTTTGTTTAAGTATTTATTTTTTATTGATATACTTTTTACCTAAAGATAATTACAAATAGATTTATTTCTATTGTTTTAAAGTATTTTCTACAGCTCTTATTAGATATCATCTTTACATTTTCTACATTTAAAGATCAGCATAGCAGAAATTACCAGTCATATCTTTTGTATTTAGTGATGTACCAGAGTCAAAATGATTTTTACAGAATTTTTAAAAATAAAACCCGTCTTTTGACCATAGGCATCTATAGAAAATTTCCTAAAGTAAGGGGAGCGAAAATTGAAAAAAAAAAAAAATCTAGCAAGTTATCTCGAATTTTAGACCTGTAACAGTTTCCATTCCGATTTTGCTTTGTGATGCAATTTTGTTTACATCATAAGATGATATGTTAAAACTCTAAGAAGGGCAAGTGCCCCCCCCCCCCCCCCGCCCTTATGGGCACCCATGTTTATGACATGGATCATTATAATATTTAAATAAGGTATTTACGTATTATTCCAGCGGTCAACCAAGACGAGTGATATTTTTGCCAAGAGAAATGCCGGGCATCTGAAATTATCAATGGTTTTGAATGCGTTGGCAACTCGTTTGACGGGAAAATAGTGTGGTGGGTATGACCGGTGGGGTAATACGTAAGTACCTTAAATAGCATTTGAAAATCAAAAAATAAATTTTACCAAAAACGCTTGTTTATTTATTGTAAAATTAATAATCAATACTAATAATCTTAAATAACTTCAAAAAGTTTAGTAACATAGTATAATCTGTTTTTTTTTTTTTTTTTTTTTTTTTTAGTTAACCCTTTTATTTTTTTTTTTTAAAGTCAACAAAACTAGATATTTTAAAGTTAACTATTTTATTATGAAATAGAAAATGTTGTACTTTTTTTATCATCTATAGTAAAAATCTTTCACATTTTTATATATACATTTTTTTCTTTTCAAAGAAAATTTTAAAGTATGGAAAATAATAAAGTTTCCAATGCTGAAAAGGTTTTAAATGATGAAATTGAGCCTTGCTGGACCCACTTGGAAGACAAACACAAAACTCATAACCCAAGCTCGGATACATTTACTGTTAAAAAATGTTTAAAAAAAAATTTTTCTACTAGCTCTAAGAAGAAACCTTTTGTATGTGAGGTGTGTCTAAGTGAATTTTCCTGGAAGAGTAATTTAAACAGACATCTTCTGACCCACACAGAAGAAAAGCCCTATGTTTGTGACATTTGTTCAAGAGCATATTCTCAGAAGAATAATTTGAAAAATCATCTTCACACCCACACAGGGGAAAAGCCTTTTATGTGTGATGTGTGTCAGACACAATTTTCTCAGAAGCATAGTTTGAAAAATCATCTTCACACCCACACAGGGGAAAAGCCTTTTATGTGTGATGTGTGTCAGACACAATTTTCTCAGAAGCGTAGTTTAAAAAATCATCTTCATACCCACACAAGAGAAAAGCCCTATGTGTGTGATATTTGTCCAAGAGCATTTTCTAATAAGCACCATTTGAAAAATCATCATCTGATTCATACAGGGGAAAAGCCTTTTATGTGTGATGTGTGTCGGAAACCATTTTCTCGGAAGAGTAATTTAATAATCCATCTTCTGATCCATACAGGAGAAAAGCCCTATGCATGTGACATTTGTCCAAGAGCCTTTAATAATAAGCGTAATTTAAAAGATCATCTTCTGACCCATACAGGAGAAAAGTCTTTTGTATGTGACACATGCCAGAAACAATTTTCTCAGAAGAGTAATTTAATAAGTCATCTTCTGACCCACACAAGAGAAAAACCCTATGCATGTGACATTTGTCCAAGAGCATTTTCTCATAAGCACCATTTAAAAAATCATCATCTGATCCATACAGGGGAAAAGCCTTATACGTGTGATGTGTGTCAAAAACAATTTTCTCAATTAAGTAACTTAAAATGTCATCTTCTGACTCACATTGAAGAAGAGCCCTAAGTGTGTGACGTTTGTCCGAGAGCTTTTTCTCAAAAGTGCCATTTGGAAATTCATCTTCTGGCCCACACAGAAGAAAAGCCTTTTATGTGTGATGTGTGTCAGAGACAATTTTCTCAGAAGAAAATTGTTTCTGACACACAAAGAGTAATTTTAAAAGACATCTTCTGACTTACACAGGAATAAGGCCTTATGCATGTTATGTGTGTCAGAAATTTTTTTCTCTGAAACATAATTTAAAGAATCATCTTCTGACCCACACAGGATAAAAGCTCCATGTGTGATGTTTATCCATGAGCTGTTTCTTATTAGCAGAAGCATAACCTGAGGGGGGCTGTAGCCACCCCCTCAAAATGTGACCCATCACTTAACTTAGAATTCGATATTTAGCTTATGATTGAAACAATTTTAGTTCACAGCTCCACTCTCCCTGAAATAAAATCCTGTCTATGCTACTGCTCTTAAGCAACCTTCGAAAAAACATCTGCTGACCCACACAGAAATAAAGCTTTATGCATGTGATGTGTGTCAGAAATCATCCTCAAGGAAGAATTACTTGAATGTTCATTTTCGTGCTGACACTGGTGAGAAACCTTATGTCTGCTCTGTGTGCATCACTTATGTATCATGAAATTTGATTAAATGTAAAGTAGGGATGCACCAAATATTCTGTTGGTATTCGGTATACTGCCTATTCGGCAGACAAACCGAATATTCAGTTCGGCCGAATACTTAATTATTCAGCAATCGAATAGTAAACAAATTTAAGTATTCGCCAATCGGTAAACAAATGCATATTTTTATATCATGAATGAAAGATATAGTATAGTACCATAGTACTAAATTGATTCAAGTTTTTACTTACTAATATCACATGTGAATAAGCATTAGAAAACCTTAGAAAGTCCTTCTACCAAGGTACCCCCATCCTTGGCAGATAGCCTTAACGTTGCATTCACAATCACATAAAAAACCAATATCACAATGAAATTAGTTCTAATGCAAGAGAAAACACTCAGATGTTAAATTTGAATTTTGTTGCTTTTCAATTTTTCTTAAATCTTATGACACATTACATTAACCTTGCTAGTACTAACTGATTTAAATTTGAAACAATATTCAGGGAAAAAAACCTCATAACATTAAGTGTTCATAAATATGTAAAGTCAATTAACTGCTAATTTTTTTAATAAAATATGCAGGTAAATAAATTATCAGCATTTCACTTATATTTTAAAAAGTTATTAATTATATATATATAAAGGAAACACACTTGCATATTAAATTTTGCAGCATTTTAATTTTTGAAGTTCTACGCTATATGAAATATTATTTAAGAAATAACTAATTAAATTAATCATTGCAATCAAAGTTTAATCACGGTTTAATAAATTTTAACCAAGTATTTGGTATTCGGTTAGACTTTTATCCGGATATTCGTTATTCGGCAAAATGTGGTATTCAGTGCATCTCTAATGTAAAGTTTCAAAATTATATTTCATAAATGCCATTTGCTTATTTTATGCTCAACATTCTTTGTGGAATGTTAGGTATATGCCATTTTGGATCTAGTTATCCCTTTTTGTACATACTTGTTTATATTTTTAAAAATCAATGTACATACTTGTTTATATTTTTAAAAATCAAATAAAAGTTTGTGTTTAGCCTCAGTAAACTTGCATTCTTTTCCACTCTCTCTGATCTGGAAATTTTCACCAACCCCAAAATGGAAATTTACTTTCTCGGCAAAAGCTTTTAAAACAATTTTTCAGGTAAAGAAGCAATCCCGTTCTGGACATAAGGCAGTAGTTCCAGCCTCTCACACCACGTCAAGAAGCCTTATGCATGTGATTGTGATGCATATCAGAAATTGTTTGTCACATAAGCTCTTGAAAAGATATCATCACACCCATATAAGCCTCATGTGTATGTTATGTGTCTCAAAAATATCTTATATTTATGTCGTTACTGTTAATTTTATTATTGATAGCTCCTACCTACAACACCGTCCGCTTCTGCTTTAGAATTAGAAAGAAATGAAGCATGTGTGGGCAACAAAAAAGAAATAATTTGATAGCAATTACACTATAGACAAAAATGACTGTATTTAAATAGTATTTATTTTTTATTTAATTTAAATGAAGTATAATACATGGTATATTTATAATTACCAGGGTTTTGGTCCCGCCCACAAACCCAAAAAAAACCCGGGTGGTTTTTTTCTTAAAAACCTAATAAAACCCACATAGAAATTGGTTTTTTTTTTTTGGGGGGGGGGGTTATTAAAAATTATCAAATTTTTTCCTTTCTTTCATTTAAATCAGTTTGATTTTTTTATAAAGTATTTTTCCATACTCAACATAAAGAATAATAACCCTTTTAAAAAATTATACCTTGAGCAAATTCTATCTGCAATATTTGTTTTGAAATGAACAGGTATAGAACGCAGGCAGGGATAATTTAATAATTTATATCTTTATTTATATTTAAAACCTTATTTATTAAAATATGTAATTATCAGTATAGTGACCAAAAAAAAAAAATCCTTTCTCATATAAGAGAAGAATGGGACATGTCTCTCTCTTACGGCTTATGAGCATGCATCTCAAGAATGAATTCAGGTTCAGGAAACCATCCTGTATTCTATTAGTTGCTGTATTACTTTAGTACTGAGAAATGTAAAACTGATTCATTATGCATTGTTTATGTGAGATTTAATATCAGACATTTTAATTCTAGATTTTTTAAAGTAAAAACAGGGTGTCGACAGATCAGGGAAATCATGGAAAAATCAGGGTACTTTATCAATCTGGAAATATCAGGGAATTTTTTTAAAATATTAAAAAATCCGGGAACTTTCGTCTTTGCCTAGTGAACTAGATCGTTTATAGTAGTTGTCAATCTGCGTCTGACTCGCGGTTCCGTTCCGGATCATACGATATTCAACTCATGCAGGCATTTTAAGAATCCGAAAACCGAATACATACGAGAACATAGAAATATGAATCCGAGACTCAAGTGATGTAGCTACCATCACTATACGAATCCGAAAAAAGCGCATGCATTCGGACTCGTTCTAAGGAACGGATCATACTAGAAGGGGATGGGACATTTCAGTGATGCCTGCTAAGCTCCCTGCAAGACGGTCTCTACTTATTGTTTTGCTTTGCACCAACTGAAGTCATCTACATGGATTCCACAAAGAACAAGGCATTTAAAATTTATTTTGTTAATTTAAAGTGTTCATTTTAAAAATATTCATTGAATTTTTGAAATCTTACACAGTGCATTTATGTTTTTCGGGTTATTATGTAATTGTTCCGATTTCACTCGTATTTAAATTTATCTTTATTTTGAAGGTCATTACATTTGAAATGTGTGTCATAGAATAATATGTTTCCTGTTTATTTTAATGTTTTGCAAAAATTTAAAATACCAGCACTTCGAATTGTCATTTTTAGTTTGTATTTCCAGATATTTTTTGGTGCTTATTACAGGAATGCGGGTGAATGGGGAATTCTAAGAATTGAATAAAAAAGAAAAATAAATTATCGGTAAATAAGACGATTTAACAGTTCCTCTTGAATTGTGTAAGTGTCAAATAACTGCTCAAATCTGTAGAAAAATAAAAATAAATAAAGCGCTCGAAATGAAAACAAGAACTCAATTATTTTTAAATTAATAGTACAGTAGGGGACCCCGAATCCAGAAGACCCAAAATCCGGAACTTTTTCTATTTACCAAGTAAATATTTATTTTAATTAAAAAAAAAAGGCAGCTTTTTAAAAATTTATTTCACTTTTATTATATCAGTATTACTTTAATTTTAGATCTTGGGAAATCTTTAATTACCGGCTTCTCGTTATGTAAAAATATTCTATGCTATTATATAAGTTTTAAAGAGGAGGAAAAGAATGTTATCCTCTTCACACACATGCACTGCTTCAAGTGCTGATTCATTAATTCTCGGCTGGTGCTCCTCTGGCCGTTAAATGTAAAGAGAATGTCATTTGGTCTGTTTATGCTTTTTTTTTTTCTTCTTTCTTCCTGTGTTGATAGTTTGGGGCACAAGTTTGGGTTGCATAATAAATTGCTAGGCCGAAGATCGAAAGGGTGGGGAGAGAGAGAATCTGAAAATGGCGCAACTGCTGTATCAGACCTACCTTGGCCCCCCAATTCGCGGTTTGCGGCAGGTTATGTCGATTGTGTGATGACAAAACTAAATGAAACTGTGATTTCATTATAGTTTTGCATATATAACCATGGGCGCCGGCAGAATATTTCCCAGGGGGTGGCAAAGACTACTCAAGGGGGGGGGGCAAAGACTACTTCAACGTATGGTTACCATGTTGGAAAGAGCAAAAAAGCAAGGGAAAATACTGCATGCAAA
This sequence comes from Cheiracanthium punctorium, assembly GCA_038373885.1. Classification (NCBI taxonomy): domain Eukaryota; kingdom Metazoa; phylum Arthropoda; class Arachnida; order Araneae; family Cheiracanthiidae; genus Cheiracanthium; species Cheiracanthium punctorium. The sequence goes on along the minus strand of JAWZYV010000136.1, from coordinate 191,495 downwards.
AATTCAGGGGGGGGGGAAATTCCCCCCCTTTTCTCTATGCTGCCGGCGCCCATGTATATTAGAGATGAGTTCCGGCTCATTTTTTGAAGCCCGAGCCCGTAGACTTTTAATCCGAGCCCGAGCAGTATTATTAAAGTTGGAGCCCGAGCCCGAAATTTCAGCTAAAGACAAATAAAATTAACTACTTTATTAATAGGATACAATAAATTTTGGAGCTTCACACACCTTCTAGTCCTCCGTGCCGCTATTTTTTGAAATAAGTACGTCTATTTATCCCATGAATCACGTTTTAAGATCTGTTTCAAGGAGTATGTTCAACAAAGGAGAAATCTTTCACGAGCCCGAGCCCGAACGCAATCGTGAATTACAGAGCCCGAGTCGGGCTCGGGCTGAGCCCGTCTCATCTCTAATGTATATAACTACATGCAGTTAAAAGAAAATATACAAATTTGTTTTTATATTTTGTCAATTTATTCCAGATTAAAAAAAAATTGTTTGTTTGCATCTGTAATTGAATGAATATGTATAACAGCATTTTAATTATTTATTTTTGCTCGTGTACATTAAACAAAGTCAAGGAAAAAATTGTTTTTGCGATATTTTTGCCAGTCAGTGTAACTTTTGGATTTAATGATTTTAATTTACTTTTCATCTTCCTAGAAGCAAATTACTATTTTTAAATTTTCAATCTTTCTATTGTTAGTAAGTTTTATATTATTTAGGATCTTTTATGAAGTGGACTAATTAATTGTTAACTTCATTTTGAGAGAAGTTTTAAAAGATATTACAATTTTCAAACTTATTTCAAGTCGAGAATGTTGATGTGTTATTAATGAGAACTTGGCTTTACAAAATATATTTTTGACTGAGACTTACTTTTGTTTTTCATAACAAAGAGGGTTGAAAATTACATTATTAAAAATAAATGTAATAATTCAAAAATTTGCTTTTGCTTTCGTTAGTGACTGTAACCAAATTTTATTCTTTTTAATAACTATATTTTCAGAGTTCAGTTTTAAAAATTGTTTAAGAGGAAAATGGTACTTTATTTTTTATAGATATACTTTTATTGCATGCATGCTGTACAATTTTCCTCCAAAACTTTTTGAAAAAACAAGGTGCACATGATAAAGTTTTCGCATTTCACACAAACTAGTCTTTATATTCAGATGACTATATGTCGTCTTTTTTTATAGATAGTGCTCGTTTTGAAGCCTTTTTACATATTTTTTAAAATTTGAAACGATACATTGATTGAAATAAAATAAGTTATTCGGTGGCCAGTTTATTTTCATCTGTCATCCTCACACTTAAAATTGAACACTATCTTTATAAAACGAGCAAACTTTTTGCTATATATTGTCTTTTAGTGTTCAACTAAATTTTATGTTTGGATTTATGAAATTGAACTACAATTTTATTAATATTAAGTATTTTTGTGGTTTTCTCTTATTTATTTCCCTATATGAAGCATTCACCTGTTGGTGCATGATACACAACGGTGATTTACATGAAAGATTATGGTATGTTTATAAATATAATTAGTTCTGGAAATTTGATAAAGATAGTCAGGGAAAAATCAGGGAACTTTTTTTTCTCAATTTCTGTAGCCACCCTGAAAAAGGAATATATATTTCAAGCAAAAATGAATAACTATAAAGAAAATTATTAAATAAATAGTAGTTCTGCAGTAAGTTGGCCTGCAAAGGGTTTTCTGACATATTCTAACTAGGAAGTATAACTAAAAAACATGAAGGTAAAAATTTGCAGGGTCATGGGGGGGAGAGGGGAGGCAAGTCTCCAAATTCTAAGAAAGATTGCAAAACAGGTAGCATTTTGTCTCTATACATGACAAAAATATATTCTAAAAAGTATTTAAAACAAAATATTTTCACAATCCGTTGCATCCCTAAAGAAAACTATTTATGATATATGCATGCATGAAAGGTAGCCTATAATACTCAGAAATTGTGTAACTTTCTATCAGTAAAAAAAGTTTTGGATTCGGTTCAATAATTACAGAAACACCTTTAGATGCTTGTGAAACAATTTCAGGTTAGCGCCGAATCCCGAAGGGTCACAATAAGTTCTTTTCCCCAGGCAGCATCTTCTGGGGTTGTCAAATGTGAATGTGAAAACTTAAACTTAAAATTGGCGTCATCATTAATCCCGTTTTATGTCCAACATCGGAATATCTATCTCACGTGGCAATTCACTGTTTTCATTACAGCACAAGAATGCAAGAATCTCTTATTTTTTTTCTTTCTCTCGCATTAAAAAATTATTACTGCAAGAAATTCGCACACCCTACAAATTGGTTTCATTCTGCGCAAAATTCTCGCAGTTTACTTTTTTTTGCATGTAACTTGGCCTGACTTACAGACTTTGAGGACCAATTACATGCTATAAAAGTAACTAAAATTCATAAATACCCTGATTTTGGAAGCTTACCCAAGGCAAGAATAAGTACCTATTTATATATGCCTTACGTACTGGGTATTCACCCAACTTGCATCTATAGTGAGAAATTCTCACCCATTTTTTCCCCATAATGAAAACACTGCAATTCAAGTGTAGTGGTGGGGAAAAACTGCTTTCTTTGTCGTAAACTACAACTACTTTTTGACAAATGTAGTTAGCTACAACTACTTTTGAAATATAGTCACTACTTTGCTACTTTTTCACTACTTTTAGGTGAAAAGTTTCGCTAAGAGATTAAATTTACATTCAGATTTTAGGATATTGATATACTAATTAGGAAAACTATTAATATCCTATGATTAGACTAAACTTGATTCATTTGGGATGGGAGGGCACGTGTCCCCTCTGGATCCACTAATGGAACCTGACTTGATATAAAGCTAAACTTTTCTATGTTTTTTACTTTTCTTGAATGTTTCTTTTACACTACAGTGATGCTCAGTAGCATCAGCAAAAGTTTGAGGGGAATATCAGTGCAAGGATATTTCAATCAGTGGCATTGTGTGGGTTGTGCAATCTGCACCAGATGACATCAGTGGATGGGGTGAATCCAAAATTTTAAAAAAATGCTGGTTTTAAAATTTTTAATTAATTTGAAAAAAAAGTTGAGATTAGAAATAAGAATATATATTATGAAACACACATGTTCTGTGCACATGTAGAAATAATGTGTTATTTCATCTCAAATATTTTTTTTTCCAGTTTACAATTTTCCTCATAAAACAAGACTATAGCAGGTTGTTCTCAACTTATGTGTTGGCATTTCATCTGTATTTATTTTCACTTTTAACCATGGGTATAACTAATAACACTTTCTCTTGCTTGGGGGAGGGGGCAGTGGATCTTGGACAAGGGGTGAGAATGAGGTTCTTAACTAAACTGGGGGTGTAGTAAACATTGCACAAGTCAGGGTAGTAATGTTCAGCAGTTCAGTAGCTGTACATTACTATCCTGTGTACACTGTAGAACATCTTGTTATCTTTACATATCGGTAGTTATTATTATTTGTGCAGGGGTTCCAAAGTGAAAGTATTTGTGTTACCAAAGTGTTCCAAAGTATTAATAGTGCTTCCACTCGAACTTCTTTAGAAGAGAAGCTTGACAAAACTGAGTTGCAGTAAAAATTATGCAACACTATAAACACCTTGGTAGATATCATTATTATTTGCATGAAGGGTCACAAAGTGGAAGAAGGGGATATTAACACACCCTCTCAACAGGGACGTAGCCAGAAATTTTTCATGTAAGGGGGTTGGGGTACGACTATTGCAACTCACATATGCATACGTGTGTGTGATAACGGAGAGAAGAATATACATTTTGTATGGCAAAAAATTCCTCATGGGGGGGGGGGTTATATGACCCCCCCTAAGCCCCCCCCCCTTGGCTATGCCCCTGCCTGTCAAAAATCCCTGGTCAGTTGGACGCATAGGCACTAGCGTAGATCAAAAAATCTAATTTTGAAATCCACTTGGCGTGGGGTGCAAAAGTTGTCTTTTAAGTATGTACTAGGATACATGCAAAATTTCTTCAACTTCAAGTGATATCTTCCGGTGCCCCAAGATGCCTAAATTTGTGAAAAATTGATTTTTATGCAAATACTGAACATATTAGAATTATTTGGTATTTAGGAATATAAACAAGTTGTGTCATAAGCTAACATTAGGTTATTCTTAATAGAACAAACTATCAATATTTTACTCTAATTTTCAGCTTTCAAAAACTAGAATTCTTTTTTAGAAATAATTTCAGAATTTACTTTTGTTCAAATACTTTTTGTAACAAGATATCAGTTATTTAAATCAGCAGCTGAGTAAAAAGATTGTTGTTAAAACAGCATATTTAGATTGCCATTTGAAACTGATTTTTTTTCCTTTTCAATTTTCCTTGTAATTTCCTTAAAATCCTTTTTTCATTTCTATCAGGTTTGGACATATGGATGCTCATTTGATGTGTCTACAGCTTTAAGCCAATAACAATAAGTCATTTACAACATTTTCAATTTTTCAAAAATGTCTTCTGTAAATGGTATTTAGGAAATAGAAGATCATATGCTTTTCCTGTGAGGATTTTCTTCGAAGCAGATTTAAAAAGGCCTTACAAAGCTACACCTCAGCAATTCTATGCAATATTTTTTCACAATCACTTCTTATGCAACTGTTACTAAAGCTTATCCCAATCGAGGAGGGGGGGGGGGAGATTTTTACAAAGAATTCTTTTTTCAAAACAAAGTAACATTTATAATGTGAATCTGGCAGCAATTTCTATATCATTCCATATCTATTTTGCGTAAAATCATGATAGTAAGTATTTTTTCATAGCAACTCTGAGAAACATTAAAGCATTACTCACACATACTCTGCCATAACATTCGTTATCTTCCCATTTTGCATGGTTGACCCCGTATGGAAGAAAAGCAAATTCAGCTATATCATGTTCATTACAATATTGTAATACTGAATTTGGCACAAATAGTTAGCAGAAACACACTAATCTTTTATAAAAAAAAACAAAAAATGAAATGAAAAATTGCTACGCGCAACACCACTAGACAAACAAAAGTTATGAGCATGTAATCTATCTTAAATGGTGATATTCTACTGAGAATTGTCAAAACAAACATTTTACAGTAATATATATAGAAAGAAATCTTTGTTGACTTAGTTAATAATTTGATTTTTCTGAAAAGTCAACAAAGCTGGATGTTTTAAAGATAACAGTTTTATGCCAAAATAGAAATTTTTCTGGTTTCTTTTTTTTCATCTATAGCTAAAATCTTTCACATTTTTTTTATATATAATTTTTTTCCCTTCTTTAGGAAAACCTTTAAAATATGGAAAATAATAAAGTTTCTAGTACTGAAAAGGTTTTAGATGATAAAATTGAGCCTTCCTGCATCCACATGGAAGACAAACAAAAAACTCATAGTGTAAGCTCAGAACCATATCCTGTTAAAATGCATTTAAAGGAAAAATTTTCTACTAGTTCTAAGAAAAAACCTTTTGTATGTGAGGTGTGCCTTGGAGAATTTTCCAGGAAGAGTAATTTACAAAGTCATCTTCTGACCCACACTGGAGAAAAGCCCTATGTTTGTGACATTTGTTCAACAGCCTTTTCTCAGAAGGAAAGTTTATCAGGTCATCTTCTAGACCACTCAAGGGAAAATCCTTTTGTGTGTGATATGTGCCAGAAACCATTTTCTCAGAAGATTGATTTAAAAAGTCATCTTCTGACCCACACAGTAGGAAAACGTTACTTGTGTGATGTGTGTCCAAAAGCCTTTTCTCAGGAGACTACTTTAAAATATCATCTTAACATGCACACAGTAGGAAAACGTTATGTGTGTGATGTGTGTCAAAAAGCCTTTTCTCAGAAGACTACTTTGCAAAATCATCTTCATACCCACACACAAGAAAAGCCCTATGTGTGTGATATGTGTCCAAGAGCCTTTTCTCAGAAGACTAATTTAAAAAATCATGTTCTGACTCACACAGGAATAAAGCCTTATGCATGTGATGTGTGCCAGAAACAATTTTCTCAGAAGAGCAATTTAAAAAGTCATCTTCTAACCCACACAGGAGAAAAACCCTATGTGTGTGATGTTTGTCCAAGAGCCTTTGCTCATAAGCAGCAATTGAAAAATCATCTTCTGACCCACACAGGGGAAAAGCCTTTTATATGTGATGTGTGTCAGAAACCATTTTCTCAGAAGTGTAATTTAATGAGTCATCTTCTGACACATACAGGGGAAAAGTCTTTTATGTGTGATGTGTGTCAAAAACAATTTTCCCGGAAGAGTAATTTAATAAGTCATCTTCCGATCCACACAGGGAAAAAGCCTTTTATGTGATGTGTGTCAGAAACCATTTTCTCACAAGTGTAATTTAGTAAGTCATCTTCTGACCCATAAATGAGAAAAGCCATATGTTTATGACATTTGACCAGGAGCCTTTTCTCTAAAGGATAGTTTAAAGAGTTATCTTCTGACCTTCACAGAGTAAAAGCCTTTTATGTATGATAAGAACCAGAAACCATTTTCTAAGAAGAGAAATTTAAAAAATCATCTTCTGACCCACACAGGAGAAAGTTCTATGTGTGTGACTTTTGTCCAAGAGCTTTTCTCAGAAGAATAACTTGGAAGATCATTTTCTGATCCACGCAATAGAAAAGCCCTATGTGTGTAATATAATTCCGTGAGTCTTTTCTGATAAGCAACATTTGAAAAATCTTCTTTTGATCTACACAAGAGAAAAGCCCTATGTGTGTGATATTTTCCCAAGATCCTTTTCTCAAAAGCAACCTTTGAAAAATCATCTTCCGATCCACGCAGGAATAAAGCTTTATGCATGTGATGTGTGTCAGAAAGCATTCTCAAAGAAGAATCCCTTGAATGTTCATTTTCGTGCTGACACTGGTCCTCAGACCTATGTAGACATTTTTGTATCCCCACTGGGTAGGTATTGAATGCTGATGTGACTTGTGTAAATAAACATTTTTGTTATGGTGAAATGTGGTGGAGCTGTACATTTGTATCCACAAAGGAAAGAAGCCATTGTGACATGTCAGGAAACACTCTTTGAACATGCAGTTGAAATTACCTCCCCTGCTCAGCTCCAAATTAGGATAGAAATTATGAACAAAATTATTTGTACAATTCATTGCATTTAAAACACTATTGTACATCATGACGTGAATTCCTTTCATTCAAATGTTTCTTCTCCTTTTATTTTATGCGACTTATTCTACTTCATTGTTAACATGTATGTACAGTGACCGCCGCTTAATTGGATCACGTTTGTGTCATCTATTTTTGATCCAATAAAGAGGTGGCTTTGATTGAGACTTTGAAAAGAGTGATTCCGTAACATTTTCTGTCACTTGATTCGATAAAGCAGCTGATCCAACAAGTGGTGTGCACTGTATATGTATGTACTTGCATCAAGGGCGGCCCCAGTGAACGAGGCCATGGCCCTCTCCGAAATTTTGTTTTACAACTTTAGGTTCACATACTCTATGATTTCATGTATTCCATTTGAATTTTGAACAATTTTTAGACCTGTTTAAAATGTTCAATGGAACCCTCTGTGAATTCAGTCTGGAGTCGCCCTTGACTTGCATGGTTATCCTGCTATTAAAATAAAAGTCTACGACATTAAAAAACAATTATTTCATACTTTTATTATTTTTTAAGGAGATGTAAATCATTCAATTCTGTAGAATGCAATTAGATGCCGCAATTCTGAGGCAATTTCTGTTATCATTGTAATTCTTTTGAGGAATCATGCTGTAACACATATTTCACCCCCCATCCTCCCCCCTTTATTAAGGACCTAAGGATCTTTTTAAATCATTCGGTTACAAATTTGGGATTTTTCTTTTTTTATCAAACTTTTATGCAAGTATGCATCAGTGTTAAAATTATAAATGTTCAGATTACTTTCAGTACTTTTCTGTTATCTGACAGTAGTTAAAAAAGATCTCCAACATTGGCAATAAATAACATATAGGGTGCTGATTCATGTAACTCTCTGATATATCCTTTAGGCATTTTTTTGTCTTTGTTATTTTATTCATCTTCATGACTGTAATGTATTCTTATGCAGATATTACAATGTATTCGTTCACAACGATACAATGCTATGATGATCATTTGCCATTTAATACATCTGGAAACTATACATATTAATGCGTGAACTACTAGAAATATAATCATAGACATTCAGATGTATAAAAAAAATTTTGGCCTCCTACCCCAACCCCTTACAAATTATAAATTTTGTAAAATGCTGTCTATATGTTGTACCTATGTTAAAAACTTACATGCCAAATTTTGTGTAATTTGCTCCAGTAGTCAAATTTGATGTACTTGTAACAATGTAAGTGGTGATGTAATGATGTAAAAAACTACATTACTTTCAGATCCCACTAATGGATAAGTATTTAGTGTCAATATATGTCTTCTTGGGGAGATTAAGAATTTTATGTATAATGAATTTTGATTAAATGCGAAAGTATCAAAATTATACTGCGTAAATGCCATTTGCTTGTATTTCATGTGTAACATTCCTTGTGGAATGATATGTATATGCCATTTTGGATCTAGTTATCCCTTTTTGTATATGTTTAAAATTTTTGGAATCAAATAAAAGTTTGTGTTTAACTTCAGTAAACTTGCATTCTATTCCACTCTCTCTCATCTGGAAAATTCCAGGAACCCCAAAATGGCAATTTACTTTCTTGGTAAAAGCTTTTAAAACAATTTTTCAGGTAAAGGAGCAGCCCTGTTTTCGACATAAAGCAATAGATCCAGCTACTTTGTCTGTTTTGTATATCCCTGGTACTGTCCAAATTTTAAATATTATGTGTTCATTGCAGAGTGTTATGCTACAAATAATACCCAGAACAATAACAAAGTAACCAAAAGCTAAAACAGTAGAGGCTTCACACAAAGCACAACCTCTATTCTCTTCTCTCCACATTTGTGTAATGTGTGTGTGGGGGGGGAGGGGAGCTCCTTTAATTATCAGTTTTAGGGGGATGCCTTGGCTACAAACCTTGCTCTGAAGAAAGAGCAATTGCACCATGCGGTCAATTGCCCATAGCAATGACGCAGCAAGGGGATTGTTAAAAATAGTTTCCAAATATTGCTACGAACTACTGATATTTTGTATCGCAGTATATAGTACATTTCTTTATTTAATAGTGTGATACACTGCAAACTACGGAAAACAGTTTTGACTACTGTAGTTTTGTTAGTTGTGATGTGTTACTTGCCACTACTGCTGAGTATAATCACAATCATTTGCTTATTAAAAAAAAATGGGTTGTAACTGTAGAGTTTGATTAATTCAAATAATTAGTAAGATTTGATATTCAAAAGATTCTACTCATATCTCCTCTGAATTTTGAAAACTCTCAACATTTTACTGAATGTAGAACAAAATAAAAAGCAAACCAAGCTAATTCTAGGAAAGAGTGTCTTCAGTAAACAGTTTGTGTCATAAGCTAACATTAGGTTATTCTTAATAGAACGAATTATCAATATTTTACTCTAATTTTCAGCTTTCAAACATTAGAATTCTTTTTTAGAAATAATTCCAGAATTTACTTTTGTTTAAATACTTTTTGTAACAAGATATCAGTTATTTTAATCAGCTGATTAAAAGCTTATTTGTTAAAACAAGATATTTCAATTGTCATTTGAAACTGATTTTTTTTTAATTATTATTTCCTTAAAATCCTTTTTTCATTCCTATCAGGTTTGGACATATGGATGCTCATTTGATGTGTGTACAGCTTCTTTAAGCCAGTAAGAATAAGTTATTTTCAACATTGTCATTTTATCAAGAACTGTCTTCTGTAAATGATATTTGGGATATAGAAGATCTTATGCTTTTCTGTGAGGATTTTCTTCGAAGCAGATTTAAAAAGGTCTTGCAAACTACACCTCAGCAATTCTATGCAATATTTTTCCCGATCACTCCTTATGCAGCTGTTACTAAATCCTATCCCAATTGAAGAGGGGAAAAAAAAAAGATTTTTACAAAGAATTCTTTTTCAAAATTAATAAGAAATGAAGTAACATTTATAATGTGAATCGGGCAGCAATTTCTATATCTTTCCATATATTTTTTGCATTAAATCTTGATAGTAAGTATCTTTTCATAGCAACTATGTAAAAAACATTAAAATGATTTTTATGCTCTGCCTTGATAACATTCATTATCTTCCAGTTTTGCATTGTTGAACCCATATGGAAGAAAAACACAAATACTTAGCAGAAACACATTAGCCTTTTATTAAAACTAAATAAATAAATAATTGAAAAATTGCTACTCGCAACGCTGCACTAAACAAACAACAGTTATGAGCATGTAATCTATCTTAAATGGTTATATTCTACTAAGAATTGTCAAAGTAAACATTTTTCTACAGTATTATATATAGGAATCGTAGTTAAACATTTGATTTTTCTGAAAAGTTAACAAAAGCTGGTTATTTTAAAGTTAACTATTTATACAAAAATAGAAAATTTCGTACTTTTTTTTTTCATCTATAGCAAAAATCTTTCACATGAATTTTTTCTTCCTTCTTTAAGAAAATTTTAAAATATGGAAAATAATAAACTTTCAAATGGTGAAAAGGTTTTAGATGATAAAATTGAGCCTTGCTGCACCCACTTGGAAGACAAACACAAAACTAATAGTGTAAGCTCAGAACCATGTACTGTTAAAAAACATTTAAAGAAAAAAATTTCTACTAGCTTTAAGGAAAAACCTTTTGTTTGTGAAGTGTGTCTAAGAGAATTTTCCTGGAAGAGTAATTTAAAAAGTCATCTTCTGAGCCACACTGAAGAAAAGCCTTATGTTTGTGACATTTGTTCAAAAGCCGTTTCTCAGAAGGATAGTTTGAAAAATCATCTTCACACCCACACAGGGGAAAAGCCCTTTATATGTGATGTGTGTCAGAAAGAATTTTCGCAGGAGCATAGTTTAAAAAATCATCTTCACACCCACTCACAAGAAAAGCTCTATGTGTGTGATGTGTGTCCTAGAGAATTTTATAAGAAGTGTAATTTAAAACATCATCTTCTGACCCATACAGGAGAAAAACCTTTTGAATGGGATACGTGCCAGAAACAATTTTCTCAGAAGAGTAGTTTAAAACGTCATCTTCTGACCCACACAGGAGAAAAGCCCTATGTGTGTGACTTTTGTCCAAGAGCATTTTCTCATAAGCAACATTTGGAAAATCATCTTCTGACCCACACAGGGGAAAAGCCTTTTATATGTGATGTGTGTCAGAAACCATTTTCTCAGAAGAGTAATTTAAAAAGTCATCTTCTGACCCACACAGAAGAAAAGTTCTATGTTTGTCCAAGACCTTTTTCTCAGAACGATAGCTTAAAAAATCATCTTTTGGTCCACAGGGAAGAGCCTTTTATGTATGTTTGCGAAAAACCATTTCCTCAGAAGATAAATTTAAAAAGTCATCTGACCTACACAGGAGAAAAGCCCTATGTTTGTGACATTTGTTCAAGGGCCTTTTCTCAGAAGGATAGTTTGAAAAATCATCTTCACACACACACAGGGAAAAAGCCTTTTATGTGTGATGCGTGTCAGAAACAATTTTCTCAGAAGACTACTTTAATGAGGCATCTTCTAACCCACACAGGAGAAAAGCTTTATGTGTGTGATGTGTGTTCAAGAGCTTTTTCTCAGAGGACAAATTTAAAAAATCATGTACTGACCCACACAGGAATAAAGCCTTATGCATGTGATATGTGCCAGAAAAAATTTTCTCAGAAGAGTAATTTAAAAAGTCATCTTCTGACCCACACAGGAGAAAAGCCCTATGTGTGTGATGTTTGTCTAAGAGCCTTTTCTCATAAGCAACACTTGAAACATCATTTTCTGACCCACACAGGAGAAAAGCCTTTCAAGTGTGATGTGTGTCAGAAATCATTTTTTTATAAGAGTCATTTAATAAGGCATCTTATGACCCATACAGGATAAAAGCCCTATGTGTGTGCCCTAAACCTTTTCTCAAAAGACTACTTTAAACAATCATCTTCTGACTCTCACCAAAAAAAAATGCCCTATTGTGTGTGTGACATTTGCCAAGATCTTTTTCTCAGGAAAATAACTTGGAAGTTTGTCTGACCTACACAGTGTAAAAGCCTTTTATGTGTGATAAGACCCGGAAACCATTTTCTAAGAAGAGAAATTTAAAAAATAATTTTCTCACGCACACAGGAGAAAAGTTCTATGTGTGTTACATATGTCCAAGAGCTTTTTCTCGGAAGAATAACTTGGAAGATCATATTCAGACTCGCACAAGAGAAAAGTCCTATGTGTGTGTTGTTTATCCAAAATCCAGTTCTCATAAGCAACATTTGAAAAATCGTCTTGACGTATGCAGGAGAAAAATCCTATGTGTTATGTTTGGCCAAGAGTCTTTTTCCATAAGCAAACTTTGAAATATCATCCTCTAACCCACACAGGAGAATAGCTCCATATGTGATGTTTGTCCAAGAGTCTTTTTTCATAAGCAAACTTTGAAATATCATCCTCTAACCCACACAAGAGAAAAGCTCCATATGTGATGTTTGTCCAAGATCCTTTTTTCAGAAGCAAACTTTGAAATATCATCCTCTAACCCACACAGGAGAAAAGCTCCATATGTGATGTTTGTCCAAGAGTCTTTTTTCATAAGTAAACTTTGAAATATCATCCTCTAACCCACACAGGAGAAAAGCTCCATATGTGATGTTTGTCCAAGATCCTTGTCTCAGAAGCAAACTTTGAAATATCATCCTCTAACCCACACAGGACGAAAGCTCCATATGTGATGTTTGTCCAAGAGTCTTTTTACTTCCTTGTACGTAGTATAAGGAAGTAATGTGATCCCGAAAAATTTTGGGGGCCAAATTTTGACAAAAAAACCGATTTTGACTACCTCAAATTTTAATTTTAAAATTTTTTTCGATGCATCTCATCGTAGGCTAGCATGCACGATCATATTAACGCGTCTGCAACTCATTTTGACCAGCGGCGAGTCTACTGTGGCCAGTTTTTCCATGCCGTCTGTACGTACGTACGTACGTATGTATGTAACTCGCATATCTCAAAAACTATTGGTCGTAGAATGTTGAGATTTGATATTTAGGATTGTTCTATGATCTAGTTGTGCACCTCCCCTTTTGGTGGCAATCGAATGGATAGTTTATGTACAGGACCGCCCAAAAGATTTGAAATACATTGCGCTCTATGGGCCGAAATTCATTAAACTCGCCTAACTCAAAAGCTATTAGGCGTAGAATGTCGAAACTTCATATTTTGGATATTTGTAACATCTAGTTGTGCACCTCCCCTTTCGATTCCATTCGACTGGATAGTTTATCTACAGAACCGCCCAAAAGATTCGAAATACATTACGCTCTATGGGCTGAAATTCATCAAAGTGTTTTTTAGAGGTATTGGGCTATTTCAAACGACTCAGAAGTGATGTATGCTGTAAAGAGTTAGAAAATGAATTTCTCCATTAAAAAAAGTGTGTTTATCATTTATAGTTCTGCTACAGGAACACTCAAAAGATTTCCAATACATTACGGTCAATGGCAATTTTAGGGGCATTCATTCATTTCAAGCACAATACCGTCCTACCACATAAGTTAGGTGATGGTCCGACCACGGTCACGTGCCTCCCTCAAGAACTATGCCAAAAGTCGCCAAGCTTGGCGACTTTTGGTGTACGTGTGTGCATATTTAACTCTCAAATCTCAAAAACTATTATGAAATTTCACATGTAAGAATGTTGTAACATCTAGTTGTGCATCTCGATTTTTGGTTCCAATCTACTGGAGAGTTTATTTACAGAACCACCGAAAAGAATTTTAGTACTTTAATGTCTATGGACATCTTCAATATAATACAACTGTAGACAGTCATTGTTTGGTACATGCCCAAAATCTCGCCGTCTGTCCTCGACCTTGGCGAGTTTTGGCGAAATATCGCCAAATTTGGCGATAGTCAGTCATTTGGTCCATGCCCAAAGTATCGCCATTTGTCATCGTTCTTGGCGAGTTTTGGCGAAATGTCGCCAAATTTGGCGATAATCTGTCAATGTTTGGTTCATGCTTAAAATCTCGCCAAATGTCGACATTAACGAGTTTTGCCGAAATATCGCCAAATTTGGCGCCAAAAATTATTTCGTATTTTATATAACTCTAAAACTTTAGCCCGTAGATTTTTTAACTTGTATTTAGAAAAATTGTAATATCTAACTGTTTTCCATATCTTTTTTGACAGCAATCGACTGAGAATTTATTTACAGGGTGAGCCAAATGTCTTTAAATACGTTGAGGTGTATGGATGCATTCAATTCATTGAAAGTCTGTGGTCAATGACTACTTTGGCTATCCCCAAAATCTCGCAGACTATCTCAAGTTTGTCGGCGTTTGGTGAAATATCGCCAAATAAAGTGTCAGAAGGAAATCTTTCAAATTGAACTCAGCTTGGCGATATCGAAATATTTGGCTAGAAATCGCTAAACCTTACTATTATTGATATTTTATCTCTTTCAAACAAATAAGTTTAGAGGAAGTGCGTCGAAAATATTTTTGATCTAATGGACATGCAAGGAAGTCGTGTTGGACACATCAGATTTTTTTTCATAAGCAAACTTAGAAAAATCATCTTCTGACCCACGCAGGAATAAAGCTTTATGCATGTGATGTGTGTCAGAAGGAATTCTCAAAGAAGAATCCCTTGAATGTTCATTTTCGTGCTAACACTGGTGAGAAGCCTTATGTGTTCTCTGTGTGCAAGAAAGCATTTTCTCAGGGATCACTCTAGAGCGTTTCAGGGGGGCGGCCCGCCCTGGTGCCCTTTTTGCGGTAAAATGCCGCCCTCCTTGCCCCTTTTCTTGATAAAATTCCGCCCTCCTTGACCTTTTTTTTTTTATAAAATTCCCGCCCTCTTTGTTTTTGTTTTTTTTTTTTAATCAAAATGCCGCTCTCCTTTTCTCCACCCCTCCTTGTTTCCCCTTCTCTTTGATTCTCGTTACCATTGCAGCTAGACCGGAGCCACGTGGTCCGGGCCTAGACCCCAAAAAAGCCTCTCTCCAACAACAACAACAAGGAAGTTGATTTGTTTCTCTTATCAATGATGTGTGGGGACGAGGGGGGGGGGCATCTGCTCAGTCGCCGCTCTTCTCCCTCCCGACCTGAGGAGAGGGTTAAAACCATTCGCTGTAGCTTGAGGTCATAAAATATCTCATTAGAGAAACAATCTGTCATCCAGAAGAGTAGTCATAACAATAAATTATTTCCTACTGTAAATGGCGCTTTACCATGTTTTTATAAATGCTGTAAGTAATTAATAAACGCCACTTAGTTATTGTTTATTTTTTCAGATTTTCAAAACACATTCATCTAAACTTACGGCTGGCTGCACGGAAAGTTCAAGACAAAAGCAATTCCGGAAGTCTGGGTAACCCCCCCCCCCCCACACACACACACACACACACACACTCCTCCCCGTCGATGTACTAAAAAGAATAGAGAAAAATTGATTCATTGACAGGGTGTGCAGCAGTCAGGAAATACTACTTGAAAATATCGAATTTCCGGTCAGCATAGGGGCCAAATTGATGACCAATTGATGATTATTCTATAGGGCCATGGACGCCAGCAGCATAGGGCAAGGGGGGGGGCAATGCCCCCCCCCTGGATTTTTGTATGCAGTGTTTTCCCTTGCTTTTTTGCTCTTTCGAACATGGTAACCATATGTTAAAGTAGTCTTTGCCCCCACCCCTGGGAAATATTCTGCCGGCGCCCATGTATAGGGCTATTTTAGTCGGAGATAGGGCTGGGAACTGTCAATGCAAAATTTGTGTCTATTTTGCAGCCCCTCCAAAAAAAATGAAATTGTCGACGATTGCGAGAATGCAGGTCTTGTCGACTGCACGGGCACGTGCCCCTGGGATGTTCATTTTTACTATACTACGCGCTCAGCAAAAGCCCAATGGACAGTGCGAAAATGCGCAGTGGGGAGAGCCATTGAGACTATTTTGAATTCACCGATTGGGAAATTAAAAATGTGTGCAAGAGTGTCAAATTCTTTCCGATCCCTGAAGGGTCGGGAGTTATTTTATAATTATCTAATTACGAATATTACACAACAATAATTATAAGACTTCTTGCCTGTTTAGAAAATCCTTTGCCGCCGCCCACAATAGGAAATACTATTGTACCCCCCCCCCCTCTTTTTTTATTATGTCGTGCACTTGCAATTTATTTTTCCCTCGGACACGTCTTATCTAAACTGGCGTTCTTATTACAGAATATTTCCAAAAGTTATGCATATAGTGCTGCAACTAGAGGTCAAGTCGCCCGGAACAAACCTTTGTTTTGGTGCTCCCTTCTTTCCATTTCAATTTTGACGTAACAGCACTATGCCTGGGGCAAGTGTCCCGTTTTCCCTCCACTAGTTGCAGACTAGCATATATACAGAGAGAAAAGTTGCAGTGACGCTGAATACGATAAAATTTGAATCTAAAACTGAATATTTTCGGATCCGAAAATTGGCGTGATTATGAAAAATTTGTCGGCAAAACCGGATTCCCGTTATTTTGCGATTACAAAATTTAATTTTTTTATGCTTTTTATGTTTTGTTGTTGTTGTTAAAATAAAGCATAATGGACGCCTTACACAATTTTTGTAAAAGTGTAGATTTCATTAAGTGAAAAATTTGTTTAATCATTTGCTTAAGAAATTGCTATTAAGAAAACACATTTTCGGACATTAAAGTATGTTTATAAAAGCTACCCTTATGTGTTCGTAGACAATAATTACAAAAGTTGCCCTTTTTGTGTGATATGATATGCCCTTTTCCCAAACACTGCCCTTTTTCTGTAATGTGCACCCTGCCCTTTTTCATTTCTAGAGTGATCCCTGATTTTCTTGGTCGTGAGACCTATGTAGACATTTTTGTATCCGCAGTGAAGGTATTGAATGCTGATGTGACTTGTGTAAATAAGCATTTTTGTTATGGTTAAATGTGGTGGAGATTTACATTTGTATCCACAAAGGAAAGAAGCCATTGTGACATGTCAGGAAACACTCTTTGAACATGCAGTCGAAATTACCTTTCCTGCTCAGCTCCATAGGATAGAAATTATGAACAAAATTATTTTTACCATTCATTGCATTTAAAACACTATTGTACATCATGGTGTGAATTCCTTTCATTCAAATGTTTGTTCTTCCTATATTTATGCGATTTATTCTACTTCATTGTTAACATGTATGTACAGTGGCCGCCGCTTAATTGGATCACGTTTGTGTAATCTATTTTTGATCCAATAAAGAGGCAGCTTTGATTGAGACTTTGAAAAGAGCGATTCCGTTCCATTTTCTGTCACTTGATTCGATAAAGCAGCTGATCCCACAAGTGGTGGGCACTGTATATGTATGTACTTTCATCAAGCGCGACCCCAGTGAACGAGGCCATGGCCCCCTCCGAAATTTTGTTTTACAACTTTAGATTCACATACTCCATGATTTCACGTATTCGATTTGAATTTTGAACAATTTATAGACCTGTTTAAAATGTTCAATGGCCCCCTCCGAGAATTCAGTCTGGAGTCACCCTTGACTTGCATGGTTATCCTGCTATTAAAATAAAAGTCTACAACATTAAAAAACAATTATTTCATACTATTATTATTTTTTAAGGAGATGTACTTCATTCAGTTCTGTAGAATGCAATTTTATGCCGCAAGTTTGAGGCAATTTCTGTTATTTTAATTCTTTTGAGGAATCATGCTATAACACATATTTCACCCCCACCCTCCCCGTTTTTTTTAAGGACCTAAGGATCTTTTTAAATCATTGGGTTACAAATTTGGGATTTTTCTTTTTTTTTTTCAAACTTTAATCAAAAGCAAACCAAGCTAATTCTAGGAAAGGGCGTCTTCAGGAAACAATTTGTGTCATAAGCTAACATTAGGTTATTCTTAATAGAACGAACTATCAACAATTTATTCTAATTTTCAGCTTTAAAAACTAGGATTCTTTTTTAGAAATAATTCCAAAAGTTACTTTTGAATTAAATTGTTCAAATACTTTTTATAACAAGATATCAGTTTTTTTAATCAGCTGATTAGAAATATTATTGTTAAAACAACATATTTAGATTGTCATTTGAAACTGATTTTTTTTTTTTTTTTTTCCAATTTTCCTTGTAATTTCCTTAAAATCCTTTTTTCATTTCTATCAGGTTTGGACATACGGATGCTCATTTGATGTGTGTACAGCTTCTTTAAGCCAGTAAGAATAAGTTTTTTTCAACATTGTCAGTTTATCAAGAAATGTCTTCTGTAAAAGATATTTAGGAAATAGAAGATCTTGGGCTTTTCTGTGAGGATTTTCTTCGAAGCAGATTCAAAAAGGTCTTACAAAGCTACACCTCAGTAATTCTATGCAATATTTTTCTCGATCACTCCTTATGCAACTGTTACTAAAATCTATCTCAATTGAGGAGGGGGGAAAAAAAGATTTTTACAAAGAATTTTTTTTCAAAATAAAATAAGAAACAAAGTAACATTTATAATGTGAATTTGGTAGCAATTTCTATATCATTCCCTATCTAATTTACATAAAATCATGATAGTAAGTATTTTTTCATAGCAAGTATGTGAAAAACATTAAAACATAATGATTTTTATGCTCTGCCTTGACAAAATTTGTTATCTTCCTGTTTTTCATTGTTGACCCCATATAGAAGAAAAACACAAATACTTAGCAGAAACACATTAGCGTTTTATTAAAAAAATAAATAAATAATTGAAAAATTGCTGCTTGCAACACTGCACTAAACAAACACCAGTTAAGAGCATGTAATCTATCTTAAATGGTGATATTCTACTAAAAATTGTCAAAGCAAACATTTTTCTACCTTAATATATAGGAATCTTAGTTAACCATTTTATTTTTCTGAAAAGTCAACAAAGCTGTATATTTTAAAGTTAATTATTTATACAAAAATAGAAAATTTTGTACATTTTTTTCCTTCTTTAAGAAAATTTTAAAATATGGAAAATACTAAAGTTTCAAATGCTGAAACGGTTTTAGATGATAAAATTGAGCCTTGCTGCACCCACTTGGAAGACGCACAAAAAACTAATAGTGTAAACTCAGAACAATGTACTGTTAAAAAGCATTTAAAGAAAAAAATTTCTACTAACTCTAAGGAAAAACCTTTTGTATGTGATATGTGCCTAGGAGAATTTTCACGTAAGAGTAGTTTGAACAGACATCTTCTGACCCACACAGAAGAAAAGCCTTATGTTTGTGACATTTGTTCAAGAGCCTTTTCTCAGAAGGATTGTTTGAAAAATCATCTTCACATCCACACAGGGGAAAAGCCCTTTATATGTGATGTGTGTCAGAAACAATTTTCTGGGAGGTCTGCTTTAAAAAATCATCTTCACACCCACACACAAGAAAAGCCCTATGTATGTGATGTGTGTACAAGAGCCTTTTCTCAGAGAACTAATTTAAAAAATCATGTTCTGACCCACACAGGAATAAAGCCTTATGCATGTGATATGTGCCAGAAACAATTTTCTCAGAAGAGTAATTTAAAAACTCATCTTCTGACCCACACAGGGGAAAAGCCTTTTATATGTGATGTGTGTCAGAAACCATTTTCTCAGAAGAGTACTTTAAAAAGTCATCTTCTGACCCACACAGAAGAAAAGTCCTATGTTTGTCCAAGACCTTTTTCTCAGAACGATAGCTTAAAAAATCATCTTGTGGTCCACAGGGAAGAGCCTTTTATGTATGTTTGCGAAAAACCATTTCCTCAGAAGATAAATTTAAAAAGTCATCTGACCTACACAGGAGAAAAGCCCTATGTTTGTGACATTTGTTCAAGGGCCTTTTCTCAGAAGGATAGTTTGAAAAATCATCTTCACACACACACAGGGAAAAAGCCTTTTATGTGTGATGCGTGTCAGAAACAATTTTCTCAGAAGACTACTTTAATGAGGCATCTTCTAACCCACACAGGAGAAAAGCTTTATGTGTGTGATGTGTGTTCAAGAGCTTTTTCTCAGAGGACAAATTTAAAAAATCATGTACTGACCCACACAGGAATAAAGCCT
Organism: Cheiracanthium punctorium; assembly: GCA_038373885.1. NCBI lineage: Eukaryota > Metazoa > Arthropoda > Arachnida > Araneae > Cheiracanthiidae > Cheiracanthium > Cheiracanthium punctorium. The sequence continues at coordinate 171,343 of JAWZYV010000136.1, read as the reverse complement.
TATGCATGTGATATGTGCCAGAAAAAATTTTCTCAGAAGAGTAATTTAAAAAGTCATCTTCTGACCCACACAGCAGAAAAGCCCTATGTGTGTGATGTTTGTCTAAGAGCCTTTTCTCATAAGCAACACTTGAAACATCATTTTCTGACCCACACAGGAGAAAAGCCTTTCAAGTGTGATGTGTGTCAGAAATCATTTTTTTATAAGAGTCATTTAATAAGGCATCTTATGACCCATACAGGATAAAAGCCCTATGTGTGTGCCCTAAACCTTTTCTCAAAAGACTACTTTAAACAATCATCTTCTGACTCTCACCAAAAAAAAATGCCCTATTGTGTGTGTGACATTTGCCAAGATCTTTTTCTCAGGAAAATAACTTGGAAGTTTGTCTGACCTACACAGTGTAAAAGCCTTTTATGTGTGATAAGACCCAGAAACCATTTTTCTAAGAAGAGAAATTTAAAAAATAATTTTCTGACGCACACAGGAGAAAAGTTCTATGTGTGTTACATATGTCCAAGAGCTTTTTCTCGGAAGAATAACTTGGAAGATCATATTCAGACTCGCACAAGAGAAAAGTCCTATGTGTGTGTTGTTTATCCAAAATCCAGTTCTCATAAGCAACATTTGAAAAATCGTCTTGACGTATGCAGGAGAAAAATCCTATGTGTTATGTTTGGCCAAGAGTCTTTTTCCATAAGCAAACTTTGAAATATCTTCCTCTAACCCACACAGGAGAATAGCTCCATATGTGATGTTTGTCCAAGAGTCTTTTTTCATAAGCAAACTTTGAAATATCATCCTCTATTCCACACAGGAGAAAAGCTCCATATGTGATGTTTGTCCAAGATCCTTTTTTCAGAAGCAAACTTTGAAATATCATCCTCTAACCCACACAGGAGAAAAGCTCCATATGTGATGTTTGTCCAAGAGTCTTTTTTCATAAGCAAACTTTGAAATATCATCCTCTAACCCACACAGGAGAATAGCTCCATATGTGATGTTTGTCCAAGAGTCTTTTTTCATAAGCAAACTTTGAAATATCATCTTCTATTCCACACAGGAGAAAAGCTCCATATGTGATGTTTGTCCAAGATCCTTTTTTCAGAAGCAAACTTTGAAATATCATCCTCTAACCCACACAGGAGAAAAGCTCCATATGTGATGTTTGTCCAAGAGTCTTTTTTCATAAGCAAACTTTGAAATATCATCCTCTAACCCACACAGGAGAAAAGCTCCATATGTGATGTTTGTCCAAGATCCTTTTCTCAGAAGCAAACTTTGAAATATCATCCTCTAACCCACACAGGAGGAAAGCTCCATATGTGATGTTTGTCCAAGAGTCTTTTTTTTCATAAGCAAACTTAGAAAAATCATCTTCTGACCCACGCAGGAATAAAGCTTTATGCATGTGATGTGTGTCAGAAGGAATTCTCAAAGAAGAATCCCTTGAATGTTCATTTTCGTGCTAACACTGGTGAGAAGCCTTATGTGTTCTCTGTGTGCAAGAAAGCATTTTCTTGGTCGTCAGACCTATGTAGACATTTTTGTATCCGCAGTGAAGGTATTGAATGCTGATGTGACTTGTATAAATAAGCATTTTTGTTGTGGTTAAATGTGGTGGAGATTTACATTTGTATCCACAAAGGAAAGAAGCCATTGTGACATGTCAGGAAACACTCTTTGAACATGCAGTCGAAATTACCTTTCCTGCTCAGCTCCATAGGATAGAAATTATGAACAAAATTATTTTTACCATTCATTGCATTTAAAACACTATTGTACATCATGGCGTGAATTCCTTTCATTCAAATGTTTGTTCTTCCTATATTTATGCGATTTATTCTACTTCATTGTTAACATGTATGTACAGTGGCCGCCGCTTAATTGGATCACGTTTGTGTAATCTATTTTTGATCCAATAAAGAGGCAGCTTTGATTGAGACTTTGAAAAGAGCGATTCCGTTCCATTTTCTGTCACTTGATTCGATAAAGCAGCTGATCCCACAAGTGGTGGGCACTGTATATGTATGTACTTTCATCAAGCGCGACCCCAGTGAACGAGGCCATGGCCCCCTCCGAAATTTTGTTTTACAACTTTAGATTCACATACTCCATGATTTCACGTATTCGATTTGAATTTTGAACAATTTATAGACCTGTTTAAAATGTTCAATGGCCCCCTTTGAGAATTCAGTCTGGAGTCACCCTTGACTTGCATGGTTATCCTGCTATTAAAATAAAAGTCTACAACATTAAAAAACAATTATTTCATACTATTATTATTTTTTAAGGAGATGTACTTCATTCAGTTCTGTAGAATGCAATTTTATGCCGCAAGTTTGAGGCAGTTTCTGTTATTTTAATTCTTTTGAGGAATCATGCTATAACACATATTTCACCCCCACCCTCCCCGTTTTTTTTAAGGACCTAAGGATCTTTTTAAATCATTGGGTTACAAATTTGGGATTTTTCTTTTTTTTTTTCAAACTTTAATCAAAAGCAAACCAAGCTAATTCTAGGAAAGGGCGTCTTCAGGAAACAATTTGTGTCATAAGCTAACATTAGGTTATTCTTAATAGAACGAACTATCAACAATTTATTCTAATTTTCAGCTTTAAAAACTAGGATTCTTTTTTAGAAATAATTCCAAAAGTTACTTTTGAATTAAATTGTTCAAATACTTTTTATAACAAGATATCAGTTTTTTTAATCAGCTGATTAGAAATATTATTGTTAAAACAACATATTTAGATTGTCATTTGAAACTGATTTTTTTTTTTTTTTTTCCAATTTTCCTTGTAATTTCCTTAAAATCCTTTTTTCATTTCTATCAGGTTTGGACATACGGATGCTCATTTGATGTGTGTACAGCTTCTTTAAGCCAGTAAGAATAAGTTTTTTTCAACATTGTCAGTTTATCAAGAAATGTCTTCTGTAAAAGATATTTAGGAAATAGAAGATCTTGGGCTTTTCTGTGAGGATTTTCTTCGAAGCAGATTCAAAAAGGTCTTACAAAGCTACACCTCAGTAATTCTATGCAATATTTTTCTCGATCACTCCTTATGCAACTGTTACTAAAATCTATCTCAATTGAGGAGGGGGGAAAAAAAGATTTTTACAAAGAATTTTTTTTCAAAATAAAATAAGAAACAAAGTAACATTTATAATGTGAATTTGGTAGCAATTTCTATATCATTCCCTATCTAATTTACATAAAATCATGATAGTAAGTATTTTTTCATAGCAAGTATGTGAAAAACATTAAAACATAATGATTTTTATGCTCTGCCTTGACAAAATTTGTTATCTTCCTGTTTTTCATTGTTGACCCCATATAGAAGAAAAACACAAATACTTAGCAGAAACACATTAGCGTTTTATTAAAAAAATAAATAAATAATTGAAAAATTGCTGCTTGCAACACTGCACTAAACAAACACCAGTTAAGAGCATGTAATCTATCTTAAATGGTGATATTCTACTAAAAATTGTCAAAACAAACATTTTTCTACCTTAATATATAGGAATCTTAGTTAACCATTTTATTTTTCTGAAAAGTCAACAAAGCTGTATATTTTAAAGTTAATTATTTATACAAAAATAGAAAATTTTGTACATTTTTTTCCTTCTTTAAGAAAATTTTAAAATATGGAAAATACTAAAGTTTCAAATACTGAAACGGTTTTAGATGATAAAATTGAGCCTTGCTGCACCCACTTGGAAGACGCACAAAAAACTAATAGTGTAAACTCAGAACAATGTACTGTTAAAAAGCATTTAAAGAAAAAAATTTCTACTAACTCTAAGGAAAAACCTTTTGTATGTGATATGTGCCTAGGAGAATTTTCCAGTAAGAGTAGTTTGAACAGACATCTTCTGACCCACACAGAAGAAAAGCCTTATGTTTGTGACATTTGTTCAAGAGCCTTTTCTCAGAAGGATAGTTTGAAAAATCATCTTCACATCCACACAGGGGAAAAGCCCTTTATATGTGATGTGTGTCAGAAACAATTTTCTGGGAGGTCTGCTTTAAAAAATCATCTTCACACCCACACACAAGAAAAGCCCTATGTATGTGATGTGTGTACAAGAGCCTTTTCTCAGAGAACTAATTTAAAAAATCATGTTCTGACCCACACAGGAATAAAGCCTTATGCATGTGATATGTGCCAGAAACAATTTTCTCAGAAGAGTAATTTAAAAACTCATCTTCTGACCCACACAGGAGAAAAGCCCTATGTGTGTGACATTTGTCCAAGGGCATTTTCTCAGAAGCAACATTTGAAAAATCATTTTCTGGCCCACACAGGGGAAATGCCTTTTATATGTGATGTGTGCCAGAAACAATTTTCCCAGGAGAGTAATTTAAAAAGTCATCTTCTGACCCACACAGGAGAAAAGCCCTATTTTTGTGACATTTGTTCAAGAGCCTTTTCTCGGAAGGAAAGTTTGAAAAATCATCTTCACACCCTGACAGGGGAAAAGCCCTTTATGTGTGATGTGTGTCAGAAACAATTTTCTCAGAAGTCTACTTTAAAAAATCATGTTCTGACCCACACAGGAATAAAACCTTATGCATGTGATATGTGCCAGAAAAAATTTTCTCAGAAGACTACTTTAATGAGGCATCTTCTAACCCACACAGGAGAAAAGCCCTTTGTGTGTGACGTTTGTCCAAGTGCCTTTGCTCAGAAGCAGCATTTGAAAAATCATCTTCTGATCCACACAGGGGAAAAGCCTTTTATGTGTGATGTGTGTCAGAAACCATTTTCTCAGAAAAGTAATTTAATAAGTCATCTTTTGACCCACAGAAGGAAAAAGCCTTTTGTGTGTGTTTTGTGTCAAAAACAATTTTCTCGTAAGAGTCACTTAATAAGTCATATTATGGCCCATACAGCATAAAACCCCTATGCCTGTGCCCAAAAGAGAAGACTACTTTAAAGAATCATCTTTTGACTCGTACTGAAGAAAGCCCTATGTGTGTATGACATTTACCCAAGATCTTTTTCTTGCAAAAATAACTTATAAGATCATCTTCTGACCCCACACAGGGTAAAAGCCTTTTATGTGTGATAAGAACCAGAAACTAATTTCTAAGAAAAAAAAAAATCATTTTCTTACCCACACAGGAGAAAAGTTCAATTTGTGTTACATTTGTCCAAGAGCTTTTTCTCGTAAGAATAACTTGGAAAATCATTTCTGACCTACGCAAGAGAAAAGCCCTATGTGTGTGATGTTTTTCCGAGAGCCTTTTCTGATAAACAACATTTGAAAAATATTTTAATCCACACAAGAGACAAGCCATATGTGTGTGATGTTTTTCCAAAAGGCCTCCATACCTCTACGTAGGTATATGTTGCACTTGTTATGCACTTGTATCAAGGGCGGCTATATTGAGAGGGCCATGGCCCCCTCCAAAATTTTGTTTTACAACTTTAGATTTGCATTATAAAGAATTTATAGACCTATTTAATTTATTCAATGCCCCCCTCCCCTGTGAATTCAGTCTGGAGTCCCCATTGATTTGCATGGTTATCCTGCTATTAACATAAAAGTCTACAACAGGTCTGGGTAACCTTTGCAAAGTTGCAGGCCAAATTTTGGGATATTAGTGAAGTTGCGAGCCATGCAATTGGGATTTTGAATCGTTTTTATAGGTTTTATACATGTATTTTATGTTTCACAGGCCAGATCACAAGCCGTGGCCAATCACATTTGGAACCCGGACCGGTGGTTGCCCATATGTGATCTACAACATTAAAAAAACAATTATTATATAGTACAGTAGAACCTCGATCTATCTGTTTTTCAAGTGCTGCGTAGTAAAAATCGATGCATGTGGGAAAACAACGAATGCGGGATAAAATCAAAATATGAAGCAAACAATGTTTATGAATGCACAATGTATACAGTATACCAAAAATACTAAATTTGTTAGCAAACTGTAAAATAAACAAACAAATTGGAGTTGTGTGTAGAAAATTAAGTGATACTTATTTTTAAAAATTCAGTTTTTACACTGGCTTTGTCATTTTTTAATTAAACGAAAATTTTCCAAGATTTACAGTATTTTTCTTGTCTTTTTATGTGTTTTCAGGTTTGTATATAAAAGTTAGTACAATTTCTGTTGTGTTGGATAAACTTGGCACTATTGTTGGCTCAGTCTCATCGGCAAGAATATTATTCTCAGCTTCTTGGCCATTATTTTCATCTTTTTTCATCTTCTTACATTTCTTCCATTCTTAGGATACTGCACATTGCTTCTTCTATATCAATCAAAACACAAACATCAATTTCACACCATACAAATACCTCCTAGATGTAAGAACTCATCATCAACCCAAGAAATCATACCTGGAAGTAATTGAATTTGTATGCCATATTGATCCAATTGACCTTCTTCAATTTCATTTCTGTCAGAAGAAACATTTTACAACGATGAATGTGGGAAAACAAGTTTTTGACGAACGATAAATGCGGGTTCTGTCAATATTATTTGAATACAACTTGTGCAGGGACCATAGAAATAAAACGATCAACACGGGAAAATGATGAATACAGGAATGATAGATCGGGGTTCCACTGTATTATTATTTTTTAGGAGAGGTAAATCATTCCATTCTGTAGTATGCAACTAGATGCTGCAATCGTGAGGCAGTTTCTGTTATCATTTTAATGCTTTTGAGGAATCATGCTGTAACACATATTTCACCCCCCCCCCTTTTTTTAAGGACCTAAGGACCTTTCTTTTTTTTTTAATCATTGGGTTACAAACTAGTGATTTTTCTTTTCTTTTGTTTTGTTTTTTCAAACTTTCATGTAAGTATGCATCAGTTTTAAAATTATAAATGTTCTGATTAATTTCAGTACTTTTCTGTTATCCGACAGTAGTTAAGTAAGATCTCCAACATTGGCAATAAATGACATACAGGGCACAGATTCATGTAACTCTGATAAATCATCTTGGCATTTTTTTCGACTTTGTTATTTTATTCATCTGCGTGGCTGTAATGTATTCTTAAACAGATATTGCAATGTATTCATGCACAATGATACAATGCACCGATGATCATATGGCATATTAATACATCTGGAAACTACATATTAATGTGTGAACTACTAGAAACATAATCATAAACATAGAGATGTGTAAAAAGAAATTTTGTCCTCTAACCCCCATCCCCTTATAAATTATAAATTTTGTAAAATGCTATTTAAATGTACCATCTATGTTAAAAAACTTGCATGCCAAATTTCGTGTTATTTGCTTCAGTAGTTTCGGCTGAGCAAAATATTGATGTACTTGTAACATTGTAACTTGTGATATAATGATGTAAAACACTACATTACTTTTAGATCCCACTAATAATAAGTGTTTAGTGTCAAAATGTTTACTGATTAAGAATTTTATGTATCATGAATTTTGATTAAATGTAAAAGTTTCAAAATTATATTACATAAATGCCATATGCTTATATTTCATGCTCAACATTCTTTGTGGAATGATATGTATCTGTCACTTTGGATCTAGTTATCCCTTTTTGTACATATTTGTTTAAATTTTTTTAAATCAAATAAAAGTTTGTATTTAACCTCAGTAAATTTGCATTCTATTCCACTGTCTCTCATCTGGAAAATTCCAGCAACCCCAAAATGAGAATTTCCTTTCTCAGCAAAAACTTTTAAAACAATTTTTCAGATAAAGAAACAAGCGAAGAAGAAAAGTTTTGGACATCAGTAGATCCAACCTCTCACCCCTGTCAAGAAACCTTATGCGTGTGATGTGTGTCAGAAATCCTTTGTCACTTGAGCTCTTGAAAAGATATTTTATTAAAAAAAAAAAAAAAAAGACATATGTGTATATATATTTATATACAAGAAGACCCGAAATCCGCAAAGCTCTAAAATCCGCACTGTCTGTTCAATGTAAACAATGAAATAAGCCCTGTCAGCTGCAAATTCAGAAAACTACACTAAAACCACAAAGTAAAACTAAATAAGCTATTCCCACTTGAAAAAGATATTTTAAGAGTTTGTGAGCTTTGATGGTAACATTGATATCCTTCAAATGACTGACAGTGACATAATTAACACTCAGTTATGGTCACATGACACAGACTCTGATACAGTAACAAGTGAGGATGATCAAAAAATTGATAAAATAGCATTTAATGAAGGTTAGGCTCCGAGAAAGAAATATCTCAGATTTATAGAGCAGCAAAGCTGTGTTACAGAACAGGAAATAATAATTAAAAAAAAAAAAAAATTAGAACATCCTAAAGTCCCAAACTACTGTTGAATATACATGTTTAAATAAGTTGTACTATAATTTCATAATGTTGTATATTGAATTATCCCTCTGTATTTTTATATCTTGATTCTGATTATAAGTAACATGTGATCTTTATTGGGTTTTTTTCTGGGTGGGGTGGAGGGAAATAGAATAAATTTCCTAATATGACCCAAAATCTGCACAAGGTCTGGAACCAAGTTGTGCGGATTTCGGGTCTTCTGCTGTATATATATTATTTACAGAACTGGACACTTGAATCAAACAGAAAAGTCCAAAACCATCTCCAAGGGAGGTTGTGCTAACAAACAAACAAAAAGGGATGGAAAAATAGACTGCTAAATCATCAAAAAATCTCTTGTCCCCATGCATGGATTTTTCAGTTTGCTCATTGTCTAGATTATCACTGAATGCCCACTGCCCTGTGTGCATTCTTACTATTGTGTTTTCCTTTTTTATTAGTTTTATGTGTATTTTAGTGCTTATATTTCTGGAAAAACTAAGATTTATTTGAAGACAGAATTTTAATTTTCAAAGGTTTTGAAGCAGAACTTTAAGAGGCCTCTGTAGTCGGCTTGCGGAGATTCAAGTCCCAATGCTTTGCTATGGAGAAAAGTGCCTTAACGCCTAATCTTTTTTCTCGGAAAGTATTCCCAGCTAACACACACAGGTTCTCTGAACATCTATTAACGTTCAAAAGACGTTTTCTGAACATTAATAGACGTTCAGAGAACCTGTGTGTGTTTGCTGGGTTAGGTATTTTTAAATGAAATTTTCCTGTGTGAATCTTGAGAACTATTCACAAGGATTGTGCGAATCAGATTTGAGTTAATTTAGCCGAAATTAATTCAAATTGAGATTTTATTGCAGTCTAGAATTTATGTTATTAGGTTGTAACGAAAGTTTCCCGCCACCGCAAACTTCGTCAGCACACAGTTCTCATTGGCGTATTTGCTCATATTTTGTCAAACGATTTTTGGCATTTGAAAGAAAGAGGTTTACTTTATAACACTGTGTTGTGAAATCTGTAAAAAATATAGTTATCATTAAGTATAAGGTGTCTCAAATGGAACTATCACTCTAGAGGGTTAGAACCATCATTTACTTCCAGTTGTGTTTCAAAAAGTCAGCTACAGAATATCAACGAATCATGAGTACAGCTTTAAGTACTATTGTTGTATCATGTGACACTGTGCAGGTTTGGTACCGAAAGTTCAAAAACAGTTATCTAAGGAGTTAGAAGTTAGTATTTCAGGCAGATATGGCGGAAAACTTTCGTTACAACCTGATACTTTTCAGACTGCAATAAAATCTCTTTCGGCTAAATTAACTCAAATTTGATTCGCGCAATCCTTGAGAATAGTTCTGACGATTCACACAGGAAAGTTTCATTTAAAAATACCTTATACTTTCTGAGAAAAATGATTAGGCGTTAAGGCACTTTCCTCCATAGCAAAGCATTGGGACTTGAATCTCTGCAAGCCGACTACAGAGGACTCTTAAGGACTGCATACAAGAGCTCAGTTTAAATGGCTACAAATAGATGAGTTTAAAAAGGTAAGAGGTAAAGAGATATAAACCACACTCTTAAGAAAAATTTTCAAAAAATTCTGAAGCAGTAATATTATTATAGGTACATAATGTTCATTTAAATTCATATTTTTACTTCCTCCCTCCTTCCCCCAGGGAAAAAAAAAAGAATGACCAGGAATTTTCTTCCTCCAAAAAGGTTGCAATAATTTGCATGCATTATCAGAACCCTAAAGCATAGTAGTAATCTACATTTTGTGTAGCAATTGATCCTAATCATTTGTGTCTTTGCCTTTGTAAAAGATTATATCATTTATGTTTCTGGCATCACAAAAGATAGAAGTCATCTATTTATGATCCCCCAATCATGATCATCTGCATTTCAATGGTAGTAAAAGATCATAATCTTGTAAAATCTGTAATCTTCCTTTTCAGTGGCACACAAGTGCAGAATATTCGGTATTTTTACCTCTGCTAAACCTTGCGATAAGCTTATTTCTTGTCTCCAAAAAAAATTTCAATCCTCTATACTTGCATGTAGGTTTCATCTTTTGGAAACACTGGTGTTAAAAAAATTTTACTACTTTAACAAGTTATCATGGATGTATCTAGAAAAACATTTCAGAGGGGGTCCAAATGATAAAAGTGACAGAATTTTTCACAAAAAGGCTTTATCATTATCATTTTAGTAAAAGAAAAATCAAAATTTCCCCCTCAAAAGAAAAATAAAATGAATTGAGAATAAAATTAAGAAATATGCAATGTTGGAAAACAAAGCTAAATTTTATACATATGTGTCAATGAGTACTAAAGGTCCTCTTTTATAAGTTATTGAAAGAAAGTTGCAAAAAAATAATTAAAACTGCATAGAAGCATAGCAATTATGCTTTTATTTAACTTAGTGCATAGAAGCACTGCACTAAGTTAAATTGCGAGTGACATTGCCATGAACTTCATACTATCAAAATCTTGCGATGTGTCATGATGCATGGCATATCATTAAAAAAAAAAAAATCAAATCAAATCATAACATAACAGAAAAATAAGTTTTAGATATGAAATTATGAAAATGTACTTATATTTACATACTGAAGAAGTCCATATAAGCAATACTCGTATTGTGTTATTCAAAAAATCTTTAATACTCATACTGTGTTATGTAAGAAAGGGGAAGGGTGGAAAAGAATGTCGGATTGCTATTGCATCCATGATTGCAAGAAAGGTGAAGTTGTGTCAGCATTTGTGAGGAATCATGGTAGATTTTTAATAGAAAGAGAGGGGAGATGATGGGTTCGGAAAGATTCATCTAGGAACAGAGAACAACAATGGAATCAGCCCTCAAGGGAAAAAATATTGACGAAAACAACCAAATTGATAAGCTAACATTCCTTCATGATATCCTTGGAATATTTTTTTTTTCCACATGTAAGCATTGCACCCACTGAAATTTTAAACATGTAAATGCCATGGCTGTTCTAAATTATGCTACAGTTTAAAATATCATCTGTTCAGTTCCAGATTTTTTACTGAATTCTCTGATAATTCCAGGTCAGTGACTACCTAGTCACAAAAAATGTTCTGCAATAAAAAAAATTGCTTAAAAAATAAATAAATATGTAGAATTTTCTGAAAGATTCTAATTTTTTAAACTGGCAACAAAGGGAAGCTACAACAGCTGTAATACCATACAGAAATAACACTGATATGCAGAGTTGGTACAGACCAGGAGTTGGGGAAAGGAATTATGGTCAGGGATATACAGGGTGATTCACATAACTACAGGAGGGAGATAGAGCACATAATTAAGAATAAGAATTACAGTCTTCATGTAGCTGTTAATAATCACTTTGGAATAAGTGCTGAAATAATAGTGAACTTTTCGACCCTTGTTCAACAAAAATTAATGTATTTTTCTCAGGAAACAGGTTACTAAAATTCATAATTCAAAAATTATACTTCCTATCATTTTTTGGAGATGAGCCTATGCTTAGGAAATTTGGTCAAGAAACTAGACGAACACTTTAACCAAAGTGAGTATTAATGGCATTTTTGCCCCCACATTGCTATGTGATTCTGTTTCCTTATTATATGCCCTATCTCCAATAGTTATGAATCACTCTGTAGAAGAAAAATCAGGGAAATTCAAGGAAAATATGATTTTGTAACAAAATCGTTAAAATATTGGCTATGAAACTAAGTTTCTTTATATGATCTTAACATACTTTCATTCTTGTGTAGTTGTAGAAATTGTTTTATTTGAATTTTCTTAGCTAACCTTCTATATATAAATAATTTTAAAATAAGTTATATACATATTTTGTGTAGTAATCTTTAAAGTATTCTAAAATATCCTTTGTTATAGAATTTAATGGTGTCAAATAAAATATTTTTAAATATATTTATCATTAGGTTATGGGAGGGGGATGGATTACATAAAAAGTAAAAAGAGAAAGAAAGTAACCTTGAAAATAGAAACACTAAGTCCATGAAAGCATGACATGCATACCTGCCAACTCTACTGGAGTTTTCAAGAGACTATTGGATTTTGATGGTTTCCACTGGTCAGCTGGTTTTACATTAAAATCTCCTGTTTTTTTTTTTTTTTTTTTACATTTTGAACCTTTAAAAAACAGCATATTTATTTCCCAAGCAGTTCTGAAAGATTACTACTATCAGAGTATATTCATTCAATAGGGAACAATATACTATTGTATTTTTGTCAAATAATGTGAGTTCAAAGACCCAAAATTTTATTACTTTTTTTTTTTGGGTCTAAAAAGCAGATATTTTGTACATTTTTGAATATTTAAAAAAAAACTTTTGTGGACCTGAAGAAACATTGAAGTTTTATATATTTCCTGTTAAAAGAATTATTTTATTTCTGAGCACTTTTACAAATTCTATTTTTAGCATCATGGACTTATGTGAAACTAAAATTTCAAACATAAATTTTTATAAAAAGAAAACTGTTCATTTTAAAAACTATAACTGTGTGTCATGTCAACTTATATTTAAAAAATGATACATAGAATAGATGGTGAAATTTAATGTATGAAAAATTTTTGAAGTGTGTTTTATAGTGCAGGTAAGTAATTATGACTAAGATTATGATACTACATAAATCTACTTGATTTTCTTCAGTAGATTATGCAGATAATTAGGGAAAAGCATGATGGAAGTCAGAAAAGCAAAAGCTTTGGAATCTGCAACAACAATTTTGAAATAGCATATGTTCATGACTTTTTTTTTTTTTTTTTTTTACAGGGAGACTTAAAAAATGTCAATACATTATACCTTGATACAACAAAAATTTATTCATATTTTTGAAGTTTCTAAAAGAATGCCCTGCATCAAAAGCTGTATTACAGGATCAAATAAAAGGTTGCAGAGAAGTGGTGACATAGATTCTGTGTGTATACTGCTGTAGCTCAAGCAGAATCAGTATGCAACATTGGGAGCATTCAAACATCCATGGCGAGGAGCAATAATCAAAGCAGAAGGGGAATCACTAACATTGTATCTTTGCAATAATGGGAGCAGACAGATTAACAATGTGTTAAGAAATAGTACAGATAAGATTGTGCTGGAAACGAATACCATTTTGCCTTGCTGAAACTAGTGAAACTAATACAGTAGCCCCTTGCTATATCACTCTTGTGCGGAGACAAGAAAAATGCATGATATAATTGGGGGTTAAGGTGGGTGCAATATGATAAAATTTTACTTTTATGAACACATGCACTTAAAATATAATAAAGTTTAAAGTGTAAGTATTCTAATAAAAGATAATTACTTACATCAGTGTTTCCCAAACTTTTATGAGTCAGAGCACCCTTTTTTAACGTAAAATTTTCCATGGCACCCTACCCTTTGTAAAATTATGAGTAGTACGAGATAAAATAAAACTTGTGCATCTTCATTATTTAACATTTACTTTTACTATATTAACATTAAATTCATAATTAATGCGATGGATGAGCCTGCAAATCGATGCACATTTTCTCAAATCATGGAATTAAACTGGACACGGCTACCCTCATTTCTTTTTTCACATTGATTTTTGCTCAGTACTTGCTTTTTATTACAGTGACCTCTGAAAACCCAGCTTCACACAAGTAAGATATCGAAAATGAAATTAAAATAACATAGTCAATATCGTTTTAATATGGCAATAATGAAACTAAAAAATTAGGGGGGTCTCCCCATGATGAGGCTCAAACTTCTGAGTTTTATATATATACATACAGTAGAGTCCCGCTAATACAAGCTCTGCTTCATCCGAGATAAAGCTTTTAAAAAAAGGTTAAAAATGCGCCTGTCCCTGAAAAAATAATTCACACTTTCTCCCCTCTCTGATTCAAATTCATCAGCCATTCATATGAAAGAAAGAAATAGAATTCTATAAATTAATGAATTTTATAGTAATTATACCCTTTTTCTTTAAAAAAGAATAACTGAAAAAAAAATTTCGTGTAAAAAAATAATAAATCACTCACTTTGTTTTGTTTTTTCTTGATAATGACTTTTAATGATATCGACCCTAACGATTTTTTTCTTTTTTGCTTATAATTTTCACTATAATCGAAACTTACGCATTATTGTGAGAGTGATATTTATTAAATTTTCAAACTTATTAGGGTGTACATAGATCAGAAACATTAGATTGTTTGCAGTTTGTACATACCGCTTCACTGCGTGCAAGGGGTGTCAGCACACCCCAGTTCGATCTAACAGTCTAAAAATAGTTCCCAATTTGCTGTTTACTTAAACTATCTGTGGCATGTGACCTTGAAAACATGTACTGATAGACCCAACCACTTTGGTTCATGGGGAGGGAAGGCAGAAAAATATTTTCAGGCCTGGGGTGTCAAAACACCCCGCACGCGTCCTGCTGGGTTAAGGAAGTGTGATGTTGTTTAAAATACATATTTTTATACCTACAAATCCATGGGCTCACAATTTCTTTCTCATACATGTATAAAACTGAATTTTTCTCTTCGATTATATTATGTAGTCCGCATAATTCTAGTTTGTGTTGGTCCCAACCAGCTTGGATTATCAAGACTCGACTGTATATATCTTGGAAATTTTGTAAAACAGCAAATGCAATAGAGAATTCAATGACGATAAACTTTATTTAAAAATTGATTGTAAAAATACATTTTGACAGACTGATAAATGCAGGTACAAGAAAATTTACTTTGACTAACATATTCTAGAAGTCATAAAAAATATCACAAAAATGCTCTTTCTTTAGAAGCAAATTATTTTAAAATATGGCCATAAATCATTATAAAGTGCGACATTTATAAATACATCTGATGCATTCCAAATTCATAAAATGTATTCTTACACATTATTCAGATAGAAAATACTCAAAAGTACACCTATACAAAAACAGCTCAGTAGTGACATTTTGTATGGTACCATAGGTTTCACTCTTCTTCAGCTGCAAAAAAATACCAAGTGAAGGAATACAGGGAAGCAAGAACTTTTCTGCCTCTGTTTGGCCTGATGATTATTGTAGCTGAAGGAGAGTTGATACTATGAACTATTCAAAGCGTACATATTGAGCTATCTGTATGGAGCTTTTAACCCTAGTGTCAATGACTGGGTACCTTCTTTGCCAGTGTTATCGTAATTTTAATCATTTCTAATTAAGCCATTTTAATAACAGTTTATAATTTTTTTTTTCATAAAGTGAAACATTTTGAATATAAGATCCCTCTCTACATCCATTTTTTCATATTATATAAAATAACTACCATACTGCAAAGAGAACTTATTACCCCTGGATGTATAAAATAGTAATAGCTTGAAATTTCAGATAATTAAAAGTTTAGTGGGATCTGAGTAACATCTTTTTAAATCCTTTAATGAACAAGCTACTTACATTTTTCCGTGTGAAAAAGTGCTTAAATTATGAGGTGTCATTTTCTGGTGAGAAATGAAAAAAATCTTTTTCCACTATTGAAGAAAAAAATTCATAAAAAAGGCCATCTCAAATAACTTGAAAGAATGTGTTTTGAGAGATTTAGAATCTAGACATTTTGCTGGGGATCTCTATTATTCAATAATTAAAATAAGTTAAACCAAAAAATCTGCTGTAAAAATAATTTAACTAATTCAGATTTTGAAATTTGTTCTCAGAACCAATATGGCACATGTTAAAGATCTGATGATGAAATAAGTTGAAAGGTATTTGAATATTTAATCTGCTAAATTCAATTAACATATTAAATGAAGAATACTGATTAATTTACATAAGTTGAGAACAATTTGAGTATTTCTCTACCGCTACTAGTTTTACTTGGCTTTGACCAGTAAATTCAGCAACCATGTCTTCATACATAAAATCACTCAGAATAATTGTATTATATTCATTTAAAAAAAATTTAAATAATCTAATCTAAAATTATGAAAGTTATTTAACACATTTTAAATATTTGTAATGCCAATTCATCCACCCATAAAGGAATTCCTTTTGAAAATATGGCTTAAATGTTTTATTTCACTACACCAAATTAAATGAAGCAAGAAAATATTTTCTTCATATTATTAATAGAAGTGCAACAGATTATTAAAAAAAATAGAAGTAAATCTCATGAACACTATTTCAAGAATGGAGTGGAGAAACTATGAAAGTAGTGAACAGTGGCAAATCCAGAAAACTTTCAAGGGAGAGGCGAAAGTATAATGAAGCATATTCAGAGATTGGTTACTTTTTTTTTTCTAATATTGAACCAATGTTTACATGCTTGCTTTCATTCAAAAAGAGGCGATGAAGAAGACTCTTAACTCACGTTTGCCATTCCCAAGAATGATTATTTGAATTCTCTTTTACGCTTGTGCAATTGCTGGGTTCCAGGAGAGCATTCAAAGAACCATTCTGGGAAGCAACACTGGTCAAAGAAGATGAACCTGGTCACAGAAACCGTGCGATGCCCATCGCAGATTCTTCAGAAGGTCTGCAGACTATTTCAAGAGTTCATATCGAATGATATTGCCGATTGCATCCAGTGATTTAATGTCAAATCTTTCTCCGGCCTTTTTGTGAATAGTCATACTTTCGTTCGATACAAGCCATTATGCTAACTTTTGTATCAACAGTTAAAATGATTGTTTCGCCAAAATACTTCTTCATCTTTTGGGTGAGCTTTTATCTTTCAACCAAGTTTTAAAATTTTGTTGAATTAATATATAAAACACGTTTATAAAATTCATTAAAATGCTATTTGAAAAAAGTGAATTGGCATAAGAGATTTGTGGCCAGTACTTCACAGAAAATATTACAAAAAAAAAGGAGGGGTGTAATTCTAAAACTGGTTATCAAAATTATGCTACTGAACAAGAAATATCTACACAACTTGAAACTGTTGGTAAAATGAATGCTCAAAATTGAGCAAATGCTGTATATTTGACATATAAGATGAAGGTGCTGATTTAATATGCATTTTATGGCTAACTTGACACGTACCAGCAGTTTACCTTGCAGACTATTTTTGTATTTTTAAATCTGCGTTGCAGACTGGTACAGAAAATTCTGAAACTGGGAAGGTGAGTATTCTCCATTGTATCTCTTTAATGAGAGCAGACAGGTTAAACATGGGTTCAATAGCAGGTTTAAATGCACTCTGGGAAAGAGAGTAATTCGCCCCTCCCCCTTGGATCTGCCACTTGTAGTGAAGAGTGGTAATACCAACATGAGTTTAACATTGTGCAGTTTTACTTGCATCCTAAAAGATATACCAGCACTTAAAACAATGTTGCGACGAATTTTAGTATGTGGTATTTTCATTATCTATCAGCAATTTCTGGTTAGAATAGCACATTTTATCAATCTGAAATTTATTTAGAATTGTACAGTAAAGCATTTGTTTAGAATTATACAGTAAATACAGTGCATGTTCTTCCCATTAGAAATTTTTAATATATTCTAGCCCTATTTTTTTTTTAAATCTAGTGGTGAGAAACAAAAAGTTTCAGCCAGTAGTTTGGGGTGTATAATTGATAATTAATTCATTTGTTTTGTTTTAAGTAAAAGAAAATGTGGGGGAAACTAAAATATTTTTACATCCTCTGAAAAATATGGCATTTTGCACAGAAAGACTTCTTAACGGAATAAGGCAGACTAGATACTATAAATAACTTTTATTATTGACAATTACTAAATATAAAAATACATTTATGTACACAATTGTCTCAAAAAAATCTTAATTTTTAAAGATTCAATTGTATAAGGCCGTTTCATTTTCATTATTAAAATAATTGCTAAAATATTTTAGTACCAAGTAAAATTGTAAGTAAAAGTAAAAGTAATAAGTAAATTAAGGCATGAAATGTAAATTATAATTAAGAAATTTTGTTGTGTAGGTACAATATTTATTATTAAGTTTACAATATTTATTATTAAGTGCTTTCTGTAGAAGAAAAAATTTTCCGACTAAAACAACATGTGAATAGTAAGGTTTTGCTTGAGAAAGAATTCTTTTGAAAATTCTGATTTGCTTTATCACATCATAGGTTGGTTTTGATTTCTAAAACAGAACTGTTTATGTAATTTCTAAAATACTGTAATATAACAGCATAAAAGATAATTCTCTGTTTGATTATTGCTGAAATCATGTTTGCAATGTTTTTAAAAGAGAAGTTTAGATTATAGTAAATAATTACATATTAAATCTGAATTAAAATAAATGTATACAAATACATCACCTAACAGCAAGCACATAACTATTTTGAGTCTTAAAAGGAGACTGTCCCTTCATTAATGCCAAAGTGTATTTGATACTGGCAAGTATCAAAAAAGCTAATTTTAAAAAGCTCTTTCATCACTAGCCAGTATACTTTGGAACAAATATGGAATAGGTATCTGTTGCTTATAAATTGTGTGTTTGTACACTCTGGCATTTTTCGTTTTATTTTTAGTTACATAATGTATTCTTTTTGTTTCAACCGTTTTTCTGAAAGTATAAAAATACAAAGGGTGTTTACACATTTTTAGAACGATTTCGATAAAGAATTTAAAAAAGTAAATGTTTCAGAATAAAAATTTTTGGCAGTAGCTTATTATTTGAAATGAGAAATATTGTCTACTACTTTTAAATTTATCCGTCTTTAAAAATGTCATATGTAAACAAACTGTGGATTGAAGGATATGTTTTTGTGCTTTCCGAAGAGAAATATTCTTATTCCACAATTCAAAAACGTTGTAAAATGCATGGTATTAAAATTTCTAAGTGCAAAACAAGCAACATTATTAATCGGCAAGGTAAAAACCGTCAATCATTATTTCTACATGGAAAGAAGACTCCAAACGAATATCCGAAAAAGGTATGTACTGTTTGAATGTTTTGAAAGTGCAATCGCTGGTAACAGGAGAAAATCCGCCAACACAGAGATCAATTGCAAAGTCTTTAGATACAGTCTGTGGCAACAATAAATAAAATATTAAACCAAGATTTACAACTTAAAAAAGATAATGTTCACCAGCTTTTGCCGAGACATGTGACTCAATGCAAGCTTCGAAAACTAGCATTGCATTCCTTGAAAAAATGAAGACTGATACAATTATTGCATATATGCCTTTTCAACATATTCCTGCGAAGTCCCCTGACGTTTCACCTATGGACTATTGTGCCTTTGGTCTGTTAAAAAGAGCTCTTTCTAAATGCAAACCCACCAGGATAGATGGACTCTGGAAAGTAGTGGAAGAGGAATGGAAAGCAATACCCCTGGAAATATTACAAAAAGCTCTTCTATCATGGAAATCACGATGCAGACTTATAGTCCAGAAAAAAGGCTATCAGATCGAACATTTTAAAAAATAGTCTTTACATTTTAAACATTAATTAAACGGCCCCGAAAATGTTCTCAAAATGTGTAAACACACTCTGTATATTGCTAAATAAATTAACAAGAGACACATTTGCATTTCAATTTAAGAGTTTGGCAACAGAACGAAAAATGGAAGTGTGCCATCTATAATACAGCTTGCAACTGCACATATGTGCATACATGTATTTCAAAAACTACTCAATGTATATATTAATAACATTCATTACTAAGCAATACCAGATACTTCACATGTTCATGAAAGGGTTTATAACAATCACAATGTGTAGATAACAACTTCTTTGTATAAAATTTGCATTGCTATTTTACAGTGCATGATTTCAAGACTCTTTAAATATATACTTTTAATTAATGGAAACGTAATTGTCAGATCGTTCATTTACATTTTAATCATTTCCAGAGTTACGAATTAAGCTCCTCTGTAATTTTATTGAGCAATGCATCACATGTTTTCTTGGCATCTCCAAGCAACATAGCTGTATTCTCTTTGTAGAATATGGGGTTGTCCACAGCTGCATAACCAACACCTAAGCTTCGCTTCATAACAATCACCTAAAATAAATAAATAAAAATAATAATAATTAAAAAAACTCCCTTCGGTAGTTGTAAAATAATTTATGTACCGCAAATGCCGGTGTATAATGCGCACCGGCATATAACGCGCACCTATAATTTTAAACTTCATTTTTATGTATATCCTCCGTATAACGCGCACCCTTTACTTTGCAATCACAGACTTGCCCTATGGAATACAGAAAGTCTTTTAGTTTGGGATATGTTCAGATCGCATTTAACGGATAATACAAAGAAATTAATGAAGAAGTGTAACACAGATACGGCAGTTATTCTAGAAGGATTAACGCCATTAGTTCAACCTTTAGATGTCTGTATTAATAAACCATTATAAGGAATTTTAAAACGATTTTGGAATACGTGGATGTTGGAAGGAGATAAAACATTTACGAAAGGAGGTGAAATGCATCATGCCCATCTAGAAATAGTGTGTGAGCAGATAATACAAGCATGGAATGAAATTAAACCCGATATAATTAAAAAGTCATTTTTAAAAAGTAGTATATCGAACAATCTAGATGAAAGGTATGATAACTATTTATTTATGGATCAGAGTAACAGTGATAGTGAAGATGAAACTGAATTTGATCCTGTGCCTGTAAATATAACGGAAGATGAATATGATGAACTTTTTATGCTGTCCGATAATGATAATTGAAGTTTATAAGGTGTGTCATTTCTTTTAAATAAACAACATTTAGGTACATGTAGAAATCTCATTTTTTTATGCTCATCTTTTCCTTATTTTTAAATTTATCATTTTTATAACCGGCGTATAACGCGCACCCTTAAATTTTGACCTTATTTTTTGTATGAAAAGTGCGCGTTATATGCCGGAATTTATGGTAATTAAGACTGATTTCAGGGGTAGAAATTAAAATATTTAGTCAGTGGTCCAAAGACCCAGTGACTCCATGACTTCACTGGTCTGTATACATGATTTAAAAAAAATAAAATAAATTAAATTATATGAGCAAGTCACAGTTGAGACATTAAAGTGATAAAAATGGCCCTAAATTATTTTTACGTCACTCCTCTGGGGTACTTTGACCCCCTATAACTCCAAAACTAAAAGAGGTAAATCAAAAATATTTCAGATTTGTTCTTTCCTTGGGTAATACAACACTAGCAAAAAAATTCATGCAATTCTGAGATGGTGATGGAAACCCCCTGCCTGATTTCTCTGTGCAATGCCTCTAAAGGATGTTGTTTAAAGAAATGAAATATCCTCCATGGACTTTATACACAAAGGAAAATAAACTAATTGCTCAAAAATATTAGTTTATAATATTTTCAAACTAATATTTTTCAGCAATAGGTCTCTAAAATATTCAGAATGATTCTTCATAAACTGCACTACACACTGTAATAAATGAAACAACAGTGTGTCTTATAAAACTTCCTGGAAAATTCTTCATGGAGTTGCACAACAAAAATTTTCTAAGTGACATATCCTCCTAGATTTTCATTTTTTAAGAATTTTTCTGTAAATTAAAAACTTGATATAGGTTCATCATTTATTACTGTGTATAGTACAGCTTGTAAAAAGGTATTTTAAAAATTCTGAAGGGCTTAACATAATTAGTTTATTTGTATTTATGTATCGAAATCACATGATTTTTTTCGAAATATATCGTTAATAGATTTTTTTATTTGAATAGATAGTGCCAATTAATCAATTTCAGAAAATTTAATTGCATCTGTTTTTAAGGGCAAAAATCATTCTTCCGACTACACAATGCAAAAGCAAAAACTTAAAAGTTTAGTCATAGAGGTAAAGAAACAATCAAATCCCTCGAAAATCAGTCTTGATAAAAAAGCTTGTTAATTGATAACATCCCAGCAAAGTAACATTATTAGATAGAATAGCAACAAATGGCACCAGTAATCCAGATGTTTTTTTTTATTCTTGTATCACATGGAATATTTTTAATCTTATTGGGAATATTTTAAATAAAATAATTATGCTTTTTTTTTTTTGGCAACTACATTAGATGAGAACAAACATAACACTATTTTTTTTCATTGTCATATTTTCTATAGCTTCAATTGCACCTCATAAGAGCAAGGCAGCACTTTGATTTGCTCTTTCACCTTTTATGTGGTGAGTATATATTAGACTGAATTTTTTTTCTTTTTGAAATAAACAGATCTTTCAAAAAAATTCACAGATTTCCATAATGTTTATGGAAGTTTTTTATAACTCCATGACCTGCAAGGGTTAGATATTTTATCATTCAGAGTTATTTACACCCTGAATACCCCTTACCTGTTTAGCAAGCCAGACCCTGAGGACAGGCATTCCAGCAATGATTGAATTAGGATCCTCCTCTGCGGCAGAATTTACGGTATCGTTGGCACCTATCACCAACACTAAGTCGGTTTCAGGAAAATCATCGTTGATTTCCTCCATCTCCAAGACAACATCATACGGCACACCAGCCTCTGCCAAAAGCACATTTAGCTGTCCAGGCATTCGACCTAAAATTGCAATATTCATATTGAAATGGCAGATGAACAAGTTTCTAAAATAAAATGAGATTTCTAATAAAAAATATTTTCTGATCTTGCAATGGAACCTGCAATCACTAGAAACATTATTTGAGGTTTAAATGCAAATAAATTTGTGTTTAAACTTATTCGTGTGTAACTTTATTCGTGTCAAGATAAATCTCACAAATACCTAACTTAAAAAGAACTTTAAAACCTTTAAAAATATTTCTCACACACTTCTACATAAAAGATAAAAACAAATGTAACAAAATTAATACCTTTCATTTATCTAATTTCATTTATCTACTCCAAAATCAAATGCTCAGGTTGTTTCAACAAATCGACTTTAAGAGAATAATAACTAATTTATGTAAGCTTGGTGAAAAGAATTATGAAAATAGAAATTTTTCAATGAGCTTTTAAAAAAGCCCGATAAAATACAGTAAAATCCTGAGGTCCAAAATCAGATGAAAAAGCACAAGGCAGACAGGTAAAAAGAAAAGGGGTCTGGCACATCTAAAATAACAGTTGTAAGAATATCAAAAATCCTTAAAGTCATTTGTGAAAATATACACAATTTTTTTTTTAAATTGCCATTCTTATTTATGTAATTAATAGAATGAGCTAGATCACATATGGACAACCTTTGGCTCGCGAGCTGGATGTGGCAACGGCCCAGATTTTGATCCAGTCCGCAGAACATATCAAAACCCCATATAAAACCTATATAAGCTATTCAAAATCTCATATAAATCCCAATTATACAGACTGTAACTTTGCTAACATCTTAGTTTAGCCCACAACTTTCCAAAGCTTTGTATATTTTAAGAAGCTTTTTATTTTGTAGCACACCAGCTTTTTTGGGGAGTTGTTTTTTAATCTTTAAATGCAAGGTCTGGGCCGAGATGTTTGATCCCTGTTTTCATTTATCATCAAGCTGGCATTTCAGTAAACAAACAAAAAAAAAAGTCATCTGTATGAAAATAAAGTTTTTCTTATGGAAGAACAAAGGAGAAACGTACATAGAGAAAAATTATGTTATTTTAAGTTAAGTATGTATGTTGTACTTAAATATGTTTAGCAAGCTTTACTGTTGAGACTGTGGCAAAGACACATTAATGAAAATGTGGTCAGATAGATATAGTTAAGAATTTAGAATATTTATACATATTAGAGATACATAACAGTATCCTGTTGATATTAGTTGGATACTTGATACACGCATATAACATTAATGATAGATATTTTAAACTGCATCTGATTTGATGAAAGTTGTCATCTATAAGAAGTGCTATGGATGATCATGGAAATATTTTGGTAGATGTAATATTTATTATGGCACAAATTCTATCAGATCATGCATATGGTATGTAGGGAAATATAATTATGCATCAATATAAAAAAATAAATGACTGAAGTAATGCTTCAATAATGCAGTACAAAAAAAAAATACCCTGGGCAGTGGTCAGCGTGAAGTGGGGAATGTTTAGTCCCCAAGCAATTAGTCCTCATAGTATTACATAAACGAGGGAATAAAAACAGCAAGCAGATTTTGGTTGCCCCCTTTTATCAGCTGCATGTGTGCAGTGGAGGCTTTGCACACATGACAGAACCAGCCCTGTTTAAATATATCTCAAACTATTTCTCCACCTTGGACAAATAACAAACATGATAAACAAATGAATACAAACAACAATTGAATAATTGTTTTCTTGTGTAAATCATTCTAACCACATACCTGCTACAGGGTGAATACCGAATCTCACTTTCTTCCCTTTATTTGTGAGTGCCTTTACCATCTCTGCCAATGGATACTGAGCTTTAGCCACACATAGTCCATATCCGGGGGTTATGATAATGTTTTTTGAATCTTTAATCATCTGGACAGCTTGCGAGACATCAACTTCAGTGTGAACGCCAGACACTGCCATTGGTTTGCCAGTTCCAGTGCTTGATGTGCCATAGCCGCCTAGAATGACATTGGGCAGAGAGCGATTCATAGCCTAGGGAGGAAGAAATGAATATTAATTGCTATATCAATTTAGTATGTAAAAAAAAAATCTTCAATTTCAATTGGAATGTTTGAGTTTTTTTTTTTAATTAATGAATGGTTACCAAGATTTTAAAAAGTAATAAACACCCCAAACTAACTAAACGTTGCATGCTGCAGCTCAATAGGGGGCAAGGCCTGTGTTATCCATACACACCTTCTAAATTAATTTTGCAACCATGGGCTTTGGGATGGGGGAAGCATATACACCGGCCAGGTGGTCAGCCTGAAGCGAAGCTTCCTGTGTTTAATCCCCAAGCAGTTGGTCCTCAATTTATCGACCCATTTGGCCCAATGACAACTGGGCTGAGACAACCTTGCTCAGTCCAGAAATCAAATCCTGAACCCAGCACAGGATTAAGACAGCACAAGGGCTGTAGCAAATGTTACCAAGAGGCCATTGTTCAGTGATGCACCCACAAAGCTTTTTTTTTAAGGGAAGAAGTTTATCTACACATTAAAGTAGAATAGATTAATTAACTGAAAATAAAATATTCCAACGATATTCTAATTTATTTTAGAGCTAATTAATTAGCTAATGGGATTACTAATGCTAATTAGATGTAAAAAGAACTAAAACTTCCCACGTATTACGTTTGGGAGGGATTTATTCTAAGCCATCCTCCCCCTCGGCCTTTGACATTAGTGCTCATGTCTAGGTTTTGTCTAATAATAAAATAAAACACAACTTTTAGAATCTTTTCTTGATATAGTAAGAGCAAATTTGATCTAACACTCAGCAAATCAATTTCTCCAAATAAATTGGTGTGCAAATAAAATGGTGCCCCTCTTTTTTTTGATGGGGGGGGGGTGTAGGGGTAAATAGATAGTGTGCCTGACAATGTTTAAAGGTATTTATACCTACAATTCAGTTTTTTTTATGAATCTTAAATGTTCATGGGTATATATTTCGAGTTTCTAACATCCCCGCCACCTTTCCCATATGCAAACATAAAACTTGACAAGTTTACATACATACAATGATAATTGTTTCCACAAATTTTTATAACCTTCGAAAACAGAATGTACTGTGAGTTTAAACACAGTTTTTCCCCTTCTAAAAATACATACTTGTAAAATAATTCCATTACTTGGAAGGTCTTTATAATACTAGTTACATATTTTAACTTCTGTTACCTTCATTTATTTAATGATTAATTCATAAGAAATCAAACTGAGGATAGGCAGATCTAATGCAATTACACTTCCGCTATTAAAATACACTTCATGAATGGAACGCCTTCAAACTGTACATGCATATAGAGGGGGACTGTTATTTCCATCTACCGCTTAGAGCACTTCTAAAGGCCATTTCGTTCGTGTTCTACAGGCATGTGTGCATTACTTTTCAACCTAACCTTAAAAAATGATATAAAATATATAAAATATTTTATTTAAAAATATCTGAATAAGAAGATTGTATCTTTTCTAAATAGAATAATCCATATAATAAATAAAAAAAATTCGTATAAAATAATCATTATCGTATTACTTTCAAATTTTTGCAGTATATAATAATCTTAAATGTGATCAAGTATTTTGTGAGTTTCTTTGTAGAGCAAGAGTATCAGAAAACCCTCTTTGTTTTCAGTTTGCCTGGGGTTATGGCTTCACGGATACCCCGACGTCTTGTCTTTGTGCAAAGATCCTCCCCTTTCTAATTATTTTATCTGAACGAACTTACTGAAATTCACAACCTTGACCTATGATTTCGACCGGCCAAAAGCAATTCCTTTATATTTAATGTGGTTAATTTCTATTATTAATATGATAATTTATCAGACTTGTGAATTCTCAAAATATAATAAATGGCTTACATTCTACATATTATTATGGTTTGAAATAATAATTCGAAATGCTCGTGTTCAAACATTGTAAAATGCAAAAAATAAATAAATAAAAAATCATTCAAGCCAAATACCAAATGCTTTCTAAAGATGGTTTACCCGTATGCCATACACCTTCAAGTTTCACCAAAGCCACCCCCCCCTTCCCTACTCTAAAACAAAAGAACTTTGAGACGGCCCAACATCGTGTTAAATACCATTCTCAAATCTACTAAAAAAATTATGTCCAATATTTAAATAAAAATTATTGTTTTGTGAGGGAATGTCTTTTTTTTTTGAGCGCTTTTATTCCTACATACCTAAGGACCTCAGCTCTCGGGGAAATGCAGAAGCTCAACTATCTTTCCAGAGAAAATCCCCAGAAATAGCCATAAATATTTTCTGTATGTTGATTCATTTTGAAAAGTTTGATTACAACTTCATTAAAAAATTCATTCAATTTGTTTCTGCAAAAGCCCCTGAAATGATTGGGTCGATAGGCTACAGCCTACTCAGCCTAATGAATAATTTGGCCCACTGAGTGCAAATTTTGTGGGTGGAGGTGGTTAGTTGGAAGATTCACATACGCATCCATTTTAAGCAGGGATGGATGCTAGAAGAGACAAAGATTTTTAACATAATTTCATTATTTGGAAGGTCTTTACAATACTAGGTTACATATTTTAGGGATACAATTAAGATATAGGGATTTTGCAAGAAAAGACAAAGTTTTTCAGTTTTTTGCGAGACGTGAGACCCCTATTTTTCGTCTCACGTCCATCCCTAATTTTAAGGAAGTAAAATAGGATTGTTTACATTAATTTCTTTTTTCTTGGGAGGGGCGGTCGAACCCTCCGACCCCCTTGATCCAGCCCGGACTCTTTTCTTCCATTTTGGCACTTAGTTTTTGTATATTTTCTTTATTTCTGGATTCCTTCTTCAAATAAAGACAGACTAATATTGTTGATAAAGAATGCACTTTTTAAAGGGCATACTTAAGTGGGTGGTGCAAGTGTCTGGATATCCCCTCCTCCGAGTTACGATTTTTCTCAACAAAAAGATAAAGATGAAAACTTTTTTTTTTTTTTTTTTTTTTTTTTAATTCTGCCTTTTTCCCTGTTTAGACCCTACCTGAATTTTTTTTTTTTTTTGGAGGTACTGCAATTTTTGTTCTACAGTGTGTTAAATATACTCTTTTGTATGTGTCTCTTATTGCTGTCTTTAGAATACTCATTCAGCTTCGCCTAGGTAATCAGTTTTACTATATAATGCAGGCATGTAGCGGCTACATTACGTTTATGTATATTCTTTCAATGTGTTATCTACAACTGATTTGCAGTTCCATAATGGAGCTTCAAAAACTGTCTTTTTTTTTTTAAAGGGGGGGGGCAGAAGAAAGAAAGTAAGAAAAGTTACGATAATTATCTTTGCTAAAAAAAAAAAGCTTGATCTTGGGAAAGGGGGCAGGAGAAACGAAAACTTTCAAGCTAGAGGCACGGGGCCCGTAGCATTTGCTACTTCAGCTATATGGCTAATCCGGAACTGCCCTGAACCTTTGGCATGATGGCACAATATGCTAACCATTATACCACTGGGCTTCAATAAGCTGCAAAATAAGCTGAAAAAAATGAATTAAAGAAATGTTAAGCTTCGTTTTATGATTTAATTTATCTGATAAAAAGTGCCCTTTATTATTATAGTTTATATTGGCAAAGTAGCTTTTTTTGCATACGGGGGGGGGGTATTACTTTATCTCTCTCTCAACACACAGAAAATACTAAAAAAGCCCAAAAAACTTTGACAATTTTTAACATTATATTCATCCCAAAACATACATCATTAGCTGCTCACATAATCCAAAATGATTTCATTACCATCAGGAAAAACTTTTAGGTGTTGAAAATTGATATTACAAATCACTGATTTGATTTCTGTATTCTATTTAGGACCTGCAGTGTATCATTTTACTATGCTGCATCTTAATCTATTACAGACTGAACTGAGGCTGCAAATGTTTACTTTAAAGAAGGAATGACACTAGGAATTTAATTGTATTGTATTAAACATGCAATTTACAGAAATGTTTATTAAAATGATATAGCCCATAACGTTACTGAACAGCTGTTTTATGACACCTCACACACACTAAAGAGTTCACATGTCGCTTATGGCACATGTTATAGGTCCTCAATCACTGACACTGGACAAAGGGTACCCTACAAGGCTTGATTTTTTTTTTTTTTGTGTGTGTGTGTGTGTGTCTGTCTGAAATAAATATATATGATAATGATAGTGATTAGTATTTGGGAAAAATAATTTTTTAAATAATAACCAAATATTTTTGTAGAAAATCACTTTTTTTATTTCAGTTTCGTATATGGTACAATGAGGCTTAACTATATTTTTTTGGCATTTATTTTGAAATTTTACTATTCAAATTATTTCTTAATAGGATGAACTTCAAACACAATAATCTTTTCCAGGTCAAAACTCTTTGATGGCTATTTTTGTTAATTTTCTAAAATAAATAAAATGGTGTATGAAAGATTACGGTTTAAATTTCAATCAATTTTGACAGTAATAGGAACAGTAATAATATATATCTACACGCAATAGCCTGTATTATATCATTGCTATCTACATGTAAATACTCTTAAAAACCGATAGATGTTTCTGATATAGACACAGAAAAATAATTAAAGTGGTTGTTCCACATGTGGTAACAGGTGTCTGGTAGGGTTAAAAGCATGAAACTTTCATCCTACCTTGCACATGATGTATGAAAGTATGGCTCCAGAGGATCCTATGAGAGCTCCAACAATAGTCATTAAATTGTTATTGAGCATGAAGCCTTCTGCACAGAGGGCCCATCCTGAATAGCTGTTGAGAACAGTGATCACAACAGGCATATCAGCACCTGTAATCAAGGACAAAATGAAGTTTGCACACACCCATTACATGTAGCATTTTTCAATACAAATGCCTTTCCTTTGCCTGTGAAAATGCTATGATGGAAGTTGTCAGAATCACATACTGGTTAAAAATGATTTTTTTATGTTTTCTTTTCAATCTTTACACATACGATTAATATTTATTAATGTGACTTCAGTTAATCCTTTAACGCATAGTGTTCCTGCTCTGGGAACACTAAACTCCAATGTTTTGACTGTTGCCAGTCACGAAGAATAGATTTGATTTCTATAAAAATAGTTGGGGGTGACATAGCTCCACGAGAATCCTTTTTTAGCACATCATCTCTAAAAAATTGTCAAGATTATTTTTAACAGCACTAACATCTGCAGAAAAATGGAAGAATGCGAGAACAGCTGGATAGATTGCCCAATGCTGAAAAAAAGGGGCAGCCGTTGCCATCGCCCGACTTAACTACCAGCAAGATGGAAGACGATCGAAACGTTCATCACATGCCACAGATCTAGAGACCCTTTTTTGATGACAGCTGGCTGTGCTGCAGCACAGCCAGCTGTCGTCAAAAAAGGGTCTCTAGATCTGTGGCATGCAATGAACGTTTCGATCGTCTTCCATCTTGCTGGTAGTTAAGTCGGGCGATGGCAACGGCTGCCCTTTTTTTCAGCATTGGGAACGGTTGCGCCTGAAAGGGTTAAAAGAGTTACAGGTTCATATTCTCTTCTTTGAGGATATCAATGCCAGAAGATTTTAAGCAGTTTTCCAGTACAAAATATAATTTTTCCAGGAGTATGGATAAAGATTAGACTCTTTCTTGAAATTAATGTACTTTTCAACAACAGCTAAACAGTGTTTTAACCGGTTATGTCACAGTAGATTTCCTCAACCAGTCTAAATGAGACTACTGGTAAGACACCTAAGCAAAATTCCAGTTAAAGCTAAGAATGGGCCATGAGAAAAAAAGAGGCATTTAATCATCTATTTATCAATACAATTAATTTTCTTTTAACACAACTAGTCATGTTAAACAAATTTTCTGAACAGAATAAATGATTGTGCAAAACAATGCTACTTATTGCAAGGCTGTAGACAAGGAATTTTGGGAATTTTAACTCTCCCCTCTCAAATTTTCAGAGAACTGTATTTTCTATTTAAGATTTTACGAAGATACATTTTTAAATTTGCCTATCTGAAATGGGTTGGTGAGCAGTACAAAAGCATGGTTGATACAAAAGTATTGCTTAAGGCAATTGCTTAGGCCAATATCAAAGAAAACATATGAAGTACTTTTTTCTTAGAGCTAATTATTAACTATACATATACGCAAGTATAGCGTAAACTCGGGCGTTGCAAGAGCGACCAAGGAGACGCTATAATTGACCTATGATCAGGCTAGGTTTTACATAATAAAAAATACAGGCTAGGTTTTACATAATAAAAAATACAGCTGAAACAGATGTTCTGATTTTATTACGCTTTAGCTCCTAATTAACATAACTTTTGAATGGCAACATTAAATATCATTATGTTTCCTGGGGAGTGCAAATAATTTTTCCAGCGATTATATGCAGAGTCCGCAGTCCAGGTGGAGTATAGCTCAGGACCCAGTGCAACACGGATTCCTATAACAAAATAACTACCTTGTTATGGGGGGGGGTCTACTGTAGTGTGAAGTTTAAATTTTTATGTACCAATGAACATGCAAAAACCAAACAATGTGCAGCTCAGTAACATTCTATCTGATCCAATCTTTGGGTTTTGTCTGTTGAAATTTGTCTTTTTTACGAATAAACCTTAATAGGGGCCGAATGCCTCATACGAAAAGTAAGCGTACTGAGTCTAGGGGCCTTGGCCCCTAGCCATATATGTATTAGTTTAAAAACTCAAAGGCCTCTTAATTCACAAAAGTTAACAGTGTGAAATACCACATTAGAGTTATGCTTTCAAAAATATCATTCCATAACACTGTGAGAAACTACTCAAAACCAAAAGTATAAAATAGTTAAAAGAATCGTTTGACATTTTTTTTTTTTTTTTTTTTTTTTTTTTTTTTTTTTAAATCTTATAATCAACAACAAATTGTGAAGGCAAAAAGAAAAACCAATTTCCATTTAAAAGTAGCTTGGATGATTATTTTAACTATATAACTCAAAATGTCATTCTGTGACATGTGTAACTGCCTTTTCATTAATTAATTTCCCAAGATTAACAGCCATTAAATTCTGACATTTTTTATGGAGACATTCAAATTTCTCACTCTTGAAGAAGAAACCTATAAGCAACCTGAAAAAAAAAAAAAAAACCCTAAATGGCTTCATTTAGATTGCAGATTTAAAAACACAAAAACAAACCTCCAATTGCAGCAGTCAGCGTGACTCCCATGATCATGGATAATGCACTAGTGGCACCCAGGCAGCTAAGTCCAGCAGCACTGCTGTTAGACATGAGGTAGTAAGCCATTGCTGCAACATTGCCAGCAAGCAGACTGGAATTGAGAACATGGCGACCGGGCAGCAAGAGCGGTGAAGAATCCAGTAAACCTATTTAGGGTAAGAGGAAAAAAAAAAAATGAAATGAGACTGAGATTTTACATGGACACTAGAGTACCAAGCATACAAGGTATCCCAAAAAGGTGGTAACAGGCTTTAATTCTTTATCTATGTATTAGAGATAAGTAGGCAGTGTAAAATGAAAAAATGTTCAAAATAAGGTTGGAAATAAGACTCCGTTATGATAAAATTCCTATCGTTAATTTTCAAAATGTTCCACTTTTTAACCCTTTAACGCGTGGTGTCCTCGCTGTGAGGACACCAAACTCTGACGTTTTGACTGTTGCCAGTCACGAAGAATAGATTGGATTTCTATAAAAATAGTTGCGGGTGACATAGCTCCACGAGAATCCTTTACTTTTTAGCAGGTTCATTTCCCGTCAAAAAATGGTCACTATTCTTTTTAACAGCACTGACATCTGCTGAAAAATGGAAGAATGCAAGAACAGCTGAAAAGATTGCCCGATGCTGAAAAAAGGGCAGCCGTTGCCATTGCTCGACTTAACGACCAGCAAGATGGCGGACGATCGAAACGTTCATCGCGTGCCACAGATCTAGAGACCCTATTTTGACGACAGCTGGCTGTGCATGAGCACAGCCAGCTGCATCAAAAAAGGGTCTCTAGATCTGTGGCACGCGATGACCGTTTCGATTGTCCGCCATTTGCTGGTAATTAAGTCGAGCGATGGCAACAACTGCCCTTTTTTCAGCATTGGGAAAGGGTTGTGCCTCAAAGGGTTAAACTTGTATACGACCCCTTAGCAAAAAAATTCCCAGTTAGAAAAATGTGATGCATACACTAATGAGAGGATGTACCAAATTTCAGCCTTTCATCATACAACGTCTCAGTGATATCTTTAAAGAAAAATGATTGGGGGCTATACATGATTTTGAATGTGAACGTTTATTGCTAGAATGGAAAAAAAGATTTTTTCATAATTTCTGGATGACCCCTAAAAGGCATTCATTGGATGTGATTTTTTCCCTTTAAGAGCCATTGAAAAGTGGTTTAAGACAACATTATATTTATCTTCATCTCTGATGTTATATAAGGTATACAATTCTCAAATTTTGCATGTCATCTCATTGGTGTATAAAGCACACTTTACTAACTGGGCAAAATTGAGTGGCAGGAATGGGCAAAATTGAGCAGCTTCAAATTTTATAGAAACTCGGTGAGATAAAAGCAGACTTAGCTCAAGGTGTCCTAGTTTTGAACCGATTTCAGATGAGAGATCAACACCTAGATTAGCACTCAGCAAGGTATTGTTTCAACATTGAGGACATTGGAGGCATGACAGGTTTAATGTGCACCAGCTCAGTGTTGTAGTCCTAAGAAAAAAAGTGGTGGGACACTAATTTTTCATGAAATTTAACCTAAACTTTTCGGATTCATTAATTGTAATTATTCCTTAAACAACCAATAAACTAATTTAACCATCATTTGTTTATTAATTAATTAAAATGAACTCATTGTTAAATTATTGATTACTTGTTAATAATCTAAACTAAGTCTTTTATATCAACCGTGTAAGCTACTTAATTTGTGGTTGCGAACATGTAATCGGATTAGTGTGCTTGGCTCGAAGCCCTCTTACAAATCCTCGGCAGAAGAACAGTACAGGGCGGGGGTTGCCCTCCATTGGGGTCTTTCTAAGGGGTCCTAACCCGTGTTCACGCTAAGTTTTGGAGAAAACCACGGAAAACTCCAAACTCATACAGACGTGCGATGGGAGCTACTTCATTTTTTCCATTTACATTTGCCAACCATCCAATGTTGTTGTTGCTATTGTGAACACGTATAGCGGATTTGTGTGCTTGGCTCGAATCCCACTTATAAATCCTTGTCAGAAAGACAACACAAGAGGGGGTGCCTTCTGTTGGGGTCTGTGTAAGGGGTCCTAACCTGTATTGACACAAGGTTTCGGAGAGAACCACGGAAAACTCCGAACAATTAGGTCAATGGACACGCAATGGGACCCAAACACGGGACCTTCACACTTCTACCATTTCCAGTTACATAACCACTGTCCTATGGTGAGGCAACAATCCAATGTCAAAGTGACAGATTTTCTTTTGTATTGGTACGTGACGTGGATTTAAACATATCCAACCAAATAGGTAAAGTATGTATTGGTTAGAATATCAAATAACATATTTTTAATTTGTATTTTTTTAATAAGCACGAGAAGGGAGATATTAGAAATATTTAACTGCATGAGATTTAATGTAAAGACAGAAATGAATTGAACTGAATGTGTTAATTTCTTGGAATTCCAAGTAATTTTCCTCTGAAGCCAAAAAGGGCAAGGTGCTTTATCAATATTTCAAGAACTGCCCCCCCCCTTCTTGTTAAAGCCAATTTTTTTTTTTTTTAATTAACAATTTTACAGATTTATACACGATTAGTATCAAATAGAAAGTGGGGTTCAGAAGTTAAAATGATTAGTTCTTATTTTTGTTTTGAATGTTTAAATATATCTCTGATTTTTTAGCAATAATTAAAAATTTCAATATTTTTTAAGCTTAATGAAGAGTGGATATTCAATGTATCCACTCACTTCAATGTATTACTTAAATAACTTTTTTTTTCTTTTGGTAGCATTTTGGTGACTAAAATTTATAAAAATATTCATTTGTGTCTTAATAATGCGTAAGTTATAGAGTCAACTTTTGTTTCAAATATAAATACTTAACTCATATTCTAATACGCTTATTAAAAGTTTTCAGTTAAAAATAAACTTAAAAAGTCTTCTGAAAAAATGCTTTACATTTTTTCATTAAAAAAAAAAAATTACTTGACTGCATGAACAAGTGATGGATAAAAAAAAAATCATGTACAAAAAGTTAAAATTATATATCTCACTTGGTCATGTTAAAGTATTTTGTGGAACTGAGATGTAATACTTGTTAATTAAGGCTAGGAAAAATTAAATTATTCTTATAAATTTTTGCGACAGGCAAAAAATTATTAAAATATGAGCATTTCAAAAGTAGAATTTTACACCAAAATGGATTAAAATCCATGGAAAATATGAAGGTGGTGAGGAATGAAAATTCAATGCTTCACATGAAAAAAGAATAAAAACTACTAACCTTGAAGTTTGCCATATGCAACAAGAGAACCGCTGAATGTAACTCCTCCAATAAAAGTCCCCAAAAACAGGGCCGTTTTGATTGCATTAGCTGCAGGGTCTGTGGCAAATGTTGGAAAATCAACCATGTATGTGGCAACACATGTGAGCACAGCAGCCATTCCCACGAGGCTGTGGAATGCAGCCACCAGCTGGGGTAGGTCTGTGATTTCTATCTTCTTGGCAATGTACAATCCTAATGCGCCACCTAGTTTGGAAAAAAAAGAAAAAGACAATCCCAATTATGAATCATTTTACATTGCTAACAAAAATGTCCAGTACATTTACAACAATATAGTAAATATAAATTCAAAGTTATTTCCTAACATTATACAGGGTATTCCAAAAAGATGGTACCATGGATGGTTTAATTCTTCATCCATTAGAGATGAGTAGGCAATGTAAATTGAAAAAAGTATTCAAAATAGGATAGGGGAAAAAAAAACTATGTTAAATTCCTCTCATTAATATTCAAAGAGTGACACTTTTTTAAGTATGTATATGACCCTCACAGAAAAAAAAGTTCCCAATTAGTAAAATGTGCCCCACATTAATGAGGTAACCCAGACAGTACATAATCTTAAATCAAGCTTGACATATTTTTGAATTTGACATATTAATACAAGCTTGACAGTTCAATTCATTTTAAGCTTGCAGCAAGCTTGGGGATTACATAAAAATGAGTCAGCAAATATTTTCCCGCCGAATTGAAGTCATTTGAACTGTCAAGCTTGAATACAACTGGATTACTGCTTGATTTGGAAAGCCACATCCACATAACAAATAATTTTTTATCAGTCATAAATGTACTTGACCATAGAATTAAAAAAAAAAAAAGATTCTATATTTCCAAATATTGAAATTCTTCAAAATAAAATACAAATATACTACGAAATTGATTTCAAAATCAGTCGTTTGTCTCGATTTTGGCCAATATGGCCCAGCATGAGTATTGCAATATTGAAAGTTTTAAAATGTGTGCTGCTTTTAAGTTTATATTATGCTTATTTCCCTATTAGTAGAGTCTATAAATCACACATAACATTATTTTAATTTTGATTCATCCCATGGAAAAATAAAAGAAGCAGATCGGCATTGGCCACTGATCAATCTCGCCAGAAAACAGTGTGACAACCATAACAGTCACCTCAAACTTTAGTCATGTCACTGCGAGTCAGATTGGCTGAGTGGTTAGGACGCTGGCTTCCCACACCTTAGGTCCCGAGATCGATCCCAGGCATGGACGTTAGATGGAAACAGATTAAAATAACTTGAAATTTCAGTATAGAGGGGAAATGCATTGAAAAATAAAAAATATGGGGCGAGTTCGTCGACGGACACCCTGTGTATTTAGCAAAATTATTTTTAGGAATTTTTTTAAAGTTTGAATTAAGCTTGCTATGTCAAGCTTAATGCAAGTTGGTCAAGTGTAAACTTGAACACTTGATTCAAGCTTGCATTAAGCTTACACGCTTGAAATTTTCAAACTTAATTCAAGTTTATTGACTGGATAA
Organism: Cheiracanthium punctorium; assembly: GCA_038373885.1. Classification (NCBI taxonomy): domain Eukaryota; kingdom Metazoa; phylum Arthropoda; class Arachnida; order Araneae; family Cheiracanthiidae; genus Cheiracanthium; species Cheiracanthium punctorium. The sequence goes on along the minus strand of JAWZYV010000136.1, from coordinate 134,601 downwards.
ATCAAGCTTATTGCAAGTTTGATGCAAATTTGCTGTTCTGTCTGGGAATGTACAAATTTTCAGACTTTCATCATAAAATATCTGAGAAATACCGTTAGACAAAGATGCTCAGAGGCTATACATGAATTTTAATGTCAATTTTTATTGCTATAGAGCAAAAAATTATTTTCTTTCGTAATTTCTGCACAACCACAGGAGCGTGATTTTTTCCTTTGAAAGTCACTGAAAAGTGGTTTAAGTCAGCAGTAATTTAAGTCCAGATAGCAAGAAAGCGTCTCAAAAACATTACATAAAAAAAATAAATAACAGTAGAAGCTTTATTGATTAATGTTTATATTTAAAAAAAGAAATATTCTACATTCTTAACAAAGTTACTTCACTTGAAAAACAACTATATTACACAACTTTACCAGACCAGAATTCCACAGAGCACAGTTTAAAGAACATTGATCTAAAGCAGAGAGACAAATAAAAGCAAAAAATACAACACAAAAAATCAATAAAAAGAGTCCGGACCTGATGCCATTGTGCCTCCAATTTGCAGTGCGAATTCTGGGGGAATATCCATGAGCCCCAATGTTGAGGCCAAGCCACCCGACACTCCAATCATGCCAAGAGCATTTCCCAGCCGTGATGTCTTCTGAGAAGCCAAACCAGCTAGGGCTCCCACACAGCACAGTGACGATCCCAGGTATGCCATTTGGTGGATCTCTGGATAGGCCGTGCTAGCTAAAGCAGCATAGCCACCAACGAAAGCAGTACCTAAATATTAGGGACAGAAAAAAACTCATAAATCAACATGGAGAAAACACTGTTTCTTTCTTTCCTTCTCTCTCTCTCTTTTTTACTTCCCGAACATGTACCATGTAAGGAAAGTATTGTAATCATGAAATAATTTGACTTCGAGATTTTGGTGTATTTACATGTTTTGAGGTCTTCTGAAATCATTTATGTTGTCTTTATGAGATGTATGTGTGTGTGTGTGTGTGTGAGTGAGTGAACACGATAGCTCCTAAACGGGGCATTCGATTGAGCTCAAATTGGATACATATATGTTATAAACCACCGTCACACGACCGGTATTGATTTTGGTGTGTATAAGACTTAAAGTTTTTCTACAGGGCTACAACAAAGACTTCTATTATATTATGGCCTATGGCGGGTAATTTTTGAAAGTGTCCTAGCGTTTAAATGGTACATTCGGTTGAGCTGAAACTAGGTATATCTCTACTTATTATAAAAGAAGTCTGTTGGTGTGTCTGTGTGTGTGTGTGTGTGTGTGTGTGTGTGTGTGTGTGTGTGTGTCTGTCGGCAGCGTTACGGACAAACGGCTATACCTAGAAACACTAAATTTGGTACTCGGGAAGATGTAAATATGTAGTTGTGCACCTCGAAGCAATTTTTTCAAAATTCGACCTAGAATTTTTTTTATTTTATGTTTTATGCAATTTTTTGCATTTTTTCTCACCTAATTCGTAATAACGGCGGAAATTACGCTCGCAGCAAAACGGCATTTGTATCATCGGATAGAGGAGAAAATTTTCTTTTAAAAACAGTTTGTTCTGAATACGTAACATGATTTACCGATTTTTAGGAATTTTTTTACTAAGCATCTGTTTTGGCGAATTTTTCGTAAAAAAATTTTAAAACTGTCGCATCTTGAATTCTATCCGTCGTAACTTTTTGATACTTTGATAAATCATGGAACATTTTTTTCTCCCTCTTTTAAAATGAAAACAAAAAAGTTATGTCAATTAGATGATTTTTTACGAATTTTAATGCAACCTAATGTTTAGAATTTAATAGCATCAACGCGATCTTACGCCATTCATTACATCGCGATCATGGCACGAAAATTTATGCTGGGTTGCTGCCACAAAAAGGATTAGAAAAAAGGTTTTTTTTCAACCAATGGAGTTCTTAAGATGGGATATCGGAATTTCATTTCGCAAGTGAGGATATATGACGTCAAATGCTTTAAGATACGTAAATATTACGCCACAATTTTAACTCATTTATTCCCGATCTTTTTTCAACACAGGGAGACGATATTTTGATTAAAATTTACTGTAGAAATAAACGAAATAAACTAAGAAATTCACGATTACTATTATTAGAAGTGGTATTTTAATCCGTTGCTTATTTAAAAACTGAAATTTCTTAACGCACATGAGAATGTTCATTTTAAAAGTTACAAAGTTCGTTTTAAAGCACGATATATTAAAATTTTTCTATTTACTTTTTTTATTTTTGGCATTTAGTTATGGCACAGGCGTTGCCTAACATATGCATACATGTTGCGAGTATAGTTTTATTTTAACGTTGAATTACGTTCCTTCATAGCGATCCTACATAAAGCAAAGTTTTAATGATACTGTTTGAAAACTAATATGCGAAATATCGAAATCAACTCCCTCAACCAACCGGGGTATCCTTTGCGGCAGTTAAACAGTGACGTCATAAATTTAAAAAATGGGTGAAATTTGTAAACTCTGCAACTCTAACGCCCTGTTACAACTGAAGCGGGAATAATTAGCTCTTCGAGATTACACAGTTTGATGTTTTTCAGGAGACAGGACTATGGAGGATATATAAGATATCGCTATATTAGATAAATGGATATATAAAATGGCACCCCCTTGGATATTTTCTTCCCAAGGTAAGATGAAATGGTTTGCGGCGCTAAATATGCTAATCTTAAAAAACTATGCATAAATTAAATATATATGGAGAGTTTCCTTAATGGCAACCATTATGTGAAATTATCATTATTTATGCTAATGCGTAAATTGCAAAGAATCGCCATAGAATCAAAAGATCCCATTGGGGCCAAATAATCTAAGCTGTTTAAGCCAGCTTTGAAGAGGGAGAAGCTAAGATAGATAGTATTAATGTACGTAATAGGTAGTATTATTAGATTTGTAAGGATAATATAAACAAATCACAATATAGCATGCTAATAAATATTTCATGAAATTAAAGGTGTTTATCCTTTTTCAATGGTTATCTTACAACCAACTAAACGAAAAGTAATTCTAATTTGCATTAATATATCCCGCAGTAATTTCAACAGAGGAGACTACTTGAACTTTTTTTTTAAATGAAATTCTGTTTTGTCACATGCAGATATATGATTTTAGTAAAATATTCGCTTCTTCCCGTATGAAGAGCGGGTGCACAGCTATTTTGAAAACATCACTTGAAAATAGCATAAATGAATTCAGAAGACCTCAAAACGTGTAAATACACCAAAATCTCGAAGTCGAATTTTTTCATGATTATAATACTTTCCTTACATGGTACATGTTCGGAAAGAAATAAACGGTTGTCCATTTCATGTAGTGTCTTAGGTATTTAATGCTACAACTTTGAACCTAAAAACAGTATGATCTAGAAATAAGACATTTTGAAAGCAGGAGTTCCCTGCAAACCATTAAGCTTTTCACTTTTTGATAGTGAATGACACTGACGTAGTTTTTTGAGTCATTATACTGCAATGATGCCAAGTTAGTACTCATGATGCAAACTTTACGTCAAGAGTCAAATATATATATATATATATATATATTTAAGATTCCACATCACGAATAAATTCAAATTACACATGTAAGGAAAATTTTCGTTTCCTACCGTGCGAAGAACGGGCACACAGCTAGTATATTATAAACCACTATCATAAGACCGGTATTGATGTTGGTGTGTATAGGACTTATAGTTTTTCTACAGGGCTACGACAAAGATTACTTTTACATTATGGCATATGGGGGAGAAATTCTTGAAAGTGAGTAAGCTTTTAAATGGTGTGTTCAATTGAGCCTCAAATTGGAATATATGTTTGAATTATTCATCGATTGAAATTTATTTAAATGCTTGGTAATGATCTTAATCGTAAGTGTTCGGAAAGTCGAGTGAAGTCACTCCAGATTTTTTTTCTTTCAAAACTTCAAACGTTTAGGTCTTTTGAAAGAACAATCATGGGAATATAGAAAGGTTCGAAAGAATTCACAACAACCATGGCGAATGCCGTGAGCTTAGCCCAAATAGCCAGAATGATCAACAGTTCTCATAGCAAGTTTAGTTCCAAGTATTTAAAAGTTGATTACTTGAGTGTTACTTGCTATATTTGATGTATTTTAAAGCTTTAGATGAAATTGTAGAATATGCTTACAAGAAAGTGAAGCACATTTTTTTGCTCTTCTCCTTGCATTATTGTTTTTTTTAATCAAGCACAAAAAAAAAAAGAAAGAAAAAAAAAAAAACTGCAACTTGCCATCAGCTTCAAAATCTTATTTTAAGCCCTGGAACATAGTACATCTGCATTTAAAACAAATAATTCAAAATTTTACAAACATGTCAATAATAAAGTCAAACATTGGCGCAACAGCCCCTCTGAGGGGCCACGGCCTGCGGTGCTCAACCACACCTTCGTGACCATCGGCTCTAAGGTGCAAAAGCATATGCCTCGGCCAGGTGGTCAGCCTGACACGAAGCCCCCAGTGTTTTATACCCCAAGCAAGCTTGGTCCACATTTTATCAACCCACTCAAGGGATGAAAAGCTGAGTCGACTTTGCCCAGCCCAGGGTTCGAGCCCCAGACCTGTGGAAAGGCAGCGTGGTGTGCTAACCATTACACCACTGGGCTTCATGTCAATAATAAACTTTATCAAAATCAGATAAACATTATTCATGTAACAAAAAATATATTTCAGCTGTAAGTTGCATACTAGAAACTTAATATTTTATTTCCAAAATTTTTGTCATTTATTTTCGTGAGATTCAAAAAAGTAAAATTTTAATATTTTGTGCGCGTTTTCTACTGGTGGATCATTATTTTATAAATCTCAAGATACATTAATTGGAAACAAGGATAATTTTTTAAAATGTAACATGGCGTATGATGAAATTTTGAATTATTGAAAATTTTGTTTATTGCATATTAGAATGTATCGGCCAATTTACATTACTTAAGCTATAAATAAACTGAAGAACATTCATAGATACTACTAACTCACTACAATGTTACTTCTTTAGCATATGAAAATCAATTTACGAAAAAAAGTTTAAAAATATAATTTTTAAAATAAAGAGAAATCGCTGCTGACATTTATACTTGGCTGAATAAGAAGTTTCACCATATTCTTGATGACCAATATATCTAGATCACTTCGTAAATCAACTTTTTGTCCATTCAATATATGGTGTTCTCAAATATTTGGCACAAATGTAATTGGAGGCAGAAAAAACCAAAATGATTTGGAATCATACAGCAATGCAGGATCTGAAAGATTAGTTGACCTTCTTTATAAAGTTTCAATACAAATGATTTTATTATCTGGATTATTGAAATGAAATACAATTTATAATTATCAATATTACTTACTAGTTTTGGAGAGGAAAAAGTAGTCATGATTTAGAAAAACATAGTTAGAAAAAATTTTACAAATACTTCAATTTTTTACTTTAAAAGTGATAACAGATGCCTGAAAACAACAGTGATTTTCCCAGAAATTTTTGTCAGCCAGGCAACATTACAAAGCTGCTATGTGTAATTCTATTGAATTAAAGCATTCAAAATGATATTCTGATTTTTTTTGCTGGACGGTCAGAAAAACTTGTTGGACAATGCAACCGGTAAGGAAGGCCTAAGGATAACCCTCAATTTTTGTTGCTGCACTGCTTTGAGATTTTGATTTGCTTCAACTTTCTTTAACACCTTTTACAGTTGTATGAGATATTTTTGGCTCACCCTGCATACATATAACCAAGCACAGGCTATGACAATGTATTATTTCATCACAAACCTGGAATTGCATACAGATAATTAAACTCAGGTGGGTCTGTGGGTCTTCGGAACATATCCAGCATTCTCTTGGTGACAAGGAAACCACCGCAAATGTTGATAGTGGACATAAAGGTTGCTGCAGTGCCCAGGGCTTGAGGAATTGTGTGGGGAACAACACCCCCTCCCATCAGTAAGAGACCTCCCACAGCTGTGATGCCAGACACGGCATTGGTTACGGACATCAGTGGAGAATGCAGAGCTGGAGTGACACCCCAAACAGTGTGGTAGCCTGGAAAATAAAAGAAAATTAAATGCTGGTGGTTACAGAAATTGATGAAAAAAAATCCCTGATTTTCTTGTCTATCTTTCTCAAATTTTCATCACTAATTATATACGCAAGGTACAAATACCTTGCATAATATGTATTGCCTGTGTTAAACATAAGTAACAGAGGGAACATAAATTAGTCAATAGTTTAAACAATTGTACTTATTTAAATATTATAAAATATTTATTATACTTATTACCTATCATACAATGTATAGAAACAGTTAAATGTTTATTATAACTTCAATTTTTTTCTCAAAAATTAGTTCAATGTCTGGTAACAGAATGGATATTTTTCATCTTTTTATAAAGTAAAAAAATTACTTTTGTCACTTCCAATATGAAAAGTGTACCAATTTTGGTAAACTTTGCTAAATTGGATAGTTTACTAGCCAATAATAATTAAAAGTTCTAGAAAAAAATATTTATTTTTTAACACATTTTGTAAAATGGAATTGTAACATTTTTTGAGAATGACCCATTTTCCCGTGAACGAATTATCCTTGTGTAACATGCTTATTCAACAGGTTAAAAGAAAAATGGAAAAACCACACAGTATTTATAAAATATTGGTTTACAATTACATAAATTTACAAAAAATATTTAGTTGAATCATAGGGGGGGGAAATAGGTATAAGAGAGCAATAGGAACTGTAAACTGAAGCAAACATATGTCACATGAGTTAGGGAGATAGTCTAAAAAAAATATTTTATTATTTTTCTCATTTCTCATTTTGCTTTCTAGTAAAAAGTAAAATTCTTGATTTTGCAAAACAGATGGTGATTAACCCTTTAAAGTGCAGTGTTCCCGCTCCGGGAACACCAAACTCTGACATTTTGACTGTTGCCAGTCACGAAGAATAGATTTGATTTCTATAAAAATAGTTGCGGGTGACCTAGCTCCATGAGAATCCTTTACTTTTTAGCATGTCATTTTCCATAAAAAAAAAAAATGGTCACGATTCTTTTTAACAGCACTGACATCTGCTGAAAAATGGAAGAATGCAAGAGTATAGCTTGATAGATTGCCCAATGCTGAAAAAAGGGCTGTTGTCAAAAAAAGGGTCTCTAGATCTGTGGCACGCAATGAACGTTTCGATCATCCGCCATCTTGCTGGTAGTTAAGTCGAGCGATGGCAACGGCTGCCCTTTTTTCAGCATTGGGAAAGGGTTGCACCTTAAAGGGTTAACAGCCAAATCCATTAATTTTCTTTCCCTGCAAAGCTCTTATCTTAGCTTCAACTTTCTCCAGAAAATAAAAAAGAAAATGCTCACTCTACCTATTTCTTCTGTATGTATGTATGTTTGTTTGTGGATTAAGATTGACTGACTGAAAAGGGTCCTAGACCTAAAGGGGGAAATGCCCTCCGTGTGGGGCTTTTTAAGGGATCCTAGCAGCTAGTATTTATGCAAGGTTTTGGAGAAAACTCTGAATGCCAAGGTCAACAGGCACAACTGCGGTTTGAACCTGGCACCTCCCCCGCCTTCTAGTTTCAAGAGCAGAACCTCTTAGCCACTGGTGGGGCTTCTTCTCTATGAGTTGAATATTAGTGAGTGATGTAGAGAAAAATATATAAACCAACAAGTGCTGCACACGTTTTTTTCTTTTTAACAAAGGGTAGCTAAAAATGTCTGCTTGGTGAGATTTGCTTTCAAGCAAACAATATTGTCCACTTCTGGCTACGATTTGCCCGTTAAATGTTGAGTGATAGAACAGTCATGCCCCATGCCAAAATGAAAATTATGAATTTCCAGACTTTTCCCTGGTTGATAGAGTTCCCTGATCTCCCTGGCCTGTAAATAGAAGCAAACACGGCTCTGAATTAAATGTTAGGATTTCAAAGAACATTCATCACCAGAAAGTAAACTTTTCTTCAAAAGCATTACAATCTAGTTTCATCCATTTGTCCTCCCCTCCTCCCATTCTTTCTAAGATTGAATACATTTATTATTATACGAATGTCCAAATCTTAATTACATATCATTACATATCATTCATAAACATACAACAAATATTATTATTATCATAACAAACAAAAACCGGAAGTTATAGGCTCTTTCGAAGTGCCCACTGTCAATCTTTTTTTTTTTTCTTTTTAAACTGTGGGTTTAAAAAAAACACATTTATTTTACTTGCTTCAAATTTATTTTCAACTTTAAATCAAGACCTTACTAATTACACACTGATAAAGTAAATCTCTAAGTTACCTGAAGAATCTTTTTTTTTTTTTTTAATTAGAGTTTTAAAAAATTTATTTACTATTTTATTCTATGCATTTGTGTGATTTTTATAAAAGGTAAAATTCAATATCACAGTGTAAATTTTCCTATGATAGCTCTTACAACATTTATTTGTATTACCTGTCCATTAAATTTAATTACAATATATCACTGAACCCATAAACATTGAAGTATTCTTACTAAACAAATTAAAACTCTGTATTTTACATTGTTCATATAAGCTTTCATAAGCATCATGGCTACAATAGCTTAACTGCTATACTATTTTTAGCCCTTTTAGACCCTGCATCCAAAACTGAGGACACAAAAACTACCTAAACTATCATGGAGGATGAATGTCCTAATAAACGTGCATATAGAAAAAACTAATTTTCTAATTTTTAATAATCAGAAATTTTTATATTTTTTATTACAAATTGAATGTATATTATTAAAAGAAAAATTATTTAATTAGGTGTAAAAGGGTTAAAATACCATTTGATTTCAAATATTTGAGAAATATAAATATAAGAATAGTAAGAAATTTTGCTGTTATCCTTACCTATAAGCATTTTTAAATTTAGATATAAAAAGAATTTTAAAAGGAAACATTTTAATCATTTTTTTATATCAGAAATAAATCAATTTTTTGGGGGGGGGGGGGGGGAATAGGCTGATTTAAATCTTACAACCCTGCTAGTGCATTTATTCCTCTTAAAACAATAAACGTTTTCTAAACATATATATAGACTATTGAATTGAAAATATGAAGATTTTCAGAAGAATCTGAGTTTGCCTTTTCACTACTTATAAATTCAAAAGATGTTCATACATACCCACAAGACCTGATAATCCAAAAGTGGTCATCATAGTAGTAAACGCAGGGTTAGGAGACACCATTCCAAAGCCCAACAATGATGACAGTCCTGGAAATTATATAAATTTTTAGAGCTCAAAGTAATAACTAAGTAAAGATAAATCATATCTAATGCATTAATTACTGAATTTTCAGCAAAAACAGGGTTGGGGCATTACATTTATTCACTCGCAGTAGGTGAGTAGGTTTTCCGTCGCGATGAGTAAATTACCAAGATCTTTTAGAACTGTTAAAAATTGAAGTTTATAAAGTAATAGAAGCAGCTTATAAAATAGAAGTAATATGTCATTTGGAATGAAGTATTAGTGAATTCGCTTCATGCATATCCTTTGTAAATTAAAGTACAGTATAAAACCTGTTATCCAGAATGGTCGGGACCAAATGTATTCTGGATAAGTGAATTTTTTGGGTAACTGGTTGGGCATTAACACAATATCCACAAATTTGATTAGTAGCATATATGTTAGTCTACTTTTGATTATACTTTAACATTAATTGTTAATATACTAGAAAAATTTAAAAAATAACCTCTTAATAAGATAAATAATCATATTTAGAGAGGAAGAAGTAACTGTATGATAAATTTTCTTGAAAACTTAATCATACACACTAAAAATAAATAAATAAAGCACCTTATCTGATTGCTAACATTTTAAACTCTAGTTGAAGTACTCAAAATGGAAAAAAAAAATATTAAATGCTTTTTTTTTTTTTTTTTTTTGAAAAAATAGAAATTTAATCAATTGAAAAGTGATTCTGAATAACTGGTTTCTGGATAAGAGGTTCCATACTGTATTAGATTTAATATAAAATAATGAAGTATTAAACACTTATCTATACTTGTTTATCTGTGTGGTTTAGTTAATATATATTAAATAATGGGATCATATTAGAAAATTTTTGTCATCTTAGTACACCATTATCATATTGTAAAGCACCATTATTATATCAGTGTTTCTCAACCTATCTACTTCTGCAGACCAGCAAAGATAGGCAAAATATTTTGCATTATACAAAACCCATTTCTGTTTACTAAATCAAGTGTTATAAAAATAAAAGCTTAAGTTAGAACATCATTTTCTACTGCTCATTTTTTAATAAATTTTATATATGCGGAACACTACTAATGTCTCATGGACCAGAGGTTGGGAATTATATGTCCATCTTGTGTTGCTTGGTGAGTGGCATAATATTATAGGATGGTAAGATTTTTAAGGAATTCTCTGCCTCTGAACATAAGTGTTTTATTTTAAGGCCATTACACATTTTTAAAAATGAAATTCATCCATTTACTAGCAAAATTTTCTTTTCTCTGTTACAGGGCTTAATTTCTAGCAAAATAAGTACAGGAGTCCTTATATTATCTAGAGCTCAAGTTCATACTCAGTGGGGTACTGTAAACCCCCATGAGTCCTAAAGTATGGGAGCCAGAAGGGCATTCTTTTAAAATTATGATTATTCAAAAAGATTTACCTGTGTAATAGTTTTGGACATATTTTCATTACTTCAGAGAACAGTGAAATGAAATTAAAATAGTCTGAAATTAGCATGAAGAAATCTAAACAATATGAAGTAGAAGACCCAAAATGTGTTAGCCTAAGGACTCTCAGATTGGTTTGAGGTAAAATAAGTCCTGATTGGTCTTGCCTCTAAAATTGGTTTGTGTGCAAAAAAATAAAAATTAAAATGGTAATTTTCGAGTTGATGTACTGGTGGACTCGCAATATTCCGGTGGACTGCAATATTCATGACCTCCAGTGGGTTTTGCGTAATATGTAAAAATTCACTCCTAAAAAGGAAGTACAGGAGCTGAGCTCCAGTGAGCTCCTATGCAAATTCAGCCCACCTCTGTTACAAAATCTACTATAACTAAAATTGCTATATTATAAATTCAAGCATTTTCAAGAGCCTTGAAGAACAATAAAATAAAAAAATAATAATAATAAAGCTTTGCAAAAATCATATGCACGTTGCTACAAAACAAACCACCCAGTGTTTTAAAATGTTTTTATCTTGTAAGAAAATGATATACCAGAATACACTTTACCTGCAGTATATACCAACGAGTCTTTGAGAGTCACATTAAAATAATTAGGTTCAGGGGGAAGGACTTTGGCAGGTGTAGGAGGTTTGGCAGCAACAGGGGATGGATCTTTAAGAACAGGGGGTGGCCACATAAGTTTTCCCTCATGCAGAATGATTGAACCACGTACAACCTCATCAGACAAATCTATGTTGAAGTGATCCTTCTGACCTAAAATGCAAAGTGAAGAAATATAAATTCAGCCATTATAGTGTATATTAATTAATCAATGTGCAAAATCACAAGTTTTCACAGGTAGATAGCACATTGAAGTGCAAAAGTTTAATTTTACTTTAAAACAGTTTGATTGTTTCTATTCTAATTGCTAAAATGTAAAATCATCTAAAAGGTTAGAGTTTTCTTAGTACTTTACTCGTGTAATATGCACATACACTAATTTTAAATTGTTTGAGTACAAACTTTTAATTTAATTATTTTAATTTTATTTTACATCTGCTGAATGGATTCTAAGTATTTTTGTTCATTAATTGATTGTATCAATTTGATACTTAAAACATAAAAAAATTAAATCTGTTCAACATTACACCAAATAAATGAATAAATATATGGTATGTTTCAACAACGAGGCTAGTGTATTTGATAAGCAATTATTATGGAATAAAAGTATAGGATGTTTTTACAAAAACTGATAGCACATTGACAGAATAAAATAATTTTTTTCTATGCTTAATCTTGTTTCCTTGCATTCTATTTGAATACTTGACTAGAGCCCAGCAAGGTCATTTAGCGATGGAAGCAAACATGTTAAGACAGAATAATGTGGCACACTCAAGAATACTGAATCCAAAAGTGGCACTAAGAATAAGCACCTGTGCTTTAAAATAGCTGTATTCAATGTGTGCAGGATTTAAGCTAGAGAAAAAATCCTTTAGCAAAAAAGCTACAATGGAGAAAAAAGCTTTAGCAAAATGCTAAAATGGCAGTTTACATCTACAAGTTGATGATAACAGTAGTTTTAAGCAGATAGAAAAAATATAAATGGAAACAAATAACACAAAGAATGAATAAACTTTTAAGAGAAATAATTAAATTTATTTTTATTCAAAACACTTAAGCTTTAGAGCTCAGAATTTTTCTTTGTTTTAAACTTTAACACTTCTGGAAAAGCTTTGTCAAAAATAATGTGTCTGGAAAGCTTTTCCGATCTGGCCTTCAATTTTTATCGTGGATATGTTGTTAACATGACATAATTTAATTCTATTTCAAATGTCAGTTTTAATGAGGTTCACGGTTAACGATGCTAAAACCTCTTTCACAGTCTACTGTGTGTAGTGGGATAATTACAGCACATTCAATAAAGGAGCACATTATTGCCTATTATGTTTCCGAATTTCTATACAAGTGCACAAGGAAGTTAAAGAGGGGGTTGATATTTGCGAGATGAAAGAATTTCGGTGAGAATTTTATTGAAAGTGGCTTCTATTTCTTTCGCATTTTGTAAAAAAAAGCGACTGTATCAAAATCCCAGAATCTGTCACAAAAAATTACCTTGAGGTACCGGAATAAATTTAATCAAATGCAAATGCATCATTGAAATATTTTTGTGAGAAAAAAATATGGGCTTTCAAAATATGAAATTTCATTAAACTTGGAAACTTACTACACTATACACTATAAAATCAATTTAGAATTAAATTATTGATTATTTTAATTTTGGGGTTGGCATGCCACCTTAAATGTTTCAAGTAGGGTCAAACTGACAAAAAGTTTGAACGCCACTTGTTTACAGCAATTCCAAATGAAAAATATTGAATATAAATCAACAAACTATTCTCACTTCCCATTGCTAGAGGGACTATGGTATACATAATATTCACAGCATCACATACCTATGGACAGCAAGAACTTTGATATGTTATTAGCGTAGAGAGTGGAGGACTGAGTAGGAAGGCGGCTGGGCAGATCTGTGTAGCCTATATGGATTACACCATTATGCACGTAGAGTTCACCAGGGCGGGTTGTTTCAACATTTCCACCAGCCTCAGATGCCAGATCTACAACAACGGATCCTGGTTTCATAGATTCAACCATAGCCTAAAGCAAGTAGGAATGCATTTAATATACAAAATCATTTATGTGGCATGTACTTTCAGAAACTGTTTGATGCTATAAGTGGTTTTTATAGAAGTCCTATAACTAGAGGTTTGCATTAACTACATTCTGCCTGAAATTTAAAAAGAAGAAGCCACCCTTAGGCTGTGGCGTAGTTAACAATACAGCCCTGACAGTAGTTTAAAAGTTGTAAAATATTTATAACTGTGGGAGCTAAAAAATAAACTATTCTCAGTGTTAGTAGTCAAATTTCCTTTAAAAATATAAGTACTTTTAAGCACCTTAATAGGACATTTTTCGGATAAATTAAACATCACAAATTTCATAAAAGTATTCATAAGTATTACACATAACAAAAAAAAAGAAGAAGAGTGTAGAAAATGTTTTTAAAGTCATCAATAAGATTAATATTTTTAAAAGTCCAGATTATTTAAAAAGGTTTTAAAAACTGAGATCAGATTATGAAATAACCACAACTGCCAACCTGCCAGGGAAAAAAAGGGGGGGGCAGCACATGAGGTACAAATCACAGTATTTTGCTGCTATCAGGCATCACACATTTTTCGAAAGAAAAAGAATCAAAGGACTTAATACAGAGAAAAAAATACAGAGATAAATTAATATATTATAAGGAAAAACGCTTGCATGTTTAGTTGCATAAACAAAAAATGTTTTACTTTATTTTAAAAACAAACATTAAAAACTGAAATACTTAAAAAATAAAATTAAAGCAGAAACACGATTCTTTTCTCATTCAGCCTTATGAAATCAATTTAATGCAATCCATTTCCTTTTTAAATCACAGAATTAGTGTGATGATTTACTTTTGCATACAAATTTTCAGATGTGTTAAAAATTGATACATTTATAAAAATAAATCTAAATAAGCATTTATGTGCTTTGTAACTGCATTAGACATATGAAAAAAAGAAATATTTAAGGGAAAATACTCTTATCTAAAGGATGCAAAAAAATTGAAATTGAATAGGCAGCTATTAAAAATCTGAATTGTATAGCCAAAAATCGTATCGCTATTTCAAGACAGAAATCGGGAAAAAATAGGAATCTGAATGGCTGGCAGCTTTGAAAAACTATTTTATTTTATTAAATTTGTTTTATTTAATTATTAAAAAATATTTTTATACAATTAGAATTTTTCTTATCTTAATTATTAAATGGTTTTTTGTTGTTGTTGTTGTTGTTTAAATAGAAAGTTTCTCAAATTTTTAAATAACTAATTTATTCAAATTTAATTTTTTATTATAAAGATATTATTCAAATGGAGAAATTTAATTAAAACTATCAAATAACCTTTTTATTAGGGATGTAATGGATATCTGGCAAGTATCCGGTATCCCGCTGATTTTTCAATATCTGAACCATAACTACCAGATATCTGGCTATATACTAAAGATCTATCTATCTATAATATGCATGAGATAGGATGGAAAATTATAGTAGAACATTCTTGATAAAGTGATACATAAAACAGAGGAATATATTTTTTAACTGAAAAAACAGCAAATTTAACACTGGAAATGGATCATTCAAAATAAACACACAATTTAAACATTTGTTCAGTAGTTTTTGAGCATATTTAAAACTAATTAGGCTAATATTTAGAGTTGATTTCATACTGCAAATTGCCGCTTAGCAGACATTTTCTGAACTAAACTTAAAACTGAAATGACTGAAAAAAAAACTTACTGAATGCACATAATTTGAAAAATATGTGCATTCAATATATGCGATTTCTCTCATGGTAATCACACAAATAATATAAATTTACACTCTTTTCCCATGGATTTTCTCCAGTATTTTTAATTTGCTGCAGAAATCCGATACTTAACAAAAAACTCTGATTACTCTGTCTTCAAAATTTATTTATAGAAATTATTAAAGATTTTGAATGTAAATGTTTACTGCTAGAGTGGAAAAAAAGATTTTCTTTCATTCAAGCATCATTAAAAAGTGGCTTAAGTCAGTGTTATACTTATCTATATCTCTGACACTTTTAAAGATATAATTCTCAAATTTTGTATGTCTCCTCGTTAATGAATGGGGCACAGTTTACTAAATGAAATTTTTTTTTGTACGGTGGTCATATACTTAAAAAGTGTAACTTTTGAAAATTAACGAGAGGAATTTTCTTATAGTGCAATCTTTTTTCAGACCTTATTTTGACATTTTTAAAGTTTACTTAAACTTATCTCTAGTAGATAAAGAATTAAAACCCGTTACCACCTTTTTGAGACACCTTAGCTGCACACAGTAGGAAAGAACCCAAGATGTACACATTTCAGTATCTCCCATGTTTAGTGTCTTATCCACTCAGCCATAGGTCATCAATCGGAATAGAAATGTTCCAAAGCATAACTAACATAAATAAACAAAAGCAAACTGGCTGAGGTACGGCAAATAATAAACCAATGTGCTTCATGTTTTAATGTTACAGCATTAAAAACACTTCTCTCTTAAGGTACTGCTACTGTACTGAATCATGTCATGCTCAAAGATTTTACTTTATACTAATGCAAATTAAATTTAATATGCATTATTCAATACCCTCGTCATTTCAGGGTTTCTACAGATATACGATTTTCCAGACTTTCATGACTTTTAATTTATCATTTTGCTTTTTTCCTACCTTAGTCACATAACAGCCAGGCACCAAAAGTAAAATATAGGATCATCCTTTCACAATATAAAAATTTATACGAGATACACATATGTAATACCAAAGCAACTAAGCAAAACTAGCTAAATAGTGTGTTATAATATTCATGAATAAATATTTTACAGACACGTTTAGAATGTAGATAGTTTAAGTAGATTAGGTTGACTTTCAAAATGAACTGCAACTTGCAAGAAACTAAGTGCATTTAAATATTATTAGTTTAGAATAATAATGTAAAATAATGGTTAATTTTTAATACTGAGGTATTGGAAACTTCAATAAAGAAATGTAAAGAAAAGAGAATTATTTACAAGAAGATGAGAAAAGACAAATTTTTCTCTGCCACTAAAAATAAATTTTGGAAACTAAACTAACAGTGTTTTGACTATATATTTTTCAAATCTCTATATGCAGATTCATTTTAAAAGGGTAAAAATGACTTCTACTGTATCTCTAGATATACAATGATTGCTGTAATTCTAGTGTTAAAGGTGGTTGAATGTGACACTGCAGTTCAAAATTACTGTGTGTATTTTTCACTCCAGATTGTCAAAGTTCTGCTGTACATAAATTTATATCCTAAGTTTTTTTTTTTTTTTAATAAATTCAGAAAGTAGATTTTTCAGAAAATCTGCTGATTCATTTAACAGTTTTACATTCATTTTACAATGTGATTGCTTTTGTTTAACAACAGAACATATGTGATAAAAAGATGAGTGAAAGACAATTACGCAACAAATCATTTTTTTAAAAAATTTCCAGTTTTTTAAACATAAATTAAATTAAACAAACAATATATATATCCATAAATTCTGAGTGCAATACTTATTAAAAACACAGTATTAAAATACCCTAGAGATGAGCTTGGGTGCAGGTTTCCCAGGAATTAATGCAGTGGTGATCAAAACATCGATTTCTTTGCACTGTTTAGCAAACAAGGCCATCTCAGCTTCAATAAATTCTTTGGACATTTCTTTGGCATAACCTCCAACACCTTCTCCAGATTCCTGAAATTAATCATTTTACAGAACAGGTGAATGGTGGTTTGTAAAATTGGCACAGAAATGTGAGAAAAAAGAGAGCAATAACTAAATAGATATAAATCTTATACGACCTTATTTAAATAATCAGTAAAATAAGCTTAAAGTTTCTATCTCACAGGGTAAAATAACTTTACTATGTTGAATAAGTTTTAAAAATATATTGCTAAATTAAAAATTGGATAACATTACTAAAACAGACCCTGAAATTTGAATGAAATTTCTTTAAAAAAGTAAGAAATTTCAGGAAAAGTTGTCTAAAGTACTAATTAAATATATACACATAACATTGTTGTAGGATCAAAAAATTTGTATAGAAAATACATTTATGGCCATATTCACCAAGCACTTGACACGGGGATTAATCCCAATTCGGATGTTCAAGTCATTGGCAAGATATGTTACCCATGACTTTAACACTCGTGTTTGGATTAATTCGCATGTCAACTGTTAGGTGAATAAGGCATATATCTTACTTAAGTTACAACACAATGCTTGTGTTGTATATGCAATGCTTGTGTTTACGAAAGAAAACAACTACTCACAAATAAAAGCAGTTTCTTTCAGCAAATTTTTTCTATTTTAAATTACAAAAAAACTGCTCAAATTTCCTCTTTCACTTATTATAGGTTTTTCTATTTACATATTTCTGCAAATTAAAATTTCATAAACAGTATTGTTTTACTACTAAACATATTAGAAATCAAATTGATAATGCCTCAGTTAAAAATCGCATTTTATTTTCATTCTGATAAGTAACACACATACACAAACATATACATTTGTTGTACAATGTTAATAAACACAAATTAAAATTCAATCATTTCCTGAGCAAAAAACTAAATTATTAAAAATCTGAAAAATTTAGATTTGACAGGTAAACATTTTATACAAATCACTTACATAATTTTGCAATTTCAGAACTCCCACTCATTTCTAGATATAAAAAATAAGGCCTTTTTAAGGCCATCTTGTCTATTTTTAAAATTTTCAATAATGGAAGATATGCTCCAATGCAATTATCCAGTACATCTCCTTATTAATACTGCATTTCATGTCTTTTGAAGTATTAACCCCTTCCTTTTTGCTCTTGTGATATTTGCAGACTGGAGAGTTTAAAATTTGTGGGCCAGAAAGCCAGAGCATTTCAATTCTTATGCATGGAAATTCTTTTATATCAGAATGTCTACAACCTTAAAATGAATGCACATATTGTACATACACTTATTTTTATACAATTTTCTTGAATAAAAATAAGTACTTTTATGTCCACTTTCTTGAAAATAATACAACTTTTAAGGGGTTAAAGTGCATTTGAGTTTAAAACAATCATTGTGTTTTAATCAGTTACAATAATGTTATGTATTTATCTCATCGCTCCCTTTTCCTCCCCCCTTTTATGTCTGTGATCATATTTTCCTTCCCTTCTCAATGATGGTGAAAGATAAATGAATCATGGAATGAGAAAGTGCAAAGCAGAGAAAGAAAATATCCCCTGCCCCTTTTTCTCCACAGACGTAAAAGTACCATAGACCGGACACTCCTAGGCTTTCGCTGTTACCAAAATAATAGCAAGTAATGGGAGGGGCTAAAAGCTGGACACATAGGCACTTTCTTCAGAGAATGGGAAAAGCGCGGGTGTTTACCCCCTCCAATCGAAGGAAGAGGGGTAAATTCTCTAATGTCCATCTTCGGGACCTTATGGCAGCTTTTAGTTCCTCCTATTATTCCCTATTATTTTGGCAACAGCGAAAGCATAGGAGTGTCCAGTCTATATGAATTCTTAGGTCTGTGTTTTTCTCCCTCTCCACAGAAAGCAGCATGCAGACAACGTGGCTAGCTTTCTCGACAACTCGACCCCCCCCCCCCATCTCATATGAAAAGAAAAGAAAAAGATTCTGCAAAAATCACAGGGAATGTGAAGACGAAGGTGTTCACTTTCCCTATTTTTAGGCTTTTGCAACTTTTCATGGCTTCTGGGGTAAAAATAAGGCCCTTTTGAGGATGCCTTATTATTATTATTTTAATATGGCCTTTTTAAGGTGTGTGGTAACCCTGAATTTCTTATTCATAAATATCAGCAGTAAAATTTGATTTTTTTTAATGAAGTTTCTTCTTCTCTCCTTAATTTTCCTCAAAAATCATTATTTTTTCTAACTCAATATTCTGTAGTTATTGATGAAAGCTTAAATTAAAAATTAAATATAGCAAAAGTTTGTGAACATAAAGAGTTCACAAACTTTGCACTTCAACAATCTGGAACGTGGCACTCAATAAACATTAGAGTTAAAAATTAAAATATTTATTTTCAAAAACATCAAAATATATAATTAGCAGTGGCTGTTAGCATAACAGAGACTTGAGAGCTTAGGAATTAAAGCAGAAGTGACAAAAAAATCATGGAAACACCTTAAGCTAAGTTGGGGTGAACACAAGCAGTAGGTCTCATTTGATAAGGTCCTTTGGAAACAACAGAAATATTTTAATTCAGACATACTATCTGGGGAAAAATATAGAGATATTTCTACCCAAGTTACCTTAGCATAAAGTGTGAGAAATCCAAAGTGATACGTCTTAAAGCAAAAGGAGAGAGCTTGAACAGGAAAAATTGAACATTAAAAATAAAAGATAGATAAAAAGTATTGAATTCAGATTTGGAGATGAAACTGCTAATCACAATGAATCTTTTTTAATTGGTCTCTGTTTAACAAGATCTCTGCTTTAATTGGCCATAATTAATTTAAGTACAATGATAAATTTAAAAAATCATCAAAACATGGAATATTCATAATAATTTTTTTTTTGTGCTTAAAATACAAGCATTGGCTTCATCGATGTGATACTTTAGAAACACGGCAAAACTATGCAGTAGTCAAACTTACAGTCTTTATAGTGTATTTCCATTTTCCATCAATAAAATGTTTGTTATTCCCCATTCTCTGCTTTAACCAGAATTTTATTTAACCAGCTTAACCCTGGGCCCATTTAAGTAGGTTAAAAGGGAACCTACTGTAATTAAAAATATGCGATGGACTGAATCACACACTTGGGATTCATTATTTACATAAATCCCTATTTTTCACTAACAAAGAAGAGAAAACTAAGAACACTAGAAACAATAAGATAACTTAGCACAATAAACCGGCAAGCAGTGAACTTGAAAGAACTTGCAACAATAAAACACAAGCAAAACGCTTTTTTACCTTGACATTAACTTCAAGAAATTCTGCCCCAAATGACTCGACCTGTTCTTTGACAGCCGCTCTCGTGTCGAATGCTCTGACAATAGCGCCCATATTCTTGGCTGTTCCAATAGCCGATAGACCAGCGACTCCTCCACCAATCACAAGCACTTTGGCCGGAGGAACCTTACCAGCAGCAGTTATCTGACCTGAAATCCACAAGAATTTTAGTTAATTCTATTACATGGAGATTATATGGATATTTTATTGAGATGGATTATACAAAAACATAGTTTCAATTCTACAGAAAAAAAAAAAAAAGTATTAAAAGTAATTTTTCTGATGATGCAGTGATTTCATTAAAAACATAGGTAATGAGGAGATTTAATTAAAAACTATTTGGCAAACTTTCTTTACATATATTCAGCACAATATTTACAATATATATTTCCTTTAATATTTATTATTTACATACATTTTTTGTACTATGTTTGGGAGAAGAAAAAAAAAGTTATAACGAAATAATTAAAGTATGCACAGTAGTTTTAAATCGAAGTTTATAAAGATCATTAGAAAAACTAGTTTTAATGCTGAATATTTTTTGCATAGCATTGGAACATGACGTTCAAATGCTACGTGGTATCACACCACGTAGCATCTGAACATTAAATTAAAAAATGCACTTGTGCATATAATTAATTATACTCTGAGAGTAGATATATATTAGGGAGCATGACATCATTCAAAACCCACTGGAAAAGTTAAGAAAAAGATAAACCATGTGACTTGCGACAAAGAAATGAAGAGAGAGGATAGACTTATGCTATATTGCTATATTTGACGAGTGGTAAGTGTCAACTACAACCAAAATTTACTGTCAAGTATGCATTACAAACACTCTTGGCATTAAAAATAAATAAATAAAAATCACCAAGTCTTAGTGAATGTGAATACATTGAAATGTTCTTCATTTATAAAAGTATGTTTAAAAAATATGGAAAAAGTTTGCTCTCCTAAAAAAATCTACTGCTTTGCATAAAGGTATATGTGCAGAGCAGCTATGTACCTTCTTTTCTTAAAAATTTAACAATGAAAATGGAAATGAGCACACTGGCTGCAAATGATCCACAGAAAACCGGAGTTGGATACGCATGAATTACGTGCATGAGATCTAGCCACAAGTCAGTTGATTTAACAACAGCCTCAAATTTGAGTAGCGAAAGTGCTCTCTATTCCTTATATCTGCTCTATGACAGGGTTTCTACAGATTTAACAGCTTTTGCTTCCCTGACTTTTCCCTGACATCTATCACGCTCTTCCCTGACATTATCTATCGTGCTTTACCAAAAAGCAAGCATGCAAAATAGAAATGCATATTTTGCATTTCTATTTTTTACATTACATCCTTTAATTAATAACTTTTTATATATTTTGCCCCTTTTTTCACAAATAATAATAATAAAAAAATTAATATATATAAGAATCTTATTTGACATCACTGGATTCCAGCAAAAACCATGTTTGATAATAATTTAGGATAAAATTAAGCATTCAACTGCACAAGATATGCTCATAAAGAACATATTTTAAAATTATTTATAAGGTTAAATGAGAAAATGAAAATAAAACAATTTCTATACTTATGTTCAAACAGCAAATATTTTTTTGATTTTACCACAAAATTCAATTCTTCTTGCACTTCCCTGGCCTTTCTTCAATTTCTGCTAATTCCCCTGACTTTTTTCCCAAATCCCTGACTTTCCCTGATCAAAACTCATTTTCCTGACTTTCCCTGACTTTCCAGGTCCGTAGAAACCCTGTATGATTGCACTTCAAGCAGTTAATTTTGTATCCATCATTTTACACTTAAGATTCATAATACACCTGCATTTAATTATTACGTATTAGTCTCAAATTTGATTTTGACATTTAAGAGCTTTTTAACACTAACTTTGGAGTTCTTTTTATAACTTTAAATACAGTGAGCAGGGGAAAAAAAAAATATATATATATATCACTTCTTTTGAAAAAATTAACTGCAAAATTTAGGAATTATACAAATTTAAAACTGATAATGAGTGTGATTACGTGAATATATTCTCATTCAAAGTCACTAAATGCCAAAAATCAGGTTGTTTACGCCTTCCAAAACAAGTGGTCTTTCATGAACTTTCTGAAGGAATAAAGAAATCATCATAATGCTAGTGCTATAGCATACTACAAAACTGTCTGTAAAAAAAAAAATTATCTTAATAATCTTAGTAAAATATTCTCACTTAACTATAAGACACATTTACCCCTTATATTAAAATATATATGTTTATATATACATTGGAACTTGGTAAAACGACCAATTTTGTAAGTATTTACTTTACAATTACCAAACTTGACTACCTTTATAAGGTACCCTACCCAAAGGTGCCCTACTTTTATAAGGTAATCAATTTTGTTATTTCCAGACAGGTTCCCTTGTATATAGGTAAAAGTTGTGTTTCTTGGAAACAGCCAAAATTATTGTTACCCATAAATACTGACATACACACAAATCATACTTTAATTATTTTAAATGCACAAAACTTTGTGTACACTCAATGCATACTTTAAAAAGCCAAAAGAGATTAAAAAAGTAATCTGTAAGAAAATGAAAAATTTGTAGACTATTTAAGTTATGTAGCAGTCAAAATGAACACTTCCATAATTATAGTGTTAAGAGATTTTCAAAGCATGTGGAAACTCTCTTCAACACAATGTTACAACTCCTGACACTGAAAACAATTATACACAGTCAGGGTATCTACCATTGTCAGGAGACAAAAATAGTAGCCATATTATCGCATGGGCAAATCGGGGCTTTGCCCAGGGTTCCCAATATCAAATGTTGTTCTGAAATATTCTTTTCTATATCAAAATTCTATGAAAAATAAAACAAATTTCATAGATGGGGGCCCCCAAATTCATCAATGCCCGGGGACCCAGTTGGTCATAATCAGGCTCTGGCCTTTGTAGTTTCATAAATGTAAAAAAGTAGCACTTTTTCTTAATTTTAGTAGACAAATATTAGCTCCAAAATAGTTCCTTTAAAGTTTAGTTCAAAAATATACTAATGGCATTGTAACAGTAAAAAAAAAAAAGCACAAATGATGCATATAAAATAATAAAATTTATTTTTCTAGTTACTTGCTTATATTTTCTTGTTCTCTCTTACATATACAATAATCGCACTACTAAAACATCATGCACTTTTCGGATACAAGCTATAAATTTTCTAGAGACATTAAGAAAAGGGTGTAAAAATAACAATTTTTTTTTTAAATTTTGGTTATATTTTCTAGTTTTTGCATCACTAAATCACTTTTTGTTTCCGTACAATAGCTATAATATGCAAACTGACAGTCTTAAGCTGGTTTGTAGTAGTCACTCTGACAAAAGCTTAAGATTTTTTTTTTTTTTTTTTAATCATTAAATTAGACTAGTTGCTTAGATTAAAAGAAAAGTTGACAAGTACTCAAAAATAGTATGAAAATCACATTTTTTAATGCAAAAAGTATCACAATTTGCATTTTCTTTAATTTAGTAGCAACGTAAATTTTCAATTGCTGGTGGATACCCTGCACAGTGGTAAAAATGGTGGAAGGTCGTCAAACTTCAATCAGTCACCAATGAAAGCGATAAATATTTTTTATAGCATGGAAAAAAGGCATTATCAACCCTATTTCAGTGCTTATATTTTGGGAGTGGTGTGACAAGTGGCAGTTGATTTGCAAGTGAAGTTCAGTGTTTTTGTGAACTGTCCCCTTCACCTGTGTTTGAAATGTACTGCGTAGTTATGGGTGCTAGAACATTCTTCAGGGATTTAATGTCTCGCCGTTTGTACAATAAATGTGATTAAGTTGTACAGACTTTGTATCATCAAGTATTCACCAACAATACAACAATGTTGCATTGTTGGTGAATCATCGCTAGAATGAGGTCTGGTGGAAAATTGAAATTATATGGTATGAAGAGATATTGTTAAACATACGAATGTCAGGTTTAAGTGCTTATGTCTATTTGAATGGTTTTTGATAGTGGTTGAATATAAAAGAATTATATCTAAGTCATTAAATAAGATATTAAATGGAATGAAGGGAGAGCGTGTGGGGCGAGAGCTGGGTTTGAACCCAGGGACTTATGGGTGGTAGAATAAGGCGCAATCCGACTCTGCCAAAAGGTACCTATTCGATCGGCCTTCAATTGCCGGGTGTTGTGTGCGCGGAGGTGATCTCGTGCCGCCACAGGAAAATTTGAGGTAAACGCTTATCTTCATTTAATTTTTTTTTTTTCTCACAATGTTGTTTCAATTTTGTATGTGGGTCTGCAGTTGAGCATTTTTATTGTTCTATGGTCCAGTAATTTTTTCATATGTTGTTTTTTGTGAAATGCTGCAAAGTATAGATTGTGAATTTTTTCATATGTTGTGTTGTTTTTTGTGAAATGCTGCAAAGTATAGATTGTGATTTTTTTCATATGTTGTGTTGTTTTTTGTGAAATGCTGCAAGTATGGATTGTGATGAAAAATTGGAACTTTTTATAGTTCATGGAAGTTTTTTAGGTTATTTAAGAACCAATAGTTGAGGATTTTTGAGTTGTGTGGTGAGTTCCTGATTTCATACTGCATTTACTAGTGTAACTTTTGTGCTTTTAATGCACTGAAAATGCAGGAAACTCGTAGGTAAAATTGTGAAGTTTTACTGTATTTAAGTTGATTTCTTGCAGAAATATATTTTAGCAGTTTGCATCTTTTGCAGAATTTTTTTTAAGTACATACCCCCGGGCCAATTACTTAAATTTTCATTTGTTTATTTATTGTATTAGAAATATGTGCACAAATTTTGGGATATCTTGTTCAGAAAAGTGTATATTAGTTTTGCACTTATTTTTTTTTAAATACATTATGTATGTTTATGCCATGTTAGGCAAGAAAAAGTCTACTACTAAGACTGCCCCTGCTTACCAAATTTTTCCCTAAAAACACAATATAGATGCATTACCAGTAAAAAACCTCCCAAAATTATTAGCAGCTTCTACGACAGCCTTGTAGCCGGCAATGTTAGCCATGGAGCTTAACGCATCAAATACTTGGGCACGGCTAATTCTTGGAATGCAGTCCATGGCAAAGACATTCATGTTCCGTTCGCCCAGTTGCTTCACAAGGTCACTATTCTGGCCTGGATACAAGAAACTAATGAGAGTGGCCTGGTCCCGGAACTTGGCCACTTCAGGAATCGATGGTCCCCGGACTTTTAGAACTATGTCTGATTCAAACACCTGAGCAGCACTTGTGATTTTGGCACCAACAGATTCAAAATCTGCATTGCTGAATTTCGATTCGAGACCAGCATTTTCTTCAATATTGACCTGAGAAAAAGAATAAAATCATGGAAGTTAAAAGTTTTAAAAGTAAAGCGTAATCAAAATTATAAAACACCATACTTGTTTCATTTGCCTAGGGCTATTCATGAATTACATAAAAAAATTTAAAAAATAAAATAAAAAATAAATGTTAAAAAATAATCCTTCCACTTATGCTTGCAGTGTAACCATGACTGACTACCCACCCAAAAAAAAAAAAAAGGAAGAAAGAAAGAAAGAAAGGTCCCTTTGTTTTAAATCAAATCAACTAGGAGGGGGGAAAAAACTTTGAACTGACTTTACTTTAACATTACTTGATCATAAATATAAAACTACAAGTTAGATTTAAAAAAAAAAAAAAGAGAGAGAGAGAAATTAATAGAGTCTGCGAAACAGCACATTAAATAAACTACTCTTAACTGGTATATTTAATTCACAATACACAAGCCTACAGTAAAAAAAGTACAGAACAAAATACTTAAGTTTCCTAATCAGAATCGCACAACTCTATGCAGTTTTTCAAACTACATGTGCACTTTTACTAGAACATTTGCACAACACAGTGTTTCATAATTTCAGCAATATTAATCCAAAGATTGAAATAATTCTCTCTATATATGCTGAATGAGCTGGGCAACTAGTCAGTCTGCAAAGTTACAAAAAACTTTAATGTCCTCATGTGTTGAACCTTTTTCCTAAATACACCACCACTGAGCAAATCTAAAATACTTCATTACATCATCCATAAACATTGATGGCAGATATAATATCCGTTTAACTTTCATTTTAAAAGCTAAAAATCTGGAGTGACTCCACTCGACTTTCTGAACACTTATGATTAAGATCATTACCAAGCATTTAAATAAATTGTAATCAGTGAATTATTCAGCAAAAATTCTTATTCTTTTTCTATTTGAGCTCAATCGAATGTACCGTTTAAACGCTAGCACACTTTCAAGAATTTCCCCCATTGGCCATAATGTAAAAGAAATCTTTGTCATAGCCCAGTAGAAAAAGTATAAGTCCTATACACACCAAAATCAATACCGGTCTTGCGACGGTGGTTTATAACATACATACCCAATTTGTGCTCAATCGAATGCCCCATTTAGGAGCTATCGTGTTCACTCACATACACACACACACACACCTCGTAAAAATAGCATAAATGAATTCAGAAGACCTCAAAACGTGTCAATACACCAAAATCTCGAAGTCAAATTTTTTCATGATTATAATACTTTCCTTACATGGTACATGTTTGGAAAGTAAAAATGGTACCAGCTATACAGGGTGTTTGCTTGTCAACCAAGACTCAGCATGATTTTCTTGATCAGAAGATGTGTTTTTCTACATTAAGATTTATTATATTTGAAAAATAATGAATAGGCAAAATAGCTTCACTCATCTGACACTGAATTTTGTCTTCATACTTTTTGAAGATCAAACAAATCAAAACTTTCAAAATTAAACAATCTGTGCCTACTAACTTAAGTTAAACTAAAAAGATGTGTTAGCTTTGTAATTTCGCATTTGTTTTGGTACAGCTTTAGTATATGGGTCCTTTGGCACGTTTTTTTTTTTTGTGACTTTTTCTTGGCGCGATAAAGGAAGCCATTATGGTAACCCCACCGTTTGATCATCAGAAGTTAAGATATGGTAAACCTAAACCCGACGGTTCGTTTCCGGAAAATGGCGATGACAATGTGCTTTATGGTTTTATTTTAATGGCGTTATTTTACAATAAATTTTATTATTTAATTATTTTTTGAAATTTAAAATGGATGTTCAGGTTCATACTAACTGTTTATATACAGTTTTGTATGAATAAACATTCTTTTGATAGTTCGTTTCAGGTTAATATTTTCGTTCTCGATTGTTTATCTGTTAAGGTTAGAAGCAACAAAAAAATACGTTATTAATATTTTATTCAGTGAAATAATTTTAGATATTTTGATTTTATTATTTCCATATTGCAATAATTTAGCAATTTTAATCAAGATATGAGATAAGCATTGTTTGTTTTTATTTGTCATGATTTCCTTTGTTTATTTGTTAAGGATAGGAGCAACAAATAATTTCGTTATTAATATAATATTTGAAGGGTCCATGGGAAGAACGATGAGAGTCCAATAGAGCTGATTTTCCAAAAAATCGTAAGGCACACGGGACTTTCCACGTTCTTCCCCAGTAAACTGTATCTTTGGGCTATTTTTTCAGTGTATTCTCATCATTCTTTCCCCTTATGGGTTCGGATATTAATAGTGCCACTAATGAACAACAGAATGCAGTAGAAACCTCAACATTGGTGAAAAGTGGACTCTCATTGTTCTTCCCGTTGACCCTTCATTTGATATTTTGATTTTATTATTTCAATATTGCAATAATTTAGGGATTTTAATCAAGGTATGAGATAAGCATTGTTTGCTTATGTTTGTTATGATTTAAACTAGTTCTTTACTTTTGTTTACGTAATCTTTTGTCATAATGCTAAAATATATTTTAATTTGTTGTCCTTTTTATTTGTTATTTTTGTGAGGTATTGTCTTTAGAATATTATTTGTTTGCATTATTAAATTTATTCTACTAAAACAGAAAGGGGGGGGGTAGAGGGGGGGACTATGTACATGTAAGCTTGTAATCTGTTTATAATTTATTTTTTCATAAAAATATTTAAAAGCCATTAAAATAAATCATAGCAAAATTAACAGCGATGATCAATTATCTCGGAAAGCAGCGCTATCTGATTCGCCATATTGTTTACAATTGGCATCAGCAAGGCACACTTGCGTTGGCGACAAGATTTTGTCGCCAAAACAGAAGAGCGCCAAAGAGGACCCATACAAAAGCTGCTCCTTTGTTTTGATTTCCAAGTGCATGTGTTCACCAACAAGAAGTTCTCTTAGCATTCAGTCAAAGAAATGAGAGGATACAGAGGTTGAACCCCCTCCCCCCCACTATATCCTTCATGAAGAGAGAAAATAAGCATAGATTAGCTTAATATGGTCTCTTTGTCAGTTACAAGCATCAATTGTATTGGGTTGTTCAGAAAGTAATGTTGCTTTTACGTATTTCAATATTTTGCCTAGACAAAACAAGATAATACGAAATTCGGCATATATATGTAAGTTTCT
The DNA here is from genome assembly GCA_038373885.1 of Cheiracanthium punctorium. NCBI lineage: Eukaryota > Metazoa > Arthropoda > Arachnida > Araneae > Cheiracanthiidae > Cheiracanthium > Cheiracanthium punctorium. The sequence continues at coordinate 105,815 of JAWZYV010000136.1, read as the reverse complement.
TAGCATAGGTGCTAGATTGGAAAGCCTTTTCCAAAATTCGTAACTTATGGGGAATAGGGGGCCAAAACATTCTTTTCACATATCCTGCGTGATCTCAAAGCAGAAAACAGATATCGATAAAATTCTTGCAGTAAAATACAGCCCTCTCGAAAGCCTAAAAGTCGATTTCAGAACATTTCAAATAATTCTTCATGGAGGGTAGACATGAATAAAGGGGGAGGGTACCCATTTTTTTTAAAGAAAAAATAAAAGTATTATTTATAAAATTATCCCTTCATAATTTAACAAATACAGGTCCTATGCACAGGCAAAGCTTGTTTGTATATCAATACTTGTTGAAAATTTATTTGTTTGAGTTTATGTAAGAAAGCAGCATTACTTTACGAACAACCCAATAATATATTGATATACCCCGCCCCCATTTACACACACACATACTCCTCAAATATATTAAATTGTTACATTCTGATTCATTGTTTGGATCGTACTGAAACAATGCTGCACTGTATCAATAACAGCAATTGATCGTCTGCTCAGTCTATGAAAAAAGAAAAGCAACTGTATTACAACGTCTTTATGATGTTTTCTCCAGACTCATTTTTGAACAATATCAAAGCCTTATTATCGCATGAGCAAATCGGAAAAAGTTCCTGGCATTAGCCAGGCCCCTAATTTCAAATATTGTTCTGAAATTTTTTTTATATCAAAATTTTATGAAAAATAAAACAAATTTCATAGACGGGTGGCCCCCAAAATTCATCAATGCCCGGGGCCCCCATTGGTCATAATCAGGCTCTGAACAATATCAGGGTTTCTACAGATTTCACAGCTTTTGCTTTCCTGATATCTATCTCGCTCTTCCCTGATTTTATCTAGTGTGCTTTCGCGAATTTTGTGTTTCTATTTTTAACATTACATCCTTTAATTAATAATTTTTTATATATTTTTAACTTTTTTTACAAATAATAAAATTAATATATACAAGAATCTAATTTGACATCACTGGATTCTAACAAAAACCATGTTTGATAATAATTTAGGATAAAATTAAGCATATTTCAACTGCACAAGATATGCTCATAAAGAACACATTTTAAAATTATTTATAAGGTTGAATGAGAAAATGAAAATAAAAACAATTTCTATACTTAGGTTCAAACAACAAATACTTTCTTGATTTTACTGCAAAATTCAATTTTTCTTGCATTTCCCTGACCTTTCTTCAATTGCAGCTAATTTCCCTGACTTTTTTTTCCAAATCCCTGACCAAAACTCATTTCCCTGACTTAAGGTCTGTAAAAACCCTGAATATAAACCCCTTTGCACCAAGCCATTATGAGACTTGGGAAAGATTAGTAAATACCTGGAAGCCTTTCTTAATTAAAGTTGCTGTTGCAGCAGGAGACAACGCAACTCTCCTCTCATTCTTCCAGCTCTCCTTGGGAACGCCAATCGCAAGCTTGGAGTAGGGAATGCCTTTCACCTCTTCCTTGGGAGAGGCCTCGGCTGACTTTTTTTGGCATCTGAGTCGATGGCTGATGCGCAGGCCCCTTATAGAGAGAGTCCAACTGCCCTTTTGTACAGCAACCAGACTGGCCGGCTTGACAGCAGTGCAAATTTTCAGTAGCATGATGCTGCAGAACAAGTAATGTAAAAGAATCAATTTTAAAGTCAATTCCTACTTAGGTCAACAAAGAAAAATTTTAAGTTATTTTTTGTTAAATTTAATTAATTGATTATTAATTACAGTATAGAACCTGTTATCCGGAATGGTTGAGACCGGGTGTATTCTGGATAACTGAATTTTTTGAATAACCGGTTGGGGATTAACATGATATCTACTGATATGATTGGTAGCATAAATGTTACTCTCTATTTTTGATTAGAATTAAACATTAATTGTTAATATACTAGAAAAATAATATAAAAAATACTTAATATGATCAAGATAAATAATACTTATTTAGAGAGGAAGTTGTAAATATATGATAACTTCTTGAAAACTTTGTCACACACTAAAAGAATAAATAAAATACCTTACCAGATTGCTTACTTTATAGATTCTAGCTGTAGTACTCAAAATAAAAAAAACAAAAACATAAGAAATATTTTTTAAAAACTCATTTTTTGCAGCACTATATACTAAAAAACTGCATTTTTTTAGGAGTTGTCGCGAATTAATTGTTTCATCCGTTCTATCTGTGGTTTGCAGAGGAAGATGATAAATGCCAATGGCTCTAATGCGAGAAATTTCATCTGGGAATCGTCCCAGAGTAGCTCAGTGGTAGAGCACCCGCACGTTATGCGGCAGTCCTGGGTTCGATTCCCAGCTCTGGAATTTTTCGCATAGTTGGTAAAAAATAAAATTAATCAGCCTATACACTCCAACTTGCCTAATAACTCATTTTTTGCTTTTCCTTTGGAAAAAATAGGAATTTAATCAATCGAAAAATGATTCTGGATAACTGGTTTCCAGATAAGAGGTTCCATACTGTAATTTAATGCAGGGCCATTTATGAAGAAAGGGTCAATACCGTTAACAGGGACCCATCTACACAATTCGGGGCCCCAGGACACAGATACTTTTGGGGCCCCTGCAAAAAAATATTTCATAAAACATTACTTAATTAAATTAAGTTAAAACCAATTATCATTCCTAAGTTAACCATATGTAAACATTTACGAATCAGTAAAATGTAAAGACAAATACCACTTTTATGAATTTTTCAGTTTTGAAATGTTTTTATAGGTATTCACAGCCGTCACACACCTTAGAAACAATAAGAGGAGAAGCATGCTGAGGTGTCCTATAGAATTCGCGAATATCGAATTGAATGGATAATTTTCAACATTACAAGTGACATTAAATTAAAAATTTTGAATATTTGTGATGAAATGAAGTACCGTAAAATCCCGAAAATAACCCCTCCCTCGAATATAAGCCCTCCCCACTTTTCTCACCAAAAGTAAAATCACTCGAATATAACCCCCCCCCCTCCTTTTTTCCCTAATCTCATCTGAGCCTTATGATGTTTATAACTTTAGCTCTTAAAAAAATGCAGATCTTCATATTATTTACTATAATTTTTGTACTGTATAGTTTGAATTATGATCGGAGTTTCATTAATTGAGTGTTAAATTCTTTTGTTGAAAGATGGCACCACCATGCTATTTGTTACTAAAATACAGCGGTTATTATTAATTTTTTTTCAATTATCATTAATTTATAATATATATTTTTAATAATTATTTTATTCTTATTACGGATCTTTCTTTAGTCTGAATTATGCGGTAAAAACGATTTTTTGCAATGCTTTTCTTGTAAAATCTCGATTATAAGCCCCCTACCTGAAATGTATCCGCTTTGCTTTTCAAAAAGGGGGGGACTTACTTTCGGGATTTTACAGTAATCAGAAATTTTACTCTTGAGAGATAATTTTAGTAGTTATTATGATTACATAAAAGGAAGTTTTGGGGGGGGGCCCGGGGCACGTGCAACAAATGCCCCGCTTAAGTCAGTCCCTGACCATTAATCCAGTTTGTTTGTTTAGTTTATTGTTTTCATTCATTTTTAATTCCACGTAACAGGATCTAAAACTAATTAATGAATTAATATTTGAAAAAAAACTGTATTAACATCGAGTGTCATCCACTACAAGCTTTAAAAAAATGTTATTTGAATTTGAGTGGATGAATAAAATGTATTTTATTAATGATTGAAAATTTGAACAAGATAAATATATATATAGGGAGAGAGGGAACTAATAGTAGGAATTGAAAAAAAAAAAAAAAAAGACATCAGAGCAATAACATCAGTTTTAAAACACATGACAAAATAAAGTTGAATTCTCACTTAGATTTCAAAGCAAAATAATTTTTAAAAAACTTTCTTAGACAAAGTTTGAATAAAATTATTGATAAAATGAAATTGAGGTTTAAAAAAATAAATGATAAATACTCGGCAAATTTTGAAATTCCCGAGGTGTAAAATTAGGCAGGATCAACATTTTAAATAATTTTTACGAAATAGATCATGTGCTGATTAGACAGACGGACAAAATTGATTTCACAAATACTTCTTAGCTTTGTTGGAAAATGTTAAAAAAGAATAAAACATACCAGACTTGGAATGAAAATCCAGAAAGTTTATATTACAGCCACTGACCAGCTTCTTGACTTCAGGTGTGCTCTAGTCAATGGCTGGATGCTCCTAAAATATAAAAAGTTATTTTAATAAAGGGGATTAATTTTGTAATGAATATTAAAAGTTAAAAAAAAAAAAATCAGTTTTATTTTACTTCCTGGTTAAAAAGGGCCATTTTTCTTAAGTTTAAATATGGGATACTTATTTAAGCACTGGCAGGATGTGTTAAAATTTCTGAAAATAACAGAGCTTCAATTTTGATTTCATTTTTAACCCTAATCTTAATCAATAGATTATAACATTACCAAATACATACACACAGATTTAATTGTAGATTGCTAACACTACAGGGTTTCTACAGATTTCACAGCTTTTGCTTCCCTGACATCTATCATGCTCTTCCCTGACTTTATCTAGCGTGCTTTTCCGAATTTTGTGTTTCTATTTTTGACATTACATCCTTTAATTAATAATTTTTATTTATTTTGCCCCCTTTTTTATAAATAATAATAATATTAAATTAATATGTACAAGAATCTTATTGGACATCACTGGATTCTAACAAAAACCATGTTTGATAATAATTTCGGATAAAATTAAGCCTATTTCAACTGCACAAGATATGCTCATAAAGAACACATTTTAAAATTATTTATAAGGTTGAATGAGAAAATGAAAATAAAACAATTTCTATACTTAGGTTCAAATCAAACAGCAAATATTTTCTTGATTTTACCGCAAAATTTAATTTTTCTTGCATTTCCCCGACCTTTCTTCAATTTCTGCTAATTTCCCTGACTTTTTTCCCAAATCCCTGACCAAAACTCATTTCCCTGACTTTCCAGGTCTGTAGAAACCCTGCACTAACCACCTCCCTTGGACACTGAATATTCAGCAAGACAGGTGGGGTTGTTTTGAGCTTTGACAGATACACCACCGTCGGTTGTTCATTACACAGAAAATTTTCCCATTTAAACAATTAATGACAATTAAAGTATTTTTTACTTTGTATTGTCCTTATTAAATTAAAAAAAAAACTGATAAGACATTTTTTCCCTACACAAATATTTAAATATACCTCCTCAATCTTCAAGAGAAATCGCGATATATTTGAGAAGATGGAGGATGAACAATAAAAATAAATTAAAGTCTCGAAATTGACCAGTATTTATATTTACTTTTTGGGTAGGGGCATAACCTATTATACTCCACTGCTGTTAAAATTTTTGGGAAGTTTTCTCTATTTTTTTAACAATATTCCCAAGTACCTACTTTTTTATTAGCGTTGCTTACGTTAACTGAATGCATGATAAGCAGTTGTATCATCTTAATTATTTTGGAACACTAATAACAACTCTTGTTTCTACCGAATTCTTAAAGTTAGATAGTTTGAAGCGTGTTTAAAATAGAGTACTACATTTTTCCAACCAAAACGTATTTAATTAATATAATTTTTGATCAGATTACTAAATATTGATTATTTATTTCAAGACACTTCTTAATTCTTAAAAATATAATCATAAAATGAATTATCGAAGTTTTCCACGTCAAAAACTGTGGTCGCCGGTAATGAATTCAACGGTAAACGGTAATGAATTCACCGAAAGATTGCCTGCATTTAAACAATGGTTTGTTTATGCATGCTAGTCAATTTCATTTGCAAGCAATTAGCAACTAAAATATAGTTAAAATACTACTTAAACTTTGAAATAATTTTAGATATCCATTTCAAAGCACCAAATGATGTATCGACAACAAAGCACAAAATAATGAGTTAACAATTCAAACACACCTTCGCTTACAACTCAAGGATTAAATTTTTTTAAATATAACAGCATGCTTTGATTTCAATTATACATAGAATTATCAACAGATTTTTCTGCAATCTGAAACAAAAACCCGGTGCTCATAAAGCAAAATCAACAATATTCAGGTCCACGTTCAACCACGCTTTGCTGCCGCTTGCTCGGTAATTTAGGTCATAATCTCTTTCTTTCGGTTTCAAGCTTCGGAATGACATCACAAACACGTTTGTTTTGATATCACGCCAGTTAAAGGATAGACAAACAATCATTTCAAAAATGCTGGGTTTTTTTGTTTTTGTTTTTTTTTTTTTTTTTGAGGGGGGGGGGGTGTTTAGTACAGTTTATAAATATTCAGAAAGTATCACAATGATAAGGAAATAGTGTGGTGCTTATTAATAATGTTTAAATCACCTTTTATACCGTACTGCGAAAAATTACTTTTTCTGGTAATAGAAACCTCGCTATAATTATATTCGATACAACAATAAATCCCTCTATAACTATAAAATTTTGTGATCCAGGCGAATTTTCGTACAATTTAATTCCCATTCGATATAACGATACATCCCTCCAGAACGGTAATTCTATAGGGTCCCTTAAAGTATCGTTGTATCGAAATTTTACTGTAGTTTGTAGCCAATCATGACAATTTTCAAGGAACTAATACGCTTGAAACAGACGATTTATCGAGATCTATGGCTCTTCTGACCGTTATCTTTGTTTTTCCTAATTACAAGTTTTAATTTTTTTTCAAAATAGCACATAACTGGACGAACACAAACACCCAAGGGATAGAATGAGAATCGAACCCACGACCGTAAGCTTAGGGGATTGGCTTGGAGTAGAACAGACCCTTAACCTCCATTCCACTCACCGGGTTACATTTTAGTTCACAGTATATATAATGTAAAAGTATATAAACATAGTAATGCGACAAAAAACACTCAAAAGAACTGGTGTTTAAAAGATAAATTAATTAAAACATAAAAATAAGTAAATTTTAAGTGCGTTATTTTACAAAGCTTATTATTTTATAGTAATGTGGATGCAGAAGGACACAGAAGGGGAATCTTCACACCTCCGTTTCATTTTCAATGATGAAACGAACAGGTTAATCCTGGGTTTACCGTTAGATTAAATTTTGTTGCAACGCCCTTCTGTCTTACTTACGCAACTGCCTGGGGGAAAACAACCTCATACTTTTAAGCAATTTCAGTGGAGTAGCCAAGATATTGTTTCGTGGAGAGGAAGGGGGGGTAGGGATGGACGCGAGACAAAACGAGACTTCTTGCCGCCTCGCAAAATCTCGAGACGAGGCCACCAGGTGCGAGACTATACATACTTCTAAGTGCGAGACAATACCTCGGATTAGCTCTCGCGCGAGACCGCGAAACCAGTCTCGCGCTAAAACAAGCAAATATGGTTATAGTCAGTATCTCAAGTACATAAGATATTGCTTATAACTCGGTACTCCAAGGAAACAGGAATTTTAGAATTAACTTTCAAATGGGCATTTTTAAATATTATCCATATAAAAATGCATTTTGCAAATAAATCTGTGAGGTTTTTTTTTACGGTGAATATTTTTTAAAGTCGAGTGTAGGTAAAATACATTTATTAAGGAAGTTACCCCTGTAGCTAGAGCATTCAAAGACCGGAAACAACCACTTCGGGATAACCAAAGTCGGAAACAACCATGGATAAAGAAGGGGAATTACCGCATTTGCGTCTTTGCAACGATGGGAAGAGAAGCAAACACTATTTTTTTGTCCTAAGACTTAATGCACCCTGGCAACGCAGTATATGCCCGGGCTGGGCATATATATATACAGCAAAATAGCTAAACTTACGAATTAAGTAATCCAAACAATGATTCCAGTAATTGTAGGCAATATATAACGAATTAAAAATTAATATGAGCGAAAAAACAAAACAGAACAAGAAGCCAACTGTGATTCAAAATAGATCACAGTAACATGTGAAAAAAACCAATTAAACATGCCAATAAAAGGGAAATGAAATGAAAATGGAAATATATATATATATATATATATACCGGGTGTCCCAAAAATGGCTGATGGATTTGAAAGTCAATTAAAAAAAAAAAAAAGACGGAATGCGATAGATATGTATCGTCTGCGGCTTATGCATAGGAAATATTTTGCGTCACGACCTTGCTGCAGTGGTGTAGGAAGGGGGACGCGGGGGGACGTCGTCCCCCTACTTTTTCACTTCAGCCCATACGTCCCCCCACTTTTTCTTCTCAAGGGGTACGCTTATTTACAAGGTCTTTTCATAAATTCTGTGAAGAAATAAAATTTTTCGTTTTGTTCGCGCGAGAGCAAGTATATCGGTATAAAAATCAAAAGGAAACTTTTGACTGTTTGAATAGGCTTTACAAATGGGATTGTAAGGATTTCTTAAACACTTCAGTGGTGGAAACATATTCATAAGAATAGAACAGATTATAATCTTCCAAAACAAACTCTTAGTATAAAATGCCTTTTCGAATGGCCGAAAAAGGGACAAAAATCGGGGTAGCAAATAGTCACGTAGCAATTCAAAAGAAAATCTGTCACTTTGACATTGGATTGTTGCCTCACCATGGCACAGTGGTTATGTTACTGGAAATGGTAGACAGGCGAAGTGTGAAGGTCCCGGATTCGGGTTCCATTGCGAGTCCATCGACCTAACCGTTCAGAGTTTTCCGTGGTTCTCACCGAAACTTTGCGTAAATACGGGTTAGGATCCCTTAGAAAGACCCCCCACGGAAGGCACTCCCCTTGAGTTGTCTTTCTGACAAGGATTTATAAGCGGGCCCCGAGCCAAGCACACAAATCCGCTATACGTGTTCACAATAACAACAACATTGGATTGTTGACAAATGGAAATGGAAAAAATAAAGTAGCTCCCATCGGGCGTCCGTAACAGTTCCTAGTTTTCCGTGGTTTTCTCCGAAACTTAGCATGAATACGGGTTAGGGTCCCTTAGAATGACCCCCACGGAGGGCACCCCCCCTTGAGCTGTTCTGATGAGAATTTATAAGAGGGCTTCGAGCCAAGCACACAAATCCGATATACATATTCGCAACAACAAATTAAGTAGCTTACATGGTTGATCAAAAAGACTTAGTTTAGATTATTAACAAGTAATCAGTAATTTAACAATGAGTTCATTTTAATTAATTAATAAAAAATGATGGTTAAATTAGTTTTATTGGTTGTTTAACGAATAATTCCATTTAATGAATCCAATAAGTTTAGGTTAAATTTCGTAAAAAATGAGCGTCCCCCCACTTTTTTTCTTAGGACTACAACACTGCCTTGCTGGTCTCTGTCTAAGCTAGAGCTTTGCGGGGCTGTCCTTGGATCGAATCTAGAGCTTCCCGAGCATGGGCGGCGGCAAAATATTTTCCAGGGGGGGGGGCAAAGACTACTCAAGGGGGGGGAGCACCCACAGGGGGGGAGCGACCGCCGAAGGCGGTTTACGCCAACCAATACCAACTTGGATGACCACCTGCATGAAAACTTGGATAACCACCCCGGACCAGGGGCATACCCCCGGCGCCGAGCCCGCGAGATTTATTTGAATCCAAAAATTTCCATTAAGTTACAGAACTTCCACTAGGGATTAAGACATCAAAAGAACAAAGGAAAAACATGAAGGACATAAGAAATAAACACTAAAAACACTAAAATACATACAAATGAAATACAATAATAAAAGTACAAAGAACAAAAATAAAGAGTCACCAAAGGCGCGAATCAAGGGGGGGGGCAAAGACTACTTCAACGTATGGTTACCATGTTGGGAAGAGCAAAAAAGCAAGAAAAAATACTGCATACAAAAATCCAGGGGGGCATTGTCCCCCTTTCCCTATGCGGCCGGCGCCCATGCACCCGAGTACAGTCCTTTCGTCCTACCAAACCACCGGCCATTCCGGCCTTCACCCGTCCGCCCGATGCCCCCATTTCAGCCCTGTCCTCAAGGACGTCTCGCAACCATCCCTAGTTCGTGCTAAAAGTAATTTGCCAGGAGATTCCATTGCTTGAAATTTCATTTTGATACTTCGTACCCGGAAGTAAATATGAAGCAAGGGCTCATCCAAGGAGAGGGCACAAGGGTCGCGCGTACCCTCCGAGAGAGCTATATTTACACTACCTATACAGCACACACAGGTTCACAGGTTAATGTCTTTAAACGTTCAGAAAACGTTCTCTGAATGTTAATAGACGTTCAGAGAACTTATGTGTGCTGTATGGGTAGGTAAAATGGCTTTCTTACCTGACAATGGCATGTTTCGTACAATTCTGATGGTATTCAAGTTTTGCGCTCCCACCCCCAAAAAAATCTAGATCCGCCATTGATATGAAGACAAATCGAACCGCGAAACCGCGATAAACTTGAGACGATTGAATATTATTTACTTTATACAAGAAAGTAAAAATAAAGGCATTTTGGGCGTCAGACAATATGCGAGGCGGGTCTCGCGCGAGACGATACTCCGATTAAATTCATCAGCGGTGCAACTCGCCCTTTTCTCCCTTCGCCCGGTGCAACTAACCCATTCCCCCACATACTATAAACCTCCCAATCTAAGAAACAAGAATGACAAATACAGCTGACACATGAATTATGACACACTTTCCAACAAAACGAAACAAGAAAGACATTAAATAAGTAAATAAAAATAAATATTTCGTGTAAATTGAATTTAAGTGTTTTGTCGTGTTAGGCATTTTTTAAGGCATGCGCTCGCACGCAAACGCTAAGCGACCGCAGAAGCATTCAGAGACCTGTGCCCGGAAGAAAAGCAAGAACCTCTGCTGTCGAATATTTGCAACGTGGGAGCTAATAGATTAAATCTGTACAGCCTTATTCATCAAACAGTTGACACGCGAATTAATTTTAACACGAGTGTTAAAGTCATGGGTAGGATATGTTACCAATGACTTGAACATGCGAATTGGGGTTAATCCCCGTGTCAAGTGCTTGGTGAATAAGGCCGTTAGTGTTCTATTTATTTATCCTCTGAATTTCTCGAGTTTTGGGGTTTTTTAATTATCAATTAAACAATAGTATTTAAGAAAATATATAGTCCGGCAGTGAACTGGACGCTAAACTCCGTCCCCATAAGAACACGGCAAGTGAAGCAACATCCGGCTTGGCCATCTTCCTCTCGGCTCGACGGCTGTGGGACCGTGTACGCTCATGGGAGCTAGTGCACGTAAAATCCGTCGTGGCTCCAATGTTCACCATGTTATTAAACAATAACTTCTGAGGGTGCCGGTGTCAGGGGGTTGGTCCCTCGCTGGAATTTGTTCAAAATTAGGGGACCCCTTACTAAGACGGTCTTCCTCCCACTGGGGAACACTCTAATGGAAGCCGCACCCTTCGCCCTTCGCCGTCCCTTATGAAGGATCTGGAACCCCTGTGGTTTCCAGAGGGCAATAGAAACAACAAAAACAAGAAAATATATTTTATTTTCCCACATTTTAATTCTGGGGGGTGGCAAGTATCTCCAGTAGTTTTTCATTTCAAGCATGAGACCCTATGGTACGTGGCGCCCCCTGCAAACGTTAGCCCTTGGAGGCGCAACCCTTTCCCAATGCTGAAAAAAGGGCAGCCGTTGCCATCGCTTGACTTGACTACCAGCAAGATGGCGGACGATCGAAACGTTCATTGCGTGCCACAGATCTAGAGAGCCTTTTTTGACACAGACTGGCTGTGCCGCACAGCCAGTCTGTGTCAAAAAAGGGTCTCTAGATCTGTGGCACGCAATGAACGTTTCGATCGTCCGCCATCTTGCTGGTAGTCAAGTCAAGCGATGGCAACGGCTGCCCTTTTTTCAGCATTGGGCAATCTATCCAGCTGTTCTCGCATTCTTCCATTTTTCAGCAGATGTCAGTGCTGTTAAAAATAATTGTGACAATTTTTTTACGGGAAATGACGTGCTAAAAAGTAAAGGATTCTCGTGGAGCTATGTCACCCGCAACTATTTTATAGAAATCAAATCTATTCTTCGTGACTGGCAACAGTCAAAACGTCACAGTTTGGTGTTCCCAGAGCGGGAACACTGCGCGTTAAAGGGTTAAAATGGCGCCCTCTCTTATGCTCCCTATCAAGTTTTTCTCAGTTTTTGGGTTCGAAATGGTGCCCCGATGCAATGCTTAGCTTATACAGCTCCCCCACCCCCTGGATGTTAAGATGATGTAGAATTGTTGAGCAGTACAGCAGTACTTGAGTTGCAGCTTCGATAACATCGAAACTGCAACTCAAACCTCAGGTCTAATAAACACTTTCGAATTTTCAAAACACATGGGTTCATTCTGTTTGAATCGCTTGAACAAACACGGCAGTACCAAACGGATGTGAGAATTAGGTTTATTTTTTTTTTTTTTTTTTTTTTTTAGCTTTCTAAAAGCCGAAATATTTCATGGAGTGGGGGGGAGGGTTACGACTTCTGCAACTCACATATATGTATACGGGAGTGTGATAAGGGAGTGAAGAATATACATTTTGTGTGGCGAAAAATTCCTCATGGGAGGGGGGTGTTATGACCCCCCTAACACCCCCTTGGCTACGCCACTGAGCGAGGCCAATATATTTTAGTAGGTTTTCTGCTTCCCGCATGTGTATTCTGTAAGATAATGTAGGTGGGAAGTAATCTTCCCATTACCCATGAAAAAGGTTCACTTGCGTTAAGCAGATAGTGTAAGCGGAAATACAATCGCGTTGGAAAGTGTTTTATAAAAAATGCGTTTGGCATGATTTATCTTCCTTGTTTCTTAAGTGCTATCCAAAAAAAGCCCTACTCAAACAAGTGTCGTGGGATGTGCACATTCCACAGATTATGATGGGTGCCTGCTTATACTATCACTTGGCTTCAGAGAGGGGGAGGGGAATGCTTGGAAGGTGCTGCAGACTTCTCAAATGTTTTTAGAGGATATAAAGTAAATCGGTTGCTTTAATAGTTAAAATTGTTAAAACTAATATTTTTCTTTACGCTTTGAAAGCAACAGGAGCGTTATTATTATTATTTTTTTAATAATAAATCACTCACATTTACGATATAGTAACGTGTCTTGGTGTGGAAGATTCAAGGGAAGGAAGAGGAGCCCTGGCCCCCTCCTCCTCCTGCCAAAAAAAAAAAAGATTGCTAAACATTATGCTTTATTAAACCCTTTAAATAGCCCCCCTCCCCCCCCATTCGCGGGCACTTGCCGATGAGATATTCGCTACTACTACGGTCCGAAGTATATAGGCCATTTTATTATGAGGACAAATCGAGCTGCAGATCGGTCGATTGAAGTCGATACCAACATCGAAAATGAAGCGCAGCACCGGCTTGGCTAGTGCTTGGGAGGGTAACTCCTTTCTCAGCCGAGTCTGCTGTGGACCGTGTACGCTAAAGAGAGCTAGTACACGTTAAATCTGTTGTGGCTCCAATGTCTTCCACGCTCAAATGATACCTATGGGGGGGGGTGTAAATACAGATGCTGCTCGTAGTGGTTAAGCCTACAAGTAGGTTGCAGACCTGGTTATAAAAAAGAAAAAAAATATGAGGCCTCAGTGTGCGGCAAGAAAAGCCTCCTACGAAGAAAAACAGTGTTGCCAGGTCTTGCGACTTTTCGCAAATTTTGCTACTTTTGAAAGCATCATGCTACTACATTTTAGGATTTGCGATTTTTCTACAACATTACAACCAATAGCTGTGACATCACTTTTGTGACATTTTGCTACTTTCCTAGCAACCTCTTGAGATATTAGTTCAAAACTTTCTGGCAACACTGAACACAAAGACGAGTAAAACGCCCAAGACGGGAATCGAAATCAGACATAGGTGTTATAGATTGGCTGATTTTAATTTGTTAGCATATTATTTGTTTTTCTATTATTTTTAAAATATATTTTCTAATTTCGGCGCCCCTCTCAAAATGGTATGTGTGCAACCGCACCTGTCGCACACCCCTTTGGCCAGACCTGCAAGCAAAGAACGGGCGTACAAACATAGGCGTCACGGGATATAGCTTTCCCACGTGAGAGGTCTTGCTATGGGAGAGGGTCCGATTTTACTATCAAAATTTGATTGACAGTAAATTTTACTGCAAATATTTTGTAAAAAAAATGTGATTGCATTTCAAATTTTTATAATCTTTTTTATAATAAATTTTCTTTATTATTTTAAATATAAAATTTTCAAAATTTAATTAAATTTAATGATATTTTTACCGTATATTATTTTGAGACACTGATACAAACGGTAGATAATCGGCCATGAGATGTCCAGATCCCCCAAACCCCCTCACTTATATATGTCCGTGACAGGCGTAAAGGAAATTTAAGAGAAGACACTTTTTCTAATTTTGAATTCGATATGCGATACTAGCGATCTAGATACAATCGCCCTTAAAAAAATCATGCTGCGCTTATGCAGACAAACGGAAATCACTAATTTTTATCAATTTAGCTCGAAAGTGATATAAAACCCCAAAGCCGCGTAACCAGGAAAAAAAAGAGAAAACTCTCTCGGTTTATCCGCTTTTCCCAGAAAATGGGGGAAAGCATATAGGGTGCCATTTACACATCTGGTCAGTAAAAGTCGAAACAAAATAGGGGTCGTTAAGAAAGTGCGAAGGTGCTATTTTCTGATCAATCCTTTCTAACTGATATACGGTCTCCCGATCTTTGTAAACAGATGCCAATGAAGTCGTTACCGGGCAATTTGAAGGTCGTTAAAAAGCCATTAAATTGTCCCCTCTCCTCTTTGTCAACTGTAAGGGTCAGTAGAGAGATATTTTTTCCGGTTTTTCTGTTTGAAGACACTCTACAGTTAGTTGGCATTTTGTTAGTCCGCATTGCATGATTTTTGTTTTTTTACGATGGATAAAATAACGTATTGTCGCCTCTAAATCAAAGAATATAGAGTTCTAAATTAGTGTATTGCTTCATTACTATTAGCTTTCCATGTTCAATAAATAAACAAATTAACACAGCGCACACCAGAAGCTAAATTACATAGAAGTTTTAAAAAGTTAATAAACAATTAATGCATAATATTTACTTCTATAAAGGAAGTTTTTAGACGAATTGCTGCCAAAAGTCCAGTTTTAAAAATTAATCTTAGAGTTACTAGTGCTATTATCTAAAATTCTGTCGTTATTTTTTTGATTAATTGGAAGAAAGAATATTTAAAAATAAATTTTGAATTGAATATGTATATGCTTATTACAAAATCCTGATTAGTTGTAAATATTATCCTAAAAGGTTGTTTAAAATATTGGTATATGCTGTAGAAAATAAGAAATACACTCACAGCTATAAACAGCCATATAAATGTTACATATATTTAAAAAAAAAAAAAAAAAAAAAAAAAAAATGTGCCGAGCGGTCATTATTGAAGAATCAAATCTGAAAGATGGCCAGTATGGCCAACATTTCATTTATATTCAAATTTGAGAATCTCTTTCACCTTTTTAACTGTTCTCTCCTATCGACAAAAAAAAACGCATAAGTGAAAATTTCCTTTTTGCGTCCAGCAGGCACCTTTTTAGGTGGAAAAATCCAATAAAATCGTCTGTGTGAATTAAAGATAGACAGTAATGCAGCGGTTCTCAACCTTTTTAACTTCGTGCCCCCCAACAAAGGCTAACTTACGGTGGCGCCCCCCCCCCGCCTCACATTTTTCAGCATACATTCAGTTTTTTAATCTTTAAAAATGAACATTGAGTCAAATTTTCTACAAAATAATGTTATCAGTAAAGTTTAAATGAACATTTTAAGCGAAAATGAATATATTTTTGAGTAAAAATGAGAATAAATAAGATGATTTTTTTAATAATATGCAACATTACCTGCTCTTTGGTTTTTCTCGCGCCCCCCCTGCAAACGCTCTGCGCCCCCCTTGGGGGTCGCGCCCCACAGGTTGAGAAACGCTGCAGTAATGTATTCAATATAAAATATCATAATGTTCTTTTTTCGACCAAATCATGTTTTTTTAAAAATAAGGCGAATAGTTAAATACTGTTAAATCATTTTAACTCGTTACTGGCTGCTGTCATTTTATAGTTTTTGAACTGAATGATAATCGTTTATGAGACTCATTCGTAGACAAAGAAGTATTTCCAAAAATATGCATTCGATTCTATTCTTTTCTTAACATGTCTATTAGTTGTATTTCCTATCTCTCTTTGAAAAAAAAAATTTTTTTTTTCTCTCACATAACAGACATTATTCAGAATGAAATGTTCGTATGTAAAATATAATACATAAATGCAAGTCCACCAAAAAAATGTAAAATACACTGTCACTTGTGTTTTAATTTTTTTTCGTAGACTTGCATTTATGTATTAATGGCGTGCTAATTAAATAATTTATAATTAAAAAATTAAATTTTATGCGTATTATAACGTTTAAAACGAAACATAAATCTAAAATGAGTTTACAAATGACGAATGTCTATTTTATACGCAGACATTAGCTATATCGCTTTATTTTTGTAAGAAATGTGATTTAAATAACTTTTCTGGATTTATTAGTTTGTATTTTTTCTAATAGTTAGAATTGTTTTTGATTAGCTAATTATTATATTTGAAAAGTATGTTTAAAGACTTAGTTGCTTCTCTGAAAAGAAGTATTAGTTTTACTTTCTGCAGTATGCTTATCAAACTTTTTATTTCATAAAATATTATTGAAGAGTAGTTTAAAAGAACCTTTTTATTATTGATGATACATAAAATCAATAACTCGTTGTATAGTGACTTGAAAATTTTTAGGATGCCTCTTCAAAAGTTTTACTCATGGACTGTACAATGTAATGGTCGACAAACCTGAATCAGTTAGAGAACTTTAAAAGGAAATTTTTAAAAATCCAAAATTTTAGAAAATACGCCACTCTTCGAAAAATTTTCCAACAAACTTCAGGATTTTAGAGAAGTAGCGGACCAAACTTCAGGATGTTTGTGATGTCGAAGGCCGTATAATTGGGATTTATATGGGAGGTTGAATGGTTTATGTGGGGTTTCGATGTGTTGAGCGAGCCGGAGGGTGCCCATATTTGTGTTTTAGACTTATTCGTCTGTTTCAAACAAAATAAAGTTAATATATGTTATTAAGGATCATCACGTAATGACCTCGATAGAAAATAGTGTATGTAGCGTTCTACAGGAGCACTCAAAAGAATATCGATACATTACTGCCTTTCAATACGGATACATTCATCTTTCCATCCTTTTCTAGCACAATACAGTCAGTATATAAACGTTTATAACTGTTTACACTTCAGTTAAAAGTTGGGGGGGGGGAAATTTTAAACTTTCCTACAGGTTCTCCGAAAAATAAATTAATGGCGATGCACAGCATCTTTATAAGATTATCTCTTAAATCTCCCCGAAGTGTAAAGGTCCTCGGTTTTGGCCTATCCCACGGCTGCGGATCTAACTTTCTGTAGTTTTGGACGATTTTGTGCAGATGTAGCATGAATACGCGTCAGAAACCCTTAAAGAGATCCTGTGCCCAAGATGCCTTCCTTAGGTAGATAGACTTCATATTGCTTTGTCTTAACCACTAAACTAAAATCTCTCAATATTTAAGTACACTACATAACCAAATTTGGCGCAAACTTTATTTCCCTTTGTGCGTAAAGTCCGTGAGGAAGACTTCCTTTCTACGAACAATACCTTTAAGATTTTACTATATATATTATTTATATTTGCTTAATTATTTGCGTATCATTTTCATAATGTTTATAAAATGCTGAAATTCCATAAAATAATCTGTATCAGCAGAGTATTCAGTCAAAATTTAACTGAATAGGCTGAAAACGAAGTACATACTGAGTACTCACCTCACTACAACTGTGAAATTAATGAATCACGGAAAAAAAAACGCACAATATTGAATGGGTTTGTATTTTTAGAAGATTTGGGGGGGGGGGGTCATGAATTTAAAAAAAAATGTGAGAAACAAGTGGGCATCCAAAAGTGCGTAAACAGAGGTACATTAGTGTATTTTGTATTTATCTCTATCGAAAATTGCCATTCAGACAACTTTTCCAAGAACAGTGGCCTGATTTGTAAGTATACAGAACGCAGAGTAGCCCATGGCCGTCCGCAACTCTTCATTGCCCTTTACCGTTTTATGAATTTTTTTTAATATTGTGAATTTTTTGTATCAGTTTTATACTAAATTTTTCATAATCTGAATGACGCTTCTCCCCCTCTCAATAGTTTAATTTGTTTGTATTCTTTGGACAAAGTCCAAAAGTAGTCATTCAGTAACAAATTATACCAGTTTCGAAAATTTTAAATACCATCTCTCACCTAACAGGCAACCCTAAAAAAAGAATCTAAGACTCCACAGATTTAACATGCACGTTCTCTGTAATATGTTATCACATTTAGTCTAATTTGTAATCAGCTGTAGCTTGTTATTACTGGTTTTCTTTTTATAAGTGCAAGAATTTATTCTGATTCACAGTAATTTATCTTGTTAACTCTTTGGTTTTAAATAATAATTCTTAGAGTGAATGATTTATATATTTACATATAAATATTTTTATTTTTGAAAGTATTTAATTTAAATATTACTTCTCTTATTTTAGAAGTGCTTTATTTTCAGAATTAAATTATGGTATTAATAAGTCAATTTAAAAAAAACCTCTTAAAAAACTTTTTAAACAAATTTTCATTTCTAAATGCTAAAAAAACCCTTTTTAAAGAATCTGGTTAAAAATGATTAAAACTACTTTCTTAAAATGTAAAGTATCGGCTATATATAACTGTAATTAAAATTAATGTTTAATTAGTTTTGTTGAAATAGTTTTAATAATTATATTTTTACCATTATTAGTATTGCAAAGCTTATTCCCTTTCAGTAACTTTGATTAAATATGCGCACCGGAAAAAAAGCGCATGATTTGAATGGGTTTATTTTTTTAGTTGAGAGGTGGGGGGGGGGCGTGAAATGAAAAATGTGAGAAGCAAGTGGGCGTCCAAAAGTGCGTAAACAGAGGTACATTAGTGTATTTTGTATTTATCTCTATTGAAAATTGCTATTCAGATAACTTTTCCAGTAGCCCCATGGCCGTCCGAAACGCCTCCTTGCCCTTTAGCTTTTGATAAAGTTTTTTTTTTTTTATACAAGTCAATTGAACGCCCTCACCTGCCTCTTCTGCAAATTTTAACCTAGTATTTAACTGAAGGCTAAGTAAAAATACAAGTGTTTCTATTGGAGGGGTTGGAGGCATTCAGAGTGTGACGCATGTTAGTGTAAAAATGATACAAAAAATATCACATCACCAAAAAGCGCACTTTCGGATGCCCACTCCTTTCTTACATTTTTTATTTCAAGCGCCAACCTCCCAACCAACCAACCCACCCATACTCATCCAAAAAAATAAAACCCTTCAGTATTGTGCGTTTTTTCCCGGAGTGATTGACACTGAACATGATAGATTGCTTTTTAGTGTGTCAGTCCAGGGTTCTGGTCTACCGCGCGACTGTCAGTCTAACAATCTAGTTTCAGGCTATTTTCTGATGTAACGCGAGTACCCGCTAGATTCCCGTGGCTGCGAATCTAATTGTCTGGAGTTTTGGACGACTTTCTCCAGATGCAATTTCTCCATGTATTACGTTGATAAGTAACACATGGGGAAATTAAGCATCTTTATAAGATAATTCATTCAATTTTCGTCATATGAAATTAACTTTAATCTTACAGCTTAAAACGTCATGCAACTATTGAACAGTTAAAAAAAAAAATTAATTGCACTAGCGACTAGGAAAAATTTAGAATGCCTCTTTACAACTTGTACTGTGAGCTGTTACAACCTGAGCTGAACCTACAACACTGACCAAAAGTATTGAAGTTTGAGAAATCTAATCATCTTTTCCAGAATAAGCCCAAAAAGAATGGACATGAAATTTGCCAGATTTAAATATTTTTGATTATTAGTATAATTGGAAACAATACATCTGAAAATCACCGAAAAACAAAATTAGAGCTTCAGGAACCCATAATTTAAGTTGGCACCATGAAACACCGAAAGAAGTGTTGTAAAACATTGTGGATTCCATATCTAAAAGAGTGGCTGTGTGAAGGCTGCTCAGCAAAATAATAAATGATCTTTAGTTCAATTGCATTTATTTATTATCCTCTTTTTGCAGAATAACTTGAAATTAATTCTTTATTCCGACGATCCAAAATGGATTATGATTTCTGTAATAATGTATGTATTTTTTATGCTACTTTTTAATAAATTCAATAATTATTTTTGTTCTTTAACTTAATGCTATCTTGTCTTTGAAGTAATTAATCTGATATGTTGACATTAAAAAATATCAATTATATTGATTTTTCTTTTTGACGAGGGAGAAGGGGCATAATCTTAAAAAGAGTTAGATTTCTATAACTTGCAATACTTTTGGCCAGTAGTGTATAAGAATTACAGAACAGAATACTCAGGAAAAATGTTAAACGTAGGGAATTTCGCAATATTTCGAAAAACGGTTAAATTATCAGCCCGTTTTTGAAGACGATTTGTTTTCTTATGAATTTTTTTTTTTTTTTCTGCCAGTTGCATGTGACATAGCGCTTTACTGTTTGTGCCAGTCCATAGTGCATCGGGTGAAGAAGCATTATTATTATTACTACTATTATTATTTTCGGGCATTTAACATCACTGGTTAATTTTTAAAGCTGTTCAAAAGTCCTGTGACGGCGATTACTATTCAGGGGTAGAACAGCTTTACAAAATAAAGAAATTCAAAGAGCACATACTAAATTATCAGTATTAGAAATTTCAAAATAATTCTGTAACTTAATATGCAACTGATTCATAAAAAATTAAATTATTATTTTTCTATAAAAGGGGGAAAAAAACATACGCAAAAGTAGTTTGTTTTAAAATATCGGTTTTCGTTCATACTTGTCTTTAGGAAAGTATGTATCGAGCAAGTGAAGTCTGTCTCAGAAAATACACTTATCTTTCTATAGTTCGATATTCTGTTGGATTTTTGAAGTACAGGTATTTCTTTGCACAAAATAAGAGCGTCCAAGAGCCAGATGGCACATCTGGCTGATTACAGCTGGGCTATTTTCTGGGAAAATCCATGGGAGGGAGGAGAAGCGCTAATTGATCGTCTCTCGTGAAGATTTTTCGGAAGACTGAATACAACGATGCAATTTTCAACCGATCCCTCGCCCCCCGTGGATACAGAAAGAGGGTCATCCGGAAACTTCCTCAAAGATGGGGGTAGACATTTTTTTCGAGGAAAATCCAGTACACGACTCTCTCGGTGTGTGTGTGGGGGGGAGGGATATGCAATGCTTTTTTGGGGGGGGGATTTTTTTTTAAACTTATAATTGATCTTCAGAATCAAAGGAAATAAAAAACCTCTAATGCATTGACTAAAATTTTGGGGGGAGGGAATCAAACCCCTATGAACCCCTCATGGCTACGGCCTTGTAAAAAGCGTTCTAGGATGTATTCCTATAAGGAGCGTCGTATTGTAAAGTCGCAGGGGCGTAACCAGGGGATGGCCGATGAGGCTGAAGCCGACCCCTAAATGAGTGAATTAGGTATGGATAAAATTGCGTATTTGTGGAAAATATGAAAGTCTACTTTGATATCGCCATTCAGTGGCGTAGCCAAGGGGGGGGGTAGGGGGAGGGTCATAACCCCCAACCATGTCATGAGGAATTTTTTGCCTTGCAAAATGTATATTTTTCACTCCCTCATCCCACTCACGTATACATACATATGAGTTGCAGTAGTCGTAATCCCCCCCCCCACATGAAAAATTTCTGGCTACGCCATTGTCTCAATGTTATATTTGAAAATTCCCCTTGAGAAATTTGTGTTCAGCGACGGACTTAAGCCAAATTTACTTACTTGTTTTCCCCCTAATGTTTTCCCAAATGCAAATATTTTAAATCCCGTCTATAAATTCATTTTTCCTTTTCTTTTTTAATTCATTTTCATATTCGAACACTCTTAGGGGGGGGGGAAAGAATGCCCATTCCCCCCCCTTACAAAGAAAAACTAATTTATATCGATTTTTATAACTTATATTGCTTTCCAGCTTTTTACTTCTCAGCTACATCCGAAAAAAAAAAAAAAAAAATCCTGACTGTTCAAAAAAATCCTGAAGTAAAACACAGTCCTCAGTTAAAAACATAAAGAACTCTGATTTAATTCTGACTTTAACGCCAAATATTTTAGCATTTCTTATCTTAATTCTCTGCGTCTCATCTTGTCGCCAGATTTCGTGGAGTAACGAATGTGTTAGCATTCTTTACTTTTTCCTTTTGCTTTTTTTTTTAACTGCATTTCTAAGGTGTGTTTATTCTGCACGCCTGCTTATTTTAACAGCCGACGTGTTCCAAGAGCTTCCTAGCAACAATTACGCAATGCCGTTTATTTTTTATTTTACTCCTGTACTGTGCGGGCATTAACCTAATTGTTCTCTTCCGAGACACTTGTATTTGCAGAAAAGTTGGATTTCGTGTCTCTTGAAAAAGATATTCGACTTTCTTTCTTTTTTTTAAACCTTTAACGCGCAGTGTTCCCGCTCTGGGAACACCAAACTGTGACGTTTTGACTGTTGCCAGTCACGAAGAATAGATTTGATTTCTATAAAAATAGTTGCGGGTGACATAGCTCCACGAGAATCCTTTACTTTTTAGCGCGTCATTTCCCGTCAAAAAATGGTCACGAGCACAGCCAGCTGCGTCACAAAAAGGGGTCTCTAGATCTGTGGCACACAATGAACGTTTCGATCGTCCGCCATCTTGCTGGTAGTTAAGTCGAGCGATGGCAACGGCTGCCCTTTTTTCAGCATTAGGCAGTCTATCCAGCCGTTCTCGTATTCTTCCATTTTTCAGCAGATGTCAGTGCTGTTAAAAATAATCGTGACAGACAATATTTTTACGGGAAATGACGTGCTAAAAAGTAAAGGATTCTCGTGGAGCTATGTCACCCGCAACTATTTTCATAGAAATCAAATCTATTCTTCGTGACTGGCAACAGTCAAAACGTCAGAGTTGGGTGTTCCCAGAGCGGGATCACTGCGCCTTAAAGGGTTAACTCGAGAGATGGCAACGGCTGTACTCTTTCGGATTTGGGACCATCAAACCATATATTTTTTTTTTTTGTAACTACCAAATGAAAGCGTTGGAAAGAGGTGGTTTCTCGGCACGAACACCGCGGGTTAAAGGGTTAACTTGCGACACTGATTGGAATAATGGATACATCCCTTTTA
Source organism: Cheiracanthium punctorium (assembly GCA_038373885.1). Classification (NCBI taxonomy): domain Eukaryota; kingdom Metazoa; phylum Arthropoda; class Arachnida; order Araneae; family Cheiracanthiidae; genus Cheiracanthium; species Cheiracanthium punctorium. The sequence goes on along the minus strand of JAWZYV010000136.1, from coordinate 82,605 downwards.
CTGCCGGACGACCCTCCACTATTAGAGATGCATGCCGGATATCCGCACCATTTAGGCGAGCCTGTAAAGCCAGTTATACAGGGCTGTTGTGTGCTTTTGTATTTTACTGTGATTATCTTTATACGAAATTAAAGCGTGCACATTTATCTAAACATTGATTTAAAAAATAATAATTCTAAGTATCAGAAACATTTTTTTTTTAATTTTTTATGTAAATAATTATTATGTGTAATATGGTATAGAATATACGCTAACAAATATGGATAGCAAATAAAATAATTACAAATATTTCATTCTTTTCTTCTCCGATTCATAACATCTGATTTAACCCTTTGAGGCGCAACCCTTTCCCAATGACGAAAAAAGGGCAGCCATTGCCATCGCTCGATTTAACTACCCGCAAGACGGCGGACTATCGAAACGTTCATCGCGTGCCACAGATCTAGAGACCCTTTTTTGACGACAACTGGGTGTGCCCGAGCACAGCCAGCTGCGTCAAAAAAGGGTCTCTAGATCTGTGGCACGCGATGAACGTTTCGATCGTCCGCCATCTTGCTGGTAGTTAAGTCGAGCGATGGCAACGGCTGCCCTTTTTTCAGCATTGGGCAATCTATCCAGCTGTTCTCGCATTCTTTCATTTTTCAGCAGATGTCAGTGCTGTTAAAAATAATCGTGACAATTTTTTATGGGAAATGACGTGCTAAAAAGTAAAGGATTCTCTTGGAGCTATGTCACCTGCAACTATTTTTATAGAAATCAAATCTATTCTTCGTGACTGGCAGCAGTCAAAACGTCAGAGTTTGGTGCTCCCAGAGCGGGATCACTGCGCGTTAAAGGGTTAACACACAAAAGCCAGAATTTAATTGCGTAACTTTTATTATCTAAATTTTATTTTAATATGAGTGTGCAGTTACAAGGAATGTTCCACTTTTCTAGCAGAAACTGGAAACAATTCAGAAATATACATATATCAACGGTTAACACTCAAGAAATTCTTCAAAATCCACGACAATTCATAATTTGAATGAAGAACTAATTAGAAAATAATTATTAGAATAGAAGTGCTGTTTCATTTTTCTAAATTTACTATTTTAAATTGTCTTACCCTTAAACGTTTTTTCGACAAAATTTCATAACCCCCCCCCCCTTCTTTAAGTTGAAAAGCGAAATCTCGCAAACCAAATGATGTTAAACACTCGAAAAAATTAGGAACGTTTCTTCACGCGCTGCACTATAAACTAATATTAACAGTCATCCTATGTGTCATGCAACTTTCAGATAAATAAATCATAAGCACAAAAATTGCCTCTCAAAGTGGGCAGAAGAGTTACCTGTTCAGGGAAATATTGCGAAATGCCATATGTTTAGCATTTTCCCCTGAGTGTTTCCGTAACTCTTTTAAACATTTTGGCCCTACGGGACTTTAAATTACCACTCGCAAAATCGCTAAATCAAAAATAAATCTGTCACAAGAGGCCATCAGGATCTGAGGAAAGTCCTTGTAGCTTAATATTTTATTTACCAAAATGAAAAAAAAAAAGTAATAATTTCATAACTTTAATACGAGATGTTCCTAATACATAAAAACATGTAATGACAGTGGCGTAGCCAAGGGGGGGCGGGATAGGGTGGTAACAACCCCCCCCCATGAGAAAATTTTTGCTTTACAAAACGTATTTTCTTTACTCCTTTATCACACACACACACGTATACATATATGTGAGTTAGTAGTAGTCGTACCCCCCCCCTCCATAAAAATTTTCTAGCTACGCCACTACGTAATAAAACAGTTTTTAAATTTCTTTTTATAAAATAAATTTGGAACATAAAGGGTTAAGTTCATTGTCTGTAATAGTTTACAGCGGAACTTGTGTAAAGAGACATTCTAAAAATTTTCCGAGTCTCTAAGTCAATTAAATTCTTTTTAAAAGTGTTCAAAAATCACAGGACTTCTCAAAAGAACAGCCGTAAACAAGACAGAAACGGAACCCACGGATTTTTATCAGAAACATGAAAGATCTGGCTTCAGACATCAAATCAACAATAGAAATCTATTCTTTCTTTCTTTCTTTCTTTCTTTTTTAAGTAAAAATAACGAGATCACAAGTTAAATAAATCAAAGCGCACAAGATAATTTTTTTTTTTTTTGCGATTTTTCTTACCTCTTCTTGAAAGAGAATTTCTCAACCGAACCCATTCACATGTTTTCTCAACTCCTGCCTCGCGCCGAACAGATTTCGCTGAAGTGTTTTTCTTTCGCTACCCGGTGTTGTGTAGCTAAATATGAACACGTCTTTGAAGCACTTCCCGTGGCTGCAATCGGCTTCGAGCTCCTTTTCGATGATCCCCCCCCCCCTTCTTTCTATCTATCTACTAATACTCCGAGATAACACACACACACGCGCGCACATAAAGTGGTATCAGATTGTTGTCGAGCTTTTATACAAAAACGGTTGGTAACAAAGGTGCGAATGAAACTGAGCAGGAGGGGGGGCTGCTCCCCCCTTCTACCAAATTTGGAATATCAATAATTTTGATTTTGATTAACATAATCATATTAACCCTCTAATGCCCATAATAAATATGGCCCCTCTAATACATGCTACCATCCTTTAACCCTTTGAGGCGCAACCCTTTCCCTATTCTGAAAAAAGGGCAGCCGTTGCCATCGCTCGACTTAACTACCAGCAAGATGGCGGAACGCGATGAACGTTTCGATCGTCCGCCATCTTGCTGGTAGTTAAGTCGAGCCATGGCAACGGCTGCCCTTTTTTCAGCATTGGGCAATCTATTCAGCTGCCCTCGTATTCTTCCATTTTTCAGCAGATGTCAGTGCTGTTAAAAATAATCGTGGCATTTTTTTAAGGGAAATGACGTGCTAAAAAGTAAAGGATTCTCGTGGAGCTATGTCACCTGCAACTATTTTTTATAGAAATCAAATCTATTCTTCGTGACTGGCAACAGTCAAAACGTCAGTTTGGTGTTCCCAGAGCGAGAACACTGCGCGTTAAAGGGTTAAATGCTATATTTTTACAAAAGAACGTTTCGAAATGTATTTTGTTTGAAGTCATAAAATCCATTAATTTTACTTTTAATTAATAACTATAGCTGAAGTACCCGTCTTTGACGGGTTACTAAATAATGCAAATTTTCAAAACGCTTGAATCTTCGTCATCATTGTAGGTGTATAAAGAATGGAAATGGCATAGAAATAAAAATTATATCTTCGGGCTATTGTTAAAAGATTACAGGTTTGGGAATAACCAAGTGATCGGTAAATTTGACCATAGTACTGACTCACTGACTGATGATAGGTTCTTGTTTGAGTTCCCTGGGCACTAGGCCAGTATGTAAGATCTTTGTAAGGTATTTTCAGTCTTGCAATACTATAGAGAACTACCACTATAGAGAACTTCTTTCTATTAAAAAATAATAATAATAATTTATTCTGGTTGAATGAGTTTTTCAGGTCAAGAGGTCATTCCGCAGAGGCGTAGCCAAGGGGGGGGGGTTAGGGGGGTCATAACCCCCCATGAGGAATTTTTTGCCATACAAAATGTATATTCTTCACTACATTATCACACACACGTATACATATATATGAGTTGCAGTAGTCATAACACCCCCCCCCATGAAAAATTTCTGGCTACGCCCCTGCTAACCTGTAACTAAATTTTGTTTGATTCACTGTACATATTTTAACATTATTCTTCGGAAACATTTTGCGCAAATTTTACAAAATCTAAAAAATCAAATAAACATTTTAAAAATTTATTTAAATTTTTCAAAAAATTTCCGATTTTTGTTGTTTTAGCCGGTTGCTGATCATGTTGCTAAACTTCATTGTATTTTCTTAATCCCTTTTTAAGGAATGCGAGAACAATCATTTATACGATTTTCACAAAATCCCAAATCTATGAAATATTTAAAACTGTGTTTTGGCATCTGGAGTTCAAATTAACTTGCATCTAAAATAAATCCAAATTTTATTCTATCCCATTCCCATTTTTCAAGAATAGCGCATGCACTGAATTTTCACAAAATCTATTTTCGTAGCCCTGTACAAAAATATGCCTATCGGTGGCCCATAGGCATATTTTATATGCCCTGCCTATGGGTCGGTGCTTTAGTCGGAGTACTTTTTAGGGATCCCAACGCGCATTCACGTTGCATATGGTGAGAGCCGCCCAAAACTCTAGGCCGTTCGATCGACATCTGCACGGTAGGCCCGAAAGCGGGAGCCTTCACACTTAAGCTGTCTGCCATGCTCAGTACCTTATCCACTAGGCTAAGATGCTCAGCTCTAAGACCAGTTACTGTGTTTCTAAATGAATAATACCGGGTGTTCAAAACGGATGTTAAGGGTGATCGAAACATACTTCCGATTAGAAAACTTCGTCAAATTAGGAGTAGCTTTCAGATATGGCATTTATTTTACTGGGAGTTGTATACATATTAAAATACGAAATTTAATTTTTATACGGTCCCTCCTTTCCTACCCTTTATATTTAGATTGATTGTGTGTGATTAAGGAAAACCTGCGCGAGGGGTATCTGCCATAAGCGTAAAGTTTTCAAAATTATTGGGGGGGCGGGCCCCACAACCACATATATTCACGTCAGTGGCGTAGTCCAAGGGGTTCATAACCACCCCCCCCCCCATGAGGAATTTTTTGCCATACAAAATGTATATTCTTCACTCCCTTATTATACACCCATATACATATATGTGATTTTCAGAAGACGTAACCCCCCCCCCATGAAAAATTTCTGGCTACGCCACTGATTCACGTACATATAGCTTAGAAATAGCTGCCAACTACTACGGAATATAATTAACCACTTTTTCTACATGATTTTTCGGCTTAAAATATAGCAAAATTTTTGTGCTGCGTGCACGAGCTGGTTACTATTTTGAAAAAAAATAATTAAAAAATATTCTGTTTACAAAAAATGGTTAATTATATTTCGTAGTAGTTGGCAGCTATGACTTACTATATATAAGTGTAAATTATTGGAGGTGCTCGAACTCTATGGGTCTATAGAATTCTACACCTATGTAAGGTAAGTATCCATGTTAATATCTTCCTACCATATTATAAGTTAAAAATAGAAGCAAAGTAAAAAATCCAAAGGAGGTAAAAAAAAAAAAAATTCGATGAGATGGTGCATTTTAGACACATCTGAACTTTTCTTCATTTCATACTTTACATTGCATAATCTGATTTTAATTAACCAGAGCAAGGCGAGGGCAGCTTATAGTAACATTGTGTGTTACATGGCGTCACAATGAATACTAAATCATGATTGAAATCAAGAGAAGAAAATTTTTAAAAGTAAAGGTTTTTTTTAAACGTTTGTAAATGGCGTGAAATACTTTTTTTTATGTTAGTATAAATTAGTTTTCGGTATTTAGTAGTAAATTATTGGGTGGGCTCAGCCCCTATTCACAATTTATTGGGGGGCTCGAGCCCCACGGGCCCATATAATTCTACGCCTATGGTATCTGCCTAAGATGAGGGTTGCCTTGGTAGAGGACTTTCTAAGGGGTTCTAACGCGTATTCACGTTACATCTGGAGAAAAACTACCAAAACTCCAGACCGTTAGATCGGCGGCCGCGCGATGGGACCTGAACCCGGGACCTTCACACTTCGGCCATCTGCCATTTTCAGTGATATAACCACAGTGCCATGGTGAGGCCCTTAGAAGAATGTTGCTCTTTCCTAAGAAAATTAATACAACAAATCCCATTTCTTTAAGTGAAATAGTTAGCGAGAAAATTAATTTTGAAAATGATGTCTTACACCACTTTACTTAATGTGTTGGCATCAGTTTTCCGGCAAAAAAATCTTTCCTTTTGGGGACCAACTATGAGTTCATAAAAGATAAATAAAGATCCTATTGTTGGGAGAAGCAATTAAACCTGTTCAAATGTGTAAATTAACAGGTGCAGTTTTACCTAAAATGATAGGTACTGCTGTACTAAAATAGCGATAATTTAGTTTTTAAAAAATAATTACATTTTTCTCACTTTGGAGACATTCCCTTATTGCTTGGCGACAAATTCCAAAATTTTCAAATTGCAGTATCTGAAACTATTCCACTTAGAGACACGGGATTTTTTAAAATTAATTTTCTTAGACAAGAGCAACATTCTTCTAAATATAAAGGGTAAGAAAGGAGGGACCGTATAAAAAATTTAAATTTCCGCGTACTTTAATATTTATACAACCCCCAGTTTTAAAATGCCATATCTGGAAATTACTCTTAATTTGACGAACTTTTCTAATTCGAAGTATGTTTCGATCACTTACGGTTTAAAAAATAATCGCCTTAAGATCTATTTTGAATCACCCGGTATAATGAGTGTGGTATTTTTTTTTTTTTAAGTTTTTAATGTACACTGCTGGCCACCCAAATTGCAACACCAAGAAAAACAAGAGATATCACAACAAAATTTATTGTGTAGATAACATGTTGACCAAGTAACAAATGATTAAATTTACAGCATTCTATGAAGCGTGGTTCCTGCCAAAATCAGTACCCAGAGTAGCCGCCGTTGTTGGAGATCACAGCTGCCACACGCCTCGGCATTGATTCAAAGAGACTTTGAATGTGTTCTTGGGGTACAGCAGACCAAGCAGCTTCCACACGTTGCCAAAGTTGATCTGGTGTGACAGCTGGGGATGAACTCTGGGTCAGTCGTTGAGCAACCATGGACCACATGTTTTCTATCGGCGAAAGATCCGGAGAGCGCGCCGGCCAGGGAAGCAATTCAATCTGGTGATTGACGAAGAACCCTTGGACAATGCGTGCCACGTGTGGCCGTGCATTATCCTGCTGAAATATGGCTGTTGGCAAGCCCTGAAGGTAAGAAAGGACAACTGGCTCCAACACCTCGGAGATGTAGCGCTGGCTGGTTAAAGTACCGGCAATGCGTACTAGAGGAGTGCGAGAGAGATATCCGATACCGCCCCATACCATAATACCCGGTGCAGGACCAGTGTGACGGTGCATAATGCAGCTGTTCAGCATCCTCTCTCCACGGTGTCTCCAGACTCGAATCCGACCGTCGTGGTGTTGCATACAGAAGCGTGACTCGTCAGTAAAGAGAATTTCATTCCATTCTGTCGTCCACATCCTTCTTTCATCGCACCATTGGCGGCGGAGACGTCTGTGGTTCCGCGTCAGAGGTAGACAAAGCAACGGACGTCTTGCGGACAGACCATTCTGCTGTAAACGACGTCGAATGGTACGCGCAGACACTGGATGATGCGTTACAGACTGAATCTGCTGTGATATGGTTCGTGATGTGACTGAGCGGTCCGTCACTGCCATGCGTACAATCTGCCTGTCATCACGTGACGTGGTGCACTGAGGTCGATGCGGTCGATCACGTCTGTCCGTCGTACCCTCCTGCACCCAACGATCACATATCCGCATCACAGTTGTTTGGTTTCGTCCAATACGACGACCGATTTCCCTGAAAGATAACCCACAATCTCGGTATGTCACTATCCTTCCTCTGTCAAACTCGGATACTTGATCAAAAGATGATCGTTGTTTCCTACGAGGCATAATTTATCGTTTTTTTGAAAAAAAAGCAAGAAAAACACAATTGCTGTACTTGAAACCGTCGAAATCTCCAAGCCTTAAATAGCGCTTTGAGGTGGCGCCACAGGCGCGCTTGATGTGCGTCTGCGCTGAAATTCTAATCATTTGCATATCTCACCTCAGCTAATGCATGTTGTAAATTTCATATTATTTGCATGCTTCCTTCAGGGTGTTGCATTTACGATGGCCAGCAGTGTATCATTTCGGAGAAATGTTTAAAGTAGTAACAGGTATTTCCAGTGAATGGCAATAGATGGCAGCACCACACAGCTTTATGATATTCAATTCATATTGAGTAGGTAGAAGGCCTATTTCATCACGATAACACACGTCCTTGGTTTTTCCTCCTGACCCAACTATCTCCATATTTTCTTGTGGAGGTGCGAGACATATCTTGGGATAAATCGTTCATCCTCAGCTTCTCTTCCATAATTATTACTATACAATTAAATCAAAACTACTTAACCAAACAACAGAAAAAGAAATTATATCTTTGCATAAATCACTTATCGTTTTCCACGAGAGACAATTTCGAAAAGTTTCAACTGTTTACCTGAAACAGATTTTTAGTAAAGTGTATGAGAGCGTAAAAAAAATTACATTTTGAGAAAAAGGCTAAAGCTTTATTTTAGCCAAACCATTTTACATTTTTTAAAGCCATATTTTGAGTGTTCATATATTCTGAACTGCAGGGCCATTCCCTGAAAATAATTTCGAATAGGGTCCAAATCGTGAAAAAGGTCAAAATTTTTCGCAAAAAGACATCATCATTATTATTTTGTTTACAAAATTCTAAATTTTGGGGGACCAGACCCCCCCCCCAAAAAAAAATAATAATAAATAAATATTTAAAAAAAATTAGGATTACCTTTCTAAACTGCCATAAATCATATATACATGGAACCATTTTAGGCCAATAATTGAAAGTTTGAGTCATTTTATGTTCCATCCCCCCCCCAAAAAAAATAATAATAAATAAATATTTTTTAAAAATTAGGATTTTGTTAACGGGTACGACCTTTCTAAACTGCCATAAATCATATATACATGGAACCATTTTAGGCCAATAATTGAAAGTTTGAGTCATTTTATGTTCCATATGTTTTTAAGGCTTCACTTGCAATGAATGAAGCCGGTTTTGTTACATCAGATAGCCCCTTTACTTCTTTCATACATCATCACCAGCTGTTAGTTTTGGCAGTGGCAGCTAAAATTATTAACCTCCATTTGGTGTAGTCAACGGTATAACATGCAAGTACTGAATATAGCAAGCAAGTGATGAACCTAAACAGAGAAACTGTTTCCAGTACAGAAAACAAAAATGTAAAAGCAATAAAGTATGCAATGTGCATCAGGGTCTAAATTGATAGTGTGTAATGAGGCATTGAAACATAGATATATTGCTGCTCTGACTTTCCAACTGATCAATGATGGCTTTTATTTTAATATATTAATGACTATTTCATTTTATCTCTCACCCCCTTTTGAAAATGTGACATAAAACTGAGACACGAAAATGCGTTGCAAAATAAGAATAAATGTCCGCTGAAAATGTTAGTATGTGTTACGTAAACCACCGATTTCTATAAACTCTGTAAGGTTGCATATATTTGAGAAAATGATTGTTTAAAAATTTCATCCGTTTATTTAAATACTATTAAATTTATAAATTTATTTATCTAAGGCTAAAAAAATAAAATATTAAATAAAATACTATGGACAGTTCACAACAGCTTTAATCTATTGTTGCAATATTTCGTAAGCTGTAGAATATGCATCACATGTCACATGTATTTTTTACATATATTATTTTTTACATTATTATTTTACATATACCCATACAGCACAGCAAATTTGCATCAAGCTTGATTTATCAAGGCAATAAACTTGCATTAAGCTTGATATTTCAAGCGTGTAAGCTTAATGCAAGCTTGAATCAAGTGTTCAAGTTTACACTTGCCCAACTTGCATTAAGCTTGACATAGTAAGCTTGATTCAAACTTACTACACTCTAAAAAATTTTCCTAAATACATGGAACGCCGGACTCGCCCCATATAATTTATTTTTTCCAAGCATTTTCCCCTCTACGCTGAAACGTCAAGTTATTTTAATCTGCTTCCGTCTAGCGTCCGCCACTGGGATCGATCTCGGGACCTAAGGTGTGCGAAGCAAGTGTCCTAACCACCAAACAAATCTTACTCGAGGTACATTGACTAAATTTGAAGTGACTGTTATGGTTGTCACGCAGTTTTTTTGAGAGATTGATCAGTATTACCCATGCCGATCTACATCTTTTATTTTTCCATGGGATGAATCAAAATTAAAATAATAATACATGTGATTTATAGACTTTACTACTAGGGAAATGAGCATAATTTAAACTTAAAAGCAGTACACGTTTTAAAACTTTCAGTATCACAACACTCTTTTGGCAATATTGTCCAAAATCGAGCTAAACGACTGATTTTGAAATCAATTTTGTAGTGTATTTGTATTTTATTTTGAAGAATTTCAATATTTGGAAATATAGAATCTTTTTTTTTTTAAATTCGATGGTCAAGTAGATTTATGACTGATGATAAATTATTTGTTATGTGGTTTTCCAAATCAAGCAGTAATCAAGTTTTATTCAAGCTTGACAGTTCAAATGAATTAAACTTGGCGGGAAAATATTTGCTGTCTCATTTTTTTTTAATTTTTTTTTTTTTTTTTTTTTTTTGTAACCTCCAAGCTTGCTGCAAGCTTAAAATGAATTGAACTGTCAAGCTTGTATTAATACGTCAAATTCAAAGAAATGTCAAGCTTGATTTAAGCTTATGTGCTGTCTGGGTATATATTTAAATACTATTAGTTCACAACAGCTTTAATCTATTGTTACAATATTTCGTAAGCTGTAGAATATGCATCCCATGTATTTTTCGATAAATAGGTTACAATCATAAAAATTTCAACATAGGGTTACCAGGCGAAATACACGAAAGATGGGAGATAAAATGGCATAGTCAATTAATATCGTTTTAATCTGGCAATAATGAAATTAAAAAATTAGGGGGGTTCATTGGGTCTCCCCCTGACGAGGCTCGAACAGCCGAATTATACTACATTCCTTTTCATTTTTTTTTTTTTTAAATATAGATGAATAAGTCTGTGTTATATATATTTATAGATTTTTGATTCACTGGACCTTCAGTTGATATTTTACTTCATCTTCAGATTCTCCCCACTCGTTTTTTTTTTTTTTTTTAATTTAAGTAAATAGAATTATAGCATGGTTTAAGATATGGTCAAATTAATCACATAATGCAAATAGAGTTTTCAAAATGCCAAAATGAAATGAGAGGGGTTTCACTTTTTGCGAAAGTAAAACAAAGTTTTCACAGTTTTAAAATTCCTGACACTAGTCTTAAAAGTCAGGGGCCATGGCAGTCGTTTGAATATCCCACCTCAGCACCTCAGAGCTAAAGAAGTTTTCTGACACAGTTGGTCATGCGGCTGCACAACCAGCTGCGTCAGAAAACTTACACGACAGCTACACTTTTTTCAGCATTCAGTTGGTCTTTCATATTGATGCGAAAATGCTTATGTTTCAAAGGGTTAAGACTCAAGTTTTTCTTCTTTCGAAGAGTGAGGAGGGGGATTTTTCTTGAAACACCCTTCGAAGTGTTTTCTTTGAGTACGCTTTTCAGTAAAAGCTTTCCGACATATTTCGCACGTGTAAGGTCTCACTCCAATGTGGATAGGCGGATGATTTCTCAAATTACCCTGATCGATGAAAGCTTTCTGACACACATCGCATATGTATAAGGTGACCAGATTTTTGTAGTCAGAATCGGGGACATGTCCCCGATTCTGACAACAAAACTGGGGACATTTATAATTAATGCAATAATTAACAGTAATTTAATTTAAAAACAATGCAATAATTAAAAATTGTCCCCAGTCCCATTTTTAGATTCTGGGGACAATTTGAAAAACGTCCTGAAAATGGGGACTGTCACCGGAAAACGGGGACGTTTGGTCACCTTACATATGTAAGGCTTTTTCGCCCGTATGGGTGCGAAGGTGAATGCTCAAGGTCGATGACTTCGCATACGCTTTCCGACACAAACCACACACGTATGTCAGCAATGACTGCTCGTTTTCTGCATGGGCGTTCATCCACTCATCGTTAACTCACCGACTCATCGAATGAAGACATCGGTAAGATCACTTTTGGTTTTCTGCAATAGATGAATTTTTATTCATGCATAGAGGTGATCTAAATGAGCAATTTCGCCGATGGGAAACCGACAAAAAAAAAAAAACCGCAACTGCAGCTTTATAGTCATCGGGCCTTGGAGGTCTCCCAGTGGTTTACATTTTACCAAAATTCCTATAAATATTTGAGTAATTTAGATGCGCCTTTGCATAATCTAAGGAAAATTTGAACAATTCTTGAATTAATCGCATAATTTACTTCAAATTTCCTATATTGGGGTCGGGATGGGATCCCCTTTGCCCCCTCCCACAAAATTTGTATTTGAAAAGAAATATTTAAAAAAAAACATGTAAGCGTTATATAAAATCGTTTGTAATATTTAAATAATTAAAAAAACTGTGTTTAAAAAAAAAGAAAATCTATTTCAGCATTAGCTGCATTATAAGAATAACGGAAACTTCGTTAAAGTGAGCAACTCTTTTGAAACCTCATTAATGTAAACAGCAAAAAGAGAAATCAATTAATTTTTAAAAGTTATCCAAGAAATATGAAAGTTAAAATCACACTAAAATTCCTATACAATTTGCAATATTCTTTTTTAATTATTAATTTTGAATGTTGTTGCTACTTACATACATTGGTAAAAATTGAAATTAATTTCTTACCAATTGAATCATTTGACTGTTATTAATAATAGCTGAACATCACTTTGTCAAAATTTCCCCCAAAAGTCCCAACCCGAGACTAAAATAACCAATACTTTAACCTTTGGCTTTTACATGACAAGTCTGGATGGCCTTGGAGTCGAGCGTCAGTCTGTGACTCAGTACGTTCAGGGTTCGGGCCTGGAGGAGGAAGAATTTTTTTTTAGAAAAACTGAAAATTAGCATCCAAAAAAAACGAAAAAATAATAAACAGAACTGACATTTTTTGAAAATTTTGCTGCCAGTCGTTTATTTTTTATTAACAAATATATTTTAAACAGTTTATCGGTTTCTCATCGATTTTTTTTCTTTATTTCATCACAATCATCGGAAATCGATGATCAGCTTGATGGCCCCCCGAGAGGACATTTTGTACCAGTTACCGATGAAGTTTCCCCGTTTTGAGGTGAAAAGTCGAGATCGGCCATTGCTCTTCTCCTCTTATTAAACTCATCCGCCTCTCATCGACCGAGGTTTTTATTGCTACTAGGGTGGTTTCTCGCCCGTGGGGGTACACTGATGTTTTTTCAGTTCGGTCCTGCTATTGAATCCTTTACGGCCTTTACTCGAAAGGCCTCGCCTCTATGTCTCATGAGATGTTCTTTCAGCTCTCCAATTTTGAAAAATGCTTTCCGACACATATCGCACACGTGATGTTTCTTGCCAGTGTGAATGCGTAGGTGAGAGTTTAAGCCCTCTGCACTGGGGAATGCCGATTGGCACACATAAGGCTTTTCGTCCGAGTGTGAGAGGTAATGCCTATTCAAGTTGTGCTTTCGAATTAATCCATTTGTGCCTGGATATTTTTGCGACTTTCTTCGATTTTTACTGATAACAGAAATAATAGATATATTTCTGATGTCAATTTCTTGAACAAGGGATGATTTCTTTTAAAATTATTATGCATAAAAATCGAAACATCAACATCCTACTTGGTCATGTTAAAATATTTTGTAGAGTTGAGGCTCAATACTCATGAATAAAGGCTAGGAAAAATAAATAACGTTTTCGACTAATAGCGAAAATGCCGTCCCAAAAAAGGGACACTACTAGGCATAAATGGGTTAATGTTTTCTGACACACACCACACGTGTAAGAGTATTGTCCCGTGTGAAGGGGAAGGTGATTTTTTAGATAGTCCTGTCTGGAAAATGCTTTCTGACACACCCGACACTCATAAAGTTTTTAAACTGTATGAAGACGCAAGTGGGTGTTCAAGCTTCCGTTGAGAGAAAAGGCTTTCTGGCACACATCACACCTGTAGGGTTTACCAATTGCGTGGATTTAAAGGTGGAGTTTCCAGTTACCCTGATGTGCAAATGCTTTCTGACACACTTCACAAACATAAAGTTTCTCCCCAGTGTGGGTGCAAAGATGGACATCAATGTGTACTTTTTGTGAAAATGTTTTTTGACAGACATTACATACAAATAATTTTTCTGTATCAATGAGAGAATTTTTCTCTAAGAGCTCCTGAGAAGATGTATCATTATTTAGACCATTCAGTCTGGGTTCATATTAATTCAGCAATATAATTTAAATTAAAAGGATCAGATTATCATTTTGTTATAATTAAGGGAAAATTTAAATGAACTTTCCATGAGTACAATTTATAACACATCATATACCTTAAATAATTGTCTACAGTACAATGTTTATTTAATACATAAAAAATAAATTATTTTATTTACTTTAAAAATCTTTTAGTTAAAGTACAGTAATAATATTGCTGTACTTTAACTAAAGCTACTATTCAGTTTCTCTAGCAGTCAAAACTTTTTCCTTGCTTCTGCCACGGACGTTCTCTGAGAGCAGAAACTAGACTGAAGAGCAGAACGCTGGCTTGTATTTTTTAAAGCGGCAGAGTAGGGAGACGAGAGAATCTGTGAAAAGACAATATCTCAACGGAGGGCAGAATGTATTTTTAAAAAATGCTTTTCGTATTTTTCACCGATGAACCAAAAACAAGGAAGTTTAACTTATGGAGACGCCCATGCTGCACTATGCAGTGCTAGGAAAGTGAAGCCTGCCACACCCCCTCATTCACTCAGAAGATTGAAGAACGCATAGAGATGCATTGAAAAACGAGTTCCGGAAAGTGTTAATAAAAATTATTTATAAGTTACTAATCAATTTGTTTATCCATTTTACGTTTATGGAAGACACGTATACACGTATTAACTTCTTTTTTATTGCATAATTTCGAATTTATTTTCGTGTATTGCATTTTAAACATCAAGTGAAACAAAAAAAAGAGTTATTCTTATACTATAATTTGGTTATATAATATAACATATTATAAAACTGGTTATATTTTTTCATGATAATTGTTTTATTATAATAAAAAATTACTTTTTATATGTCTAGGAAGACACTTTTGTTGTTACATGGGTAAAAATAAGTTTTATTTTTATTTCACATCAGCCTTAATAATTATTAAATTGCTCACATTATATTAACAATAGTTTAAGTCATATTAATAAGTCATATTACAGGTATTAGAAGTAAGAATGCAATTTCAAATATGTTAAATAAGATATATGAGGTATTTACAGACAGTGAGAGAAACATTATCTTTTTTAGACATGAGGAAACAATTATACTCTTAAACCTTCTTTAGAGATGGACCGAGACGCGCGAGACGAGAAACAGGGCTGTCTCGTCTCGTCGGGCAAAGTTCGGTCACGTCTCGGAGTCCCTTTGTCTCGTCTCACGTCTCGCAGAGAAACTTTCTGTATCGTCTCGCGTCGACGCGAGAAGTGTCGCGAGTCTCGCAAAATTACGGACTGAGATTTTGCTACCATATATTTAGTAATTTATTACTATTTTATAGGAAAATAATATTAATAATAACAAATAGTTAGATATTAGAATATTAGTACATATATAAATTACCATATTAACTGATATGTGCATTTGAAGTGATAAAAATTCAGATTTTATCCGTATATATAATGTGACAAGAAATGTAATCATTTACATCAATACAAATAAAATCTCACATGTCACGAAACAGTTCAGTTTTCAATAAGTTACCCTTTTTTAATTTGTATACGACCCCCGTAAAAATATTCCCAATTAGTAAATTGTGACGGATACATTAATGAGATGATGACAAAATTTCAACCTTTCCTCATAAAACGTCTCAAATACATCTTTAAACAAAGATGATGAAGAGCTATACATGAACTTGAGTGCAAATGTTTATTGCTAGAGTGGGGAAAATATCTCGTTATTTCTGTACGACCCTTAAAAGCGCAATTATTCGACGTGAATTTTTTTTCTCCGAGAGCCATTGAAAAATGGTTTAAGTCAGCATATTTTTAATCTTCATATTTTTAATACTTTTCAAAATATAATTTCCAAATTTTTTACATCACCTCATTAATATATCAGGCACATTTTACTAATTGGGAATTTTTTGTACGTGGATCGTACACTAATTTCAAAAATGCAGCTTTTTGAAAATTAACGAGAGAATATTTTCTTAACGGAGTCTTAATTACAAACTGTTATGCAAAGGGCCAGCAGTAGTATATTTTCGAGGGGTCCCCACAGTGCTGGCCGAACCCAGTGATGTTTTTCGAGGTCTCGCAAAGAGACAGCGGTAGCCTATTTTCGAGGGGGACCCCTTCAGCGATGGCCGGACCCAATGATGTTTTATAGGAGGGGGTCTCACAAAGTGCCACCGGTAGCATATTTTCCTTAAGCGTATAAGATAAGGATTCCGGTTTAACTCACCCCTCGATTTGATTAATACCTGTTGGCGCGGGTGCAACCGGTGCAACTGACCCTCGTCCAAGCAAATATACAGCGATTTGAATGTTCTGAAACAAATAAGCACCTTAAAATATTAGTATATTCCTAGTATTGCCCCCTTCCTCTCTTTTGAGAGCAGAATTTCAATTTGGTACACTGGATATTATTTATGTCACATATCTGTCTTGCAATAATTAAGTGGATAAACAATGATAATATGCATTTTTTCAATTTAAGCATAAAAATATTTTTATGTTTGGAATTTAACTATTTCATTTTTTTTTCACTTAATTCGTACACTATAGATACCGTATGCATAAAAGAACAATAATAAAAATGAATAAAGTCATGCAAACAAACTGATGTGATACATGCGTGGATTAAAATGAAATATTCTACAAATACAATTTATTACGCATGCATATACAGTTTGAAACTTGTTTCATATTATTTTGAGTGGTTTTATAAAAAAAGCATAATAATTATACTGCAGAACAAATTGATTTAAATATGGTTTTAAAAAAAGGCAAATGTGTTAACAAAAAACTGATAAAAATTATTTTAAACAAATGAAACCTTACGCATTTCTTAATAGTAAACATTAAGTATGTGCCTGGATAGTTTTATAAATAAATTTTAAGCAAACAAAGTTGTTAAAAGACGAGAACAATTTAGCTTAAAACAGAAGCGATACAGAATGTTGGTATTCATTACTAATAATATAATTATGGTATAATAGAACATGCATTCATCTGTGCATATTTGGTGGTGTAACCGAAAGACACAGTCATACAATAAAGTGAATGCAGTACGAAAGTTACAATGACAAATAATAAAATTGAACTCACCTATGAAACGATATGTTAGGTAAACATCTGCCTTCTCTGTTGGTACATCCTCCAAAAAAAGTATTCGAACAAGAGAGAAATTTCCTATTTTAGATTTGCTAATAATAATTGAGTTTTTGAAAAACGCACAACCTGACAGAAATATGAAAATTCATATTTATACATAGCCTAATTCATATTCTACGATATATAATTTTTAATATACGAAACCAACGTAGGAAATTTCTCTCTTGCTCGAAAACTTTTTTGGAGGGTGTACATCCAAAGGCCAAACAACCCGTCATAATTTACTCCTTATGCTTATAGTTCACTTGAAAGAAAGTAATTATAACAAACCGAACAAAGTAATGAAAACGCTATCGCAATAATACTCTTTCGTTGTCTCCGTTGATGTCCAATTAATAATACGTGTTTAAAAATAATTGATTATTTAAAAATAAACAGTAAAAGTATTAGAGAATTAAGATTAAAATTATGCCTTAAGATGTGGCTTTAAGATAAACTTACGTACAATCAGTAAAAAATGAGAAATACAGCAGTTTTGTTCATGAAAATTTACATGCATGCCAATGACGATATCGAATGTTTTGAGTGAATGGAGGGGCGTGGTCGTTGGCTTCAAAAACGGGGAACAAATCTCCACTGCGCATGCGTCGGAATCGCTTTGAGTCGTTCAAAAAGAGCGCATCACAAGCAGAGCTTTTCCACTATTGTGACTAGAAATTGCAAAGAAACGAAGAGTGATTGGCTAGTGAGACATGACGTACGAAAATATGATTTAACCTACCAGTCTGATTCATTCCATTTTTTTTTGCGAGAGCTTGTTGGCGCTCTACATTCGTCTGAGTATTATTATCTATGTTTTGGATGACATTTTGGTTTCTGGTTGAAAGGCTGGCTGTTTCGTAAGCCCGCTGAGTTTTATATTACTCAGATAGTGCGAATCAGTGCCAGGTGACACAGTTTTGAAATACATAATCATGGGTGGGGTTCTTGAACGAATTCCTTATTTAAAGTAAAATTTAACTGCTCGATCTACTCTTCGACTAATAAGATGTTTATGGGGATTGAAAACTAGCTTTAATATGGTAGAATAAAGAAGGATTAACCTCCAGTTCTAGCGTCTAATTTAAATGTGAGTTATTGAAAAGCTTATTTATCCTAATATAGTTATTTAAAGCTTGATTGTAGCTGTTCGAGGAAATTAAAAATAATGATGCATCGGATATCAATTTGACCGCATACCGAATATCCGGCGGCAGTATGTTTTCTTCTTTTTTGTTTTATTTTCATTAATTTTCTTAGATCATTGAGCTATTACTTTTTTCTTTAAATTTTCTCATTAGTTTCTCATTAAGTTACTCATTATTTACTCATTAGTTATTCATTTAGTTTCAAATCAGAAATCCTTTTGAGATTGTTTCCATGAATTTAGTACCAGTTTTACTGCAATTAAAGTCATACAAATAATAACGTCATACAAATGTCTTGTGGATCTTCTCCCCCAGGAATTAGATAAATATCTTAAAAGAAAGACATCCCCATTCAACTATTGGAAAATCAATGTAACAAATTTCCTTGCTTTATCAAAATTGGGGGTGGAGACATTTTCTCACCAGCCAGCAGTACTACAGCAAGTACACTATTTTCAAAAGAAGGGTCCATTTATGGTGGAAAGAAAGGTAACTGAATTCTTACAAAGATTGAAAAACAGTGTTTTTGTAATTTCTTCCAGTAATAATTTACTTCAATTTAAAAAAAAGATTGGAATGCTTAATTCCCCCCGCCCTATTTTCTATATATGATAAAAAATAAAAATTCATTCAAAAAAATGTATTGAAAACAAAATATTTTCACGAAACATTGTTTTTTCGCATTTTTTTATTATTTCAGCTCTTTAATTTATTAATTTATTATGTTTATTATGTTATTTCTCAGTATATAATTTTAGGCCGGATATTTGTAATGTCCGGCTACTGCCAATTATCCGGCACATTGGCTGGATAGGCCAGATGCAATATGTTTGCCGGATATCCGTTGCATCTCTAATTAAAAATTAATCGATATTTTTAAAGCAGTCTACAGTGTTGGGCAAATTAATGGACTCATTTCAACTAAAATTTTTATGTTAGCAGAGTATAATTAAATTTCTTTTGATTAAGCTATTATGATATTCTTTGATTAAGTGGAAAATGATACTCCAGACATTTAATAAAGCATAGTACAAGTAACATTTAATGAAGTCTAGGTTAACATAAGACAAATTAGAAAACTTATTTGTAGGTTAGAGGAGAAAGATTTTTTAAAAAAAGGTAGTTCTCTGGAGCTTCGTGCGACACACATGTCAAATTTAATTCATCTAAATCGTATGTCTCTCTCTCTCTCGTGCTGGCATGAAAAACATAATGGGGATTTCCCTAGCTTCGTTGCCATGGAAACTGATGACGCTTGCAAGTGGCGGCATCTCTTGGAAAGTCTGACATCTTGTGCGCTAAGACAAATTATGGTCAGTATATGACTGGTAGGATAGAATGGCACTACATGGTGTCAGAAGTGGGATTCGAACCCATGTATATATATATATCAAATTAAATGAAAAGATTTTTTTTTAAGATGTCCATACTATGTACAAACATTACAAATGTATGGAAAAACATAATTAATTGTCATTTTTATTTAAAAATGAATTTATTATAGGAATAACTTTTTTATTTCATTATTTGCTCCGAGTCCAGTATAATTTGGTCTATTACTGTACATTGATTTGTGCCTAGCCCAGGATTTCAATTTAAAACGACTATAAATACAATTGAACTTTTTTGGTTGAGTGTCTGAAATCTGCGATAACTTTTAATGTAAACAGTGAAATTTACAGTTAACACTAACAGTTTACCTGAGATTGTTTAATCAGTCATTATATATGATTCATGTGTTAAATTCAATTTAATTATGCATTGCTTTAATTACTCCTGTGGGAAAGAAAATACTCCTTTTAAAAAGGTTAAGGAGTATTTTTACTCTTCTGAAAAAAATCTTGTGATCAATCACTGCATATAATTTTTTGAAAGGCATGTGCTAACCGTAATTTAGACTTAAAATGGCAGTTTGGAACAACATGTAATTACAGGATTACATTTTTTTAAATATATTTAGATTTTGGGGTTGTCAATTAATGCAGTTTTAATAATTGTCTTCAAATTCCTTAACTGGTACGTTTATTGCTACTTTGTTTACTTTAATTTTCATCTATTGCTTTTGGGAGCATCGAAACTCATGCATAACTCCTAGAGACCCATGACTGCGAAACTCGCTAAAGTGCAACAATTTTTTAGGTTGGCGAGAGTATGGGGGGGGGGGTTTAAAATAGGAATCAACCAAATATTTTACTTCATTAAACCAGCGACAATTTTCTATTAAGAAATTTCACTTTTGCTTCATAACCTTTAGATGGAGGGTGATTCAGCTTAGATATCAACTTTGTGGATGTGCCTATTATATTGATCCACTTTATGTAAGCTTGTTTATATGAATTGTCTATCATTTTAACTTCGTATGGGAACAATAAAGATGTTAAATGATGTATTATATATATATATATATATATTCACTGAAAAGTGAATTTTTTTCACGTCACTCTTAATTATTTCCTTAAAAATTTGTTAATTAAGTGTGCTGTACCAAAAATCTTTTTGCCAAATGCCAGGAATTAGAATCATATTTGTAAAAATACTAAAATTGCTAAATTCAGCATTTAAATGGCTTTTATAAATTTTCTTAGGGTGTGACTATTTTAAATCTTACTTTTGGACAAAGTAAAGTACCCTCAACTAGTGTAAAATAAATAAAGGAAAAGATTTTTTCCCTTCTTGGAATTAATCTATCTAGTATTTTTATATTTATGGTTTGAGTATGTAATAAGGTAAAAATTTTGACACTTACTGAAATTTGTTTGATCTACTAGCTTTATTTATTTATTTATTCTCAAACAGTATTACAGACATGGGATTTTTGTTTATTAATGCGAATTCCAGTCTTGTACAAATTTGGATGGCAATTTTGCTTGTTGTGTATTATTGGACAAAACAATATTTTTACATTCTATTTTATCATTTCGAATATTCCAAACAAAAAGGACTAAAACATAGATGTTGTTTTTAATTATTTGTTTAATATTATTTTGTTCAGTTTTATTATTTAATAACACATTGGTACACTGCACATGAGCACCTGTATTAGTTGGAATGGTGAAATTGTTTCCTGGATGCCAAAATAGCAGACATTTTTGACTTTAGATTCGATCTCCCTAACATAAACAGCAGCCTGAGATAGAAGTTTGTTCTTCTACCATGAGCCAGTTTGTTATATCATCTCATTGACTGTGAACAAAAATAGAAAAAGTCAACAGCGAATATAAGGTTCTGCAATATAGTAGTCACTTGGAAAATGCACTATTGCATGTGTCTATTTTAATTTGGTAAAAATGTAACATCCATGTAAGCGGCGGCTGATCTTGGTAGGATACACATAAATTTCCATAATTTTTTTCTGTAAATAAGGTCTCCACAGGCTGGATGAAAAGACCTTGCAGGCGACATCTCGCCCATGGGCTGTAGTTTGGAGATCCCTAGTATAAAAAAGTAAATTGCATCATTTAAGAATATATTTTGCTTTTCTTTATTAGTCTTAATTTACTAATTTAAAGTTTTGGACTACTGCAACCCCTAGTTTCAGGGTCTGCTAATGAATTGACACTGGAAATCAGCTAAGAATATTTTTATTATCATATCGAAATCAGGGTTGTTATGATTTTGCCCAACCCAAAAAAATCCGGGTGGGTTTTTCTGAAAAAGACCACTTGAAAAAACCCAAATGAGTTTTTTCAAAATTTCAACTTTAATTAAGTAGATAATACATCTCTTAGTATCAGTACACCACTTGTAAAGTTTATAAACAGCTCCCTACCTCCCCCACACCACCACTACCTACGGGGGAAAAAAAAAAAGACTTCACATAGGCATTAAACTTTCTAGAGAAAATTTTTATGTCTATCTGTATTAAAATGAATAAGGATTTTTTAACCATAAAAAATCATTAGTTTAAAATGTTCTAATTAACTACTAGTATATCACTGTTAAAATTATTACTAATAGTCAATTTATTTAAGAGCAAACTATGATTGGGGTTGTTGTTATTGATTTATATATTTTTTCATGTATGGCTAGTATAGTTGTAATTAGTTATTACTATTCATTTAACCATTTTTTATTTATAATTGATTTTTGTAATCAATTAGTTGCTTTAAGTTGTATTTAGTAATAAGCAAAATTTTTTTCAAATATTTTGAAACCCCATCCCTTCCTCTGAAAAAAACCAGTGGGTTGGGTTTTTTCTGAAAAAACCCGGGTTTTTAACAACCCTGATTGAAATGCAATAGTACTAACTCTAACTATGAAAAATAACTTCTCATACCATGTGCTGTGTTCCTAACTTTTGACATTGCTAAACTTTTTATTCCGAGGCCTACTAGACCTGGTACAAAAGGCCCCAAAAGCCTAGTTTTAGATTAAGTTTATGGAAATTTAAAATTTTATTATCAAAGAAAATTAAGGACAAACTATAATCAAGCACTGGTTACAATAGGTAATATTTTGACATTTACCTTCTTTCTAATTCTTTTCCAGATTGCCGCACTGAAGAAAGTCTGAAGGATAAAAGTCTTCACATGTAAATAAATGTTCACTCACTCCAGGGTTGACAATAACAAAAAAAACTAAATTTAAACTGTTGAGTTACCCTCAAACAAAGTATTTTTCAAGCCCGAAAACTCTTATTTATTTTGTATTGTTTATTTAGTATGAAAACTAATAACTTCTTTTACATATTGGACCAAAGTAACCCTGTTTGACAGTACTATGGGAGTTATGACATGTCATACTATGGGAGTTATAAGTCCTATAAAGGGCTTAAATTGCCATAAAATTTATGTGCAAGTTGCATGCTCAAAAATTTTTAACTCCCTTCTTAACATTGAAGACAGTTAAAGCCATTCTTTCACTTCGTCATCTAGAATTCTGGGATGGATGCGGCACAAAATGCGAATAATGAATGCCAGGGCACGTCCTCATTGCAAGGGTATTTGAAGAACAATGATTCTGTCAGTACAGCCAGCATATTTTATGTCTGTAATATATGTCAGAAAGCATTCTCTCAAAAGAAAGAGTTGAAGGTACATTATCTTACCCATCCGCTAGAGAATTCTTATGTTTGCAATGAGTGCCACAGAGCATTTTCGAAGAAAGAACTCTTCGATAAGCATCTTCGCATTCACATCGGAGAAAAAGCTTATGTATGTGATGTGTGTCAGAAAGCATATCCCCGAAAAGGAGCATTGAAGATACATTATCGTGTGCACGCTCGGGAGAAACCCTACGCATGTGACGTGTGTCAAAAGGCATTTTCTAAAAAAGATCGCTTAGACAAACATCTCCACACTCATGCAAAAGAAAAAACTTATGTATGTGATATGTGTCAGAAAACATTTTCTAATCAGGGAAACTTAAACAAGCATCTTCGTACTCATACAGGGGAAAAGCGGTTTATGTGCGATGTATGCCAGAAAGCATTTTCGGAGAAAGATGGCTTGATCAGACATGCACGGACGCACAAAGAAGAAAAGTCTTATACGTGTCACACGTGTCAGGATGCATTTCCTAGAGAAGCAGACTTGAAAGCTCACAGACTCTGTCACACGGGAGGGAAATGGTTTGTGTGTGATGTGTGCGAGAAGCCGTTTCCCAGTCAAGAGAATCTGAACCGCCACGCTCGAAACCACTCGAAGGGAGAGAAGCTGTACGTGTGCGATGTGTGTCAGAAAGCATTTGCGGCTCCGAGGCAATTGATCCTGCACCTTCGCTCGCACTCGGGTGAAAAGCCTTATGCATGCGATGTGTGTCCGAAAGCATTTACGACCAAAAAATACTTGAAAATTCATCTGCGCATTCACTCGGGAGAAAAACCATATGTCTGCGATATATGTCAGAAAACGTTTACCTCACTGTCGGGATTGAAAAGTCATTTTCGCATTCATACTGGAGAGAAGCCTTACATGTGTGACGTGTGTCGAAGGGCTTTTGCACACAAGGGCCACTTGAAAAATCATCTTCTTACACACTCCGGTGAGAAACCGTTTGTCTGTGAGGTATGTCGTAAAGCATTTTCTAGGCAAAGGCAACTGAGCGAACATTTTCGTATTCATACAGGTGATGCACCTTTTGAATGTGAAGTATGTCAAAAAGCATTTACTAGAAAGTCAGTTTTGAAAAATCACATTCTCATTCATGCAAAAGAAAAATCTGAACCTGCAGAAATCTGATATTATTTGACAACTTGATTACAGAGGAAGTTCTGCTGTTCAGTCATGCTGCATATTTAATATATATATATTAAGTGATCAATTCAAGGCTGGCCTGTCCTTGAAAGTCAGGGAAATCATACACTCTTCTTTAAAAGTCAGGCAAAAAGAAGTTCAGTAGCATAGTCGGGAATTTTTTTTAGGGGTGGCTGAAAACTGAAAAACTAGAATGCAATATAACTTAGAAAAGAAATCGATATAACATACCTTTGTTTGGGGGGGGTGGGGAAGAATGCCCTTTTTTAGTTTGTTCTGAAGTGTTCTCATATAAAAATTAATTAAATTAAAGAAAGAAAGATTTTTTTAAAATTCATAAATTGAGTTAATCTTTGCAGTTTGAAAAGCATATACTCAAGGCCGTAGCCAAGGGGGGGTTTTGGGGGTTCAAACCCCCCCCGAAATTTTCAGTCACATAACTTACTGTTCGTAGAAAAAAAATTATCCCTTGTATCGCCAACTACAATTATTGCACTTCAGTTCATTCAAACCGCATGTAATTTTTTACTTGTGTTTCTCTGAGGATCGCAAAGTGATAAATTTCACTTAAATATGCTACTCTTTTCTATGTACGTTATATGCATACCTGTCTTCTGAGTATGGCCAAAAGGAAATGCAATTTCCGTGGCACTTGCAAGCAGAATTTCTCATTCTAATCAAATAATTCTTTAAATAAACAGTGTTTAATGTATCATAGTAGTAGGAATTTGTGAAGGTGGTAGCAAAAATGTGCCCTAAGTACACTATGTACGGCTGCTTTATTTACACAATTTTACACAGTATTTACATTTCCCATAATTAGAATGCAGTATGATCGGAGCAAAAGCTCACATTCGTCTCAATGCTTCTCCACATTGGTTCTCTCTCTTCTTCTTTCACCCCCCCCCTTACACGTAGAGAGAGACAAAAAAGAAATATCGTAAATAAAAAAATTTCTCTTTCCACAAAAAATAGTGAGTCATCTCTCGATTCCATCGGAGATCGAAACACGAAACAGTGTCACAGTATCGTGTTTATGACCTCTATAAATAAAAAAGTCAGAGTGATAAGTTTGTGATTTTTGGAGTTTGGGACATGTAAGCTCCAGTCTCGACCCATGTGGACCGGGAGGGAGATCCTACGTTGCATTATTCACGTAACCAGTCCGCTACTCCTTAGAATAAAAAGAGAGTGGCACTGCGGACAGCAGGAGTAAAAAAAAAACATCCGCTGCCTGGCTAGTGTCGCCCCTCTCGAGTCAGCGCCCTAGGCAGTCGCCTAGTTTTCCTATATGGTCCAGCCGGCCCTGCTCGGTCACACAGTGCTTGTCATTCTTTAAAGGCTGCACTGACACAGAGGTTCGCTACGCCCGATAGGATATTGCTTACATAGCACTGTTTCAATTTGGATGCATTATTTTCGCAGCTGGAGATCATACTTTGTTTAATTTTAATTTCAGTGTGCTGAAAAAAGTACCATATTAAAACATAAAACTTGAAACCCCCCCCGAAAATTTTTCCTGGCTACGGCCTTGCATATACTAGAAAAAACCTTTATCTTCTCTTAACCCTTTCCCAATGCTGCAAAAAGGGCAGCCGTTGCCATCGCTCGACTTAACTACCAGCAAGATGGCGGACGATCGAAATGTTCATCGCGTGCCACATATCTAGGGACCCTAGATATGTGGCACGCGATGAACGTTTCGATCGTCCGCCATCTTGCTGGTAGTTAAGTCGAGCGATGGCAACAGCTGCCCTTTTTTCAGCATTGGGCAATCTATCCAGCTGTTCTCACATTCTTCCATTTTTCAGCAGATGTCAGTGCTATTAAAAATAATCGTGGTAATTTTTGTACGGGAAATGACATGCTAAAAAGTAAAGGATTCTCGTGGAGCTATGTGACCTGCAACTATTTTTATAGAAATCAAATCGATTCTTCATGACTGGCAAAAGTCAAAGTTTGGTGTTCCCAGAGCGGGAATACTGTGCGTTAAATGGTTAAAGTTGCAGGAATGGATATCAAATGCAGTGTTTGACCCTCCCCTCCCCGCCAAAAAAAAAAAAAGTAGCTGTTATTTTTCTGTTCCTCTAGGCAAAAGTATATGTCTGACATCAATGAAAGTCACAGCCGGGAAAAAAAAGGAAAGAAATACTGGATCTGTACGGGCTTGTCCACAAATTATAAAAAAAATTTGTAGAAACACCCTTCAGAATTTGAGGGTGTTTCTTTAACAGTGTCTGAAAGAAATTTCATATGATTTTTTTCATCTTGTGTTATTTTCTTTTCGAAGAAGCCATTCAGAGTAGGTTCTGAAAATAGAGAAGGGGGGGGGGAATCAAGAATGTTTTTAAAGAAGTGCAATATAATTTATGGACAGCTCCCAGATAGAAATACTTAGAAAAATAATTTAAAAGAAAGATGTTGAATTTGAATCAAAGCAAGATTTATTAGAAAGAAACTTACATTTGTAAAAATATCAGAATATGATGTATAGCTTATGTTTATTGTCAAATATATTTCATATATGTAGAGATAAATTAATTAAATTGATTTTAAACAAAGTGACTGTGTGGAATTATTTAATTTTTAAAAATGATCCTATTGTGTAATAATTATTTAAATAAGTAATAAAAAATTGTTAAATTTGGAAATTTATTTCTTTTCACTATGGACAAAATGACATTAGTACTTAAATTATTTTGATAGTTAGTTTATCAGAAAAAGTCAGGTAAAAATTTCGTTGGGATTGCATTGAGTGAAAGTGTCCCATTTATAAAAATTAGTTGTTTTATGAGCTTGTAAGAGATATTGCTGTTTCTGCTAATGTAAGTCATTGGTGAATGTGTTCAAAACAATATAACCTTGCTTATGTACTATAATAAAATATCAATTTTTTAATGGTGTGTTTCAGTTTTACGGCCATTCAAACTTTGAAAATTTTTAGTTTTGTATAATTTTTTAGCAGCATTTTTATGCTGTTACATCTTATTGCAAAAATATTTTTCAGTTGTTCTTTCAGTATTTAATATATTTTCAGAACTCATTCTGAAATTCCCATACCTTAAATAAAAAGAGTTAAAACTTCTGAGAGATCAAGCAATTAGTGCACTAATGTGAATTTGTTTTGCAAAGAGACATTAACATAAACATATCACTCAACAGTGATGAAATAATTTTAAAAACATTACAGAATTATTCCATAGTAGAAATGTGTAAAATTGCTACGAAAACCATAGTAACTTTATAGATAGCACTTTCAAGGATATTTTTTACTTAGTTTTGAGCATTTTGTGTCACGCCTCTTACTTGTGTTTCTAAGAGATGTAAAATGAAATACTGAAGATGAGGGTGAGAATTCCCTTGAAATTGCTATTAAAGTAACTAATTTTAAACAGTAAGTTTATATCAGTGCTTCCCATCTACTGGCCTGCAAACTACTGGTGGTCCACAAAACATATCACATAGTTCACATCAAACTTGTTACAAAGTAATCTATAACAAAAGCTATTCTAACAAAAAAATTATATTTGAATAATGCTTCATTTAACAAATAAAATACATGTTTATAAAATATTTATTACTTTTGGCTGACTCTAGTTTGCAAAACATTTTTCTACTTTTTGCAGGTCTACAGATGTAAAAAGGTTGGGAAAGATACATTTAAATTAAATCTACTAGTAGTGAAATTGTGAAAAATGTTCAAAGTTGATTACTCATACAATCATTCCCATTTATAGTAGGATCAAAAACAAATCATGCGGCTTCTTTCTGCTGTAACTGGAATATTCTTAACAATATTCATAAGAATTCAAGAACACAAGAAGCATTAATTTTATTTCAGCATAAGTGTTTGCTTCTTTCTGATAAAAAGTTTTTTGATTACACCTCTGCTTTTAATGGTAACTAAAAGGAAAGATTCACATTTAAACAAACTTACTAAAAATTACACTAAATTCAATTTATTATATTTTTAAAAAATGAAAATAATTGTGATAGTCAGACATTTTTTTTAAAAAACCTCATACTTTACTTAACAAGACTGAAAATTTTCAAGAATATTAAATACCTAATAAGCAAATGAGAAATATTTTTGTTATGAGGTGTGCAAGAAAATTTTGCTAAAAATAGTGCAAAATTGATATTTTCAAATGTTTGACTGATCGTAGAATCAAAGCTGTAAATATACAGAGAAAAACATTTACATTATATAATATGTAAGAGTAAAAAATGAATACAGCTAAATTATTATGATTAATTTGCAGAAAGCAGCTAGAAAACCATTTTATTAAATCTAACTAACTTGGTATGGAGTATGGAAAGCAAATAAATTAAAAGTGTTGGGTAGGGAAATTTTTACATAGTGAGCATTCTTTTATCAACCCATTACACAATTGTATGCAAACACTTGCCTCAAAATCATGCTCTGTTGTTCAGAAAATCGATAGAAGTATTCTGTCAAGACAAACATGAAATCAAATCTAAAAGGCATTGTTAAATAAATAGATGTTCCAATTAATCATCAAAACTATTACACAATGTATATTTCATACCTATGTGATTGACAATTTTTTTTTTAAAAACTAGCTGCAAAGGAGGCCAGCGTTGCCACCCCACACCTTACTGTTCTTTATACTCGTTGCAGTGTTGGCCAAATTATTGGACTCATTTCAACAAAAATCATGTTTCTTTGTTTTAACAGTATTTAATATTGAACTTATTTAGGTTAGGTTTGCTACAAATTTTTAGTGTTATCATAAAAGTCTATGTTGGTCATGGTAGCAATGCCAAGTACTAACATTGTAAAATGTATGGAAGGACATAATTGGTGACATTTCCATTCATAAAATAATTATGAAAATACTGAATGGCTAAAATGTGCTTTAGCCCACTGCATGGCTACTTTTTTTTTTTTTTTTTTTTTTTTTTTTTAATGTGCGATAAACGCGTTAAGTATTGTGAATTTGATTAAAGCTCTGAAAATATCCGAAAGATCTTGCATTATTGTTATTTTGTAATCTAGCTACTGCTTGACGTAAATGGAAGTAATCAGTAACGAATATGCTTGCTCCATTTAACGTCATTGAACTGTTAATGTGGATTTTTGTGCATGTGTTATTATTATTACACCATTATTTACATTTAGTTATTCCCATTTGCAGCATAGGAATATTGTCGATTTTGGTATTGCATATGTTGGTGTTTTATATAAGTGATTTAAAGGGAATTTTATAGAAAGTGATTTAAAGGGAAGTTTAGTACATTTAAGAATGAATTGAATCTTCCTCATCACATATCCTAGAAGAAACAGTATGTTGATATTCTATTTTATCATTAGGCATAGAATTTCAAATATGTATGTCACAAAATCAGAAAAAAAATGATGATACATCAAGATGCACAATAATTGCTTGAGTAGACATGTCGTATATTTATGTGGTCTTAGTATTTCTGATACATTTATTTTAGCACTTGTGAGTAAGAATACTATTATATTGCATAAAGCACATAAACTGTCTACATCAAAATTTATTAAAAAACAGTTTTCTACTTTTAGAGTGTAATTTTTTTTTCTCTTTTGCAGATATGGACAATTTCATATGTCATTGCTGTTAATTTTTTAAACCTCTACAGTCTATATTTCCAAGTTCTGTTTTACTTTAAGGCATTAAGAGACTAAATATGTTTGCATTGCTATTCTATAAAGGTGCAAGTAATAATGGATCTCACAATGCATCATTTTTTATAAATAAAATACGGTAAACTAATGAAAATACTGTTAAACTAATCTCAAAATCGAGATTTGTATTTGAATCTCATGAATATGCAAATTTTAAATTGCTGAAAAAAATTAAATAAATATAAATCCATGTTTTTGTCAAGCCTATATTAAATACTTAAATATTCTACTGAAATTTTTTTTTAACAGAATGTTGGTATTGCAATATGGTTGTTTAGTTACCTTGTCATGTGTTCTCTTTAAAAATGCATCTTAAGTACTAGACAACTGGTGCTGTAAGCCAAATGTCCAATGTCATAACTCATCTTTTATATTTCAACATGATGGCAGTGAGCATTTTAGCACTTAACTAGCAGGAAGCAAAATGTATAATTTCAATTTACATAAATTGCATTACTTTGTGTACAATAGCATAGTATAAAAATTGGGAGCATTTCTGTAAAAAAATTCTAAAAACATGTTTAGCATTGGAAATATCTGTGCTGCAGATAATGTTAAGTATTCTGCTGTAAAATATAAAGTGCAGATGACATTATTTAAAACTTGTTATACACACTGATTAAAGCAAAAACAATTTTTTCATCCTGTCATTCAGAATTCAATTAGTAATACACTGTGATGGCTGAGAAACAGAGTTCGAATGATGAATGCCAGAGCACATGTTCATTGGAAGATGATTTGAAAGGCTATGATTCTACCAGCACAGCAAGCAACTCTTATGTCTGTAATTTATGTCAAAGGCATTTTCTGAGAAAGTAATCTTAGATAATCATCTTCGCATTCACGCAGGGAAAAAAGCCTATGCATGTGATTTGTGTCAGAAAGTATTTTCTAATCAGGGAAACTTAAACAAGCATCTTCGCATTCACATAGAACAAAATGCTCATGCATGTGATTTGTGTCAGAAAGTATTTTCTAGTCTGGGAAATTTAAATAAACATCTTCATACTCATTCAGGAGAAAAAGCCTATGTTTGTGATTTGTGTCAGAAAGTATTTTCTAATCAGGGAAACTTAAATAAGCATCTTCGCCTTCATACAGGAGAAAAAGAGTATGCATGTGATTTGTGTCAGAAAGTATTTTCTAGTCTGGGAAACTTAAATAAGCATCGTCGCTTTCACACAGGAGAAAAAGCTCATGCATGTGATTAATGTCAGAAAGTATTTTCTAGTCTGGGAAGCTTTAATAAACATCTTCGTATTCATACAGAAGAAGAAACTTATGCATGTGATTTGTGTCAGAAAGTATTTTCGGATCAGGGGAACTTAAATAAGCATCTTCGCACTCACTCGGGGAAAAAACGTTTTGTGTGCAATGCATGCCAAAAAGCATTTTTTGAGAAGAGTGATTTGATCAGACACTCGCATTCACATGCAGATAAAAAATCTCATGCTTGCCACACATGCCAAATTACATTTTCTAGAAAGACAGACTTGAAAAATCATGAACTTTGTCACACAGGAGGAAAACTGTTTGTGTGTAATGTTTGTGAAAGAGCATTTTCTAGTCAAGGAGATCTGAATTGTCACATTCAGTGCCACTCTAGAAAAAAGCCATATGTTTGTGATGTGTGTCAGAAAGCATTTACTAGACCAAAGCAACTGATTTTGCATCTTGGCACACACTCGGGAGAAAAACCTTATGTGTGCGATGTGTGTCAGAAAGCATTTACTAGCAAGGGGTATTTGAAAATTCATCTTCGCATTCACTCAGGCGAAAAACCGCATGTTTGTGAAATATGCCACAAAGCATTTAGTAGAATAGAATGTTTGAAAAGCCATTTTCGCATTCATACAGGAGAAAAGCCCTATGTGTGTCAGAGGGCATTTGCAGACAAGGCTAATTTGAGAAACCATCATCGTATTCACTCTCAAGATGATGAGATTGTGATGTATGTTAAAATCATTACCAGACCGAGACATCTGAAAGCAAATCTTGATATTCATGCTGATGGAGAACATTTTGATGCAGGGTTGACAAGTGATGGTTTTATGCGTTTTTAACTATCATGTCAAAAAATCCTTTTTTGACATAGTTTTTGAAAATAAGTGTCAAAAACCTAAAATTCTGACCTGAAATAGTGTAAAACTATTTTTCTGCGGCTAAATTGCATTTATAGTTTTTATAATTTTGTAATTTAGGAACTAAATGCCATAAATATTAACTGTACTTGTTCTGAAAAACTGAATTTATTACAAAGTAAAATTAAAAGTATTAGCAAATTTTAAGTTATTGATAGTAACCAAACATTATTTTGTTTGCAAATATAGTTAATTTATTTACCAAGGAATATTTATATTGCAATAGTGGTTTATACAGAATAGTAACAGATTATAGTTATACGGAAAAACAAATACTTACTCATCAAAAATGTTTTGGCAACTTAATCAGTAATTGAATACTGTCTTAGCTTTAGCAAAGCTCCCCTTTAAAAAAATCATAAATCATGTCATAAAAGAATACAAATAATTACTTATATTCATAAATTTCAAACAAGTTGAACACTTAAGGAAGAAAAAAAACATAAGAAGTACTTTTAAAAATGCATTTGCCATTTTTAATGCTTAATCTTAGCACGACAAATAATTTGAGGGATAGTATGTAATTTTAACATAATTACATTAATTATAAAATAAAATATATTAAGTTTAATTTGATAAGTTTTGTTGTTTGACATTTAAAATAAAATGTTGCAAATAACTGCATTAGGTTTTTCATGCATTTAGGTTAGGCATGTCATGTTAATAACTAGTTTTGGATGTCAAAAACCCAAGCCTGATTTAATATAATGTTTGTTTCTAATTACTTCTTTAGCTCTGTGATGCCAGATGAGCTAATTGATTGAACCACATGCTGTTGGTAGTTAAGTAGCTTGATGGCCACAGCTGGACTTTTCCAGAACTGGGCAGTCTATCCAGTTGGTCTTCTATATTGAAGTGAAAAATGCTTGCTTTTCAAAGGGTTAATGTAATGTATGTCAAAAAGCATTTACTAGAAATACAGTATTGAAAAAAATATATAATTCATTTAAGAGATGAAAATGCAATGTCTAAATTTAAAAACTGAATTAAGTTGCACAAATAAATAATGGTGCAAGTTCTATTTCTTATATATTTTTACTAAGATGATTTCTTTTATTATGAACCACCTTATTATGGGGTTTCATGTTTAAAAATTAGCCATTTCAAAAGGTATTTACAATTCTGTTTCTTCCAATTTAACTTAGTTGTTAAACTGTTAAAAACAGTTTTATTTTTCGTGTTTCTCCACACATTTATTAAAATTCTGTGTAGGTTATAAAAGTGCCAGTTTCTGAAACAAGTAAATTCATTTACTTTTAATATTTATTTAGATATTATACATTTTTATTATCAAATAATTTTCCTATTCACTATTTTTTTATTTTTTGAAAATACTTTAAATAGATAGATAAATTTGAGCATGAGGCTCAAAATGTTTAATCTTTACTTACCAAATTTAGAATTGCCCAGAATATCAACTTAAAAGTTTTTCTTTTCTCTTGTTTTAGTTTGAAAATGAATAATCAGTACTGATTAATTTAATGTAAAACAAAATTGAGAGAAAATTAATAAACACTAGCTATAAGTTTGATAAATGCTTTATAAAGCAATTAATAAATCTTTTTTAACCCTTTGAGGCACTACCCTTTCCCAATGCTGAAAAAAGGGCAGCCATTGACATCGCTCGACTTAACTACCATCAAGATGGTGGACGATCGAAACGTTCATTGCGTGCCACAGATCTAGAGACCCCTTTTTTTGACAACAGTTGGCACAGCCAGCTGCATCAAAAAAGGGTCTCTAGATCTGTGGCATGCGAAGAACGCTTCGATCGTCCGCCATCTTGCTGGTAGTTAAGTCGAGCAATGGCAACTAGAGATGAGACGGGCTCAGCCCGAGCCCGAGCCCGGGCCCGACTCGGGCTCTGTAATTCACGATTGCGTTCGGGCTCGGGCTCGTGAAAAATTTCTCCTTTGTTGAACATACTCCTTGAAACAGATTTTAAAAAGTGATTCATGGGATAAATAGACGTACTTATTTCAAAAAATAGCGGCACGAGGGACTAGAAGGTGTGTGAAGCTCCAAAATTTATTGTATCCTATTAATAAAGTAGTTAATTTTATTTGTCTTTAGCTGAAATTTCGGGCTCGGGCTCCAACTTTAATAATATTGCTCGGGCTCGGATTAAAAGTCTTCGGGCTCGGGCTTCAAAAAATGAGCCCGAACTCATCTCTAATGGCAACGACTGCCCTTTTTTCAGCATTGGGTAATCTATCCAGCTGTTCTCGCATTCTTCCATTTTTCCAGCAGATGTCAGTGCTGTTAAAATTAATCGTGACCATTTTTTAACGGGAAATGACGTGCTAAAAAGTAAATGATTCTCGTGGAGCTATGTCACCCGCAACTATTTTTATAGAAATCAAATCTATTCTTCGTGACTTGCAACAGTTAAAATGTCAGAGTTTGGTGTTCCCAGAGCGGGAACACTGCACCTTAAAGGGTTAAAAGAGTTAAGTGGTGAAAAAAAAACTGAACTAGTCAAGTACTACTTTGAATGACACACTTGTTGACTTTTCTTGGCAACATTTAAAAGACTACTTCTAAAACATCGCTATCTCCCAAAACAAAGCCGAAAATGTTAATCAGTATACTAAAAAAAAGTACCTATAAATTACAATGTATAAAGTGTAACTAATAAGAAATTTGTATGTTTATTGGATTAATCGTCTGTTAAAAATATGGAAATGGGAAAAACATATGGAATTAAATTAAAATTTCCAAATATAGAAATGCAGGTGAAAGAACTCTGTACTGGAAATGATACTCCGTGATTCTTGTTAGGTTTGTTTGAAATTGGTGCATATTTCAGTTATTTGGCTGATTGAAAGTTATCCAAATTCTTAATAGTCAAAGAACTTAAAATCTCTACTGGGTAATTATGGATTTTACTGTCATCATGGCAAATTATTCTATCGTAGTTATGATATGTTCTCAGTTCACCATGTATTGTATTAAGTACATCAGTATTAATAAAAATACAATCACCATTTTTAAGGCTAAAATAGCTGGCTTCAATATGTTATCCGAGAGTATATTTTGTCAGAAATATTTCCATACACGTCATTTACAATGTAATATTATTTTCATCTCCTATTGATTGCTGATGTATTTCGACAATATTTTCACTAAACTGGCGAATAATTTCATTTTTTTTTTTTTTTGCAAATTTTGTTGGAATATTAATATCCCATTGTATTACTAAAACTTAATACTGTAATTTAAAAATGGATACAACAATGGAACCATCATATGAGTGTGCAAAATTTTGCTCGCCAATTTACTTCTCTAATTTTTTTACAGTGAATGAACAAATTACACAAAAATTTTATCATTCACACAGCTATGCTTTTCTGGCTATGCCACTGAAGATCATGCATAAATTTGTACTTATTTATGAGTCTTAAAAACTCTAGATTTAATGACAGAATCCAAAATGTTAGCCTTAATTCATAATCATCCTGTATACCACATACATATGGTATAAATCTCAAAGTAATAAACTTTTATGACAGATGTAACTGTTATTGTTGTCAATATCATTTACCCCTTTCAGGTTGTTCTTTTAAGAAGTTATGTAACTTTTGAAAGGCAGTGGTGCTAGAGACTTGAAATAATTGAGTCTTTGTAATCTTTAGAAGTTGTACTGGGAACTATCACAAACAAAGAACCTATAAGAGTTACAAAACACTCAGGCAAAAATGCTAAAAATGCAGAATTTTGAAATATTTTCCTAAAAGTAATATTCTGGGCAATTTTTGTGCTTTTGAATTTTTTTTTCTAAAAGTTGCTTGTGGCACACTGGTTTATACTGCAGTTAGTGAGTAAGTATTATTTTTTCGAGTTTATTTAACATAATTAGTTTGTTTTTAAAGTTGTTCAAAAGTCCTGTGATGTCTGTCACTTTTGAAAAAGGACATCCTTAAGCATTTTCATCTCATCATTCTAGATTTTGCAGATGCCAGTATGTTTAATTTATTATTATTATTATTTTACAATTTTAGCTTTTCCTAAATATTCTTTTTTTTTTTTTTTTTTTTTTTGGTTGTTGTTACCTGTAAGCATTTTGTGGAAGCTGTTATTTGTGTAACAGATGTAGGAAAAAATGACTAATGCTTATATATTTTTGCGACCAGTTATGAAAGTGCTAGTGTAAGATGGTTACACAGTGAAACTACTGCATATTAAGGGGTTAAATGTAGGGATGCACCGAATATTCAGTTGGTATTCGGTATACTGCCTATTCGGCAACCGAATAGTAAACAAATTTAAGTATTCACCAATCGGTAAATAAATACATATTTTTTATATCATGAATGAAAGATATAGTATAGTACCATAGTACTAAATTGATTCAAGTTGTTACTTACTAATATCACATGTTAATAAGCATTAGAAATCCTTAGAAAGTCCTTCTACTGAGGCATCCCCCATCCTTGGCAGATAGCCCTAACATAGCGTTTCACAATCACACAAAACACTAATATCACAATGAAATTAGTTTTATGTAAGAGAAAATACTCAGATGTTAAATTTGAATTTTGTTGCTTTTCAATTTTTCTTAAATCTTATGACACATTACATTAATCTTGCTATTTACTAACTAATTTAAATTTGAAACAGTAACCAGGAAAGAAAAAAAAAAACTCATAACATTAAGTTTTCATAAATATGTAAAGTCAATTATCTGCTAATTTTTTTAAATAAAATATGCAGGTAAAAAAATTACTAGCATTTCACTAATATATAAAAAGGAAATACACTTGGATATTAAATTTGCAGCATTTCAATTTTTGAAGTTTTACAACATATGAAATATTGTTTAAGAAAAACACTAATTAAAATCAATCATTGCAATCAAAGATTAATAACGGCTTAATAAATTTTAACCAAGTATTCGGTATTTGGCCAAATATTCAGTTAGAATTTTAACCGAATATTTGGTATTTGGCAAAATATGGTATTCAGTGCATCCTTAGTTAAATGTGATGTCTCTGCAATTGGGCTGTGTCAATCTGGAATAACATGTCACATAATTTAACAAGGTTAAAGGTGATAGTCTAGTTTCACCGTGCAACAATTAAATTTCAACATTTTCATAGTGAATTGCAAAAATAATAATAACCAGTTTCCTTTATTTATTTACTTTTATACATATGGCACGTTTAATTTTTCTGAAATTCTGGAGAGTGAGAAAAACTGACTTCTAACTGATTTTTATTGTGAGGAGAAAAAAAAATTTCACCATTTAAGTTGATTAAAGAAAGCACTCATCAATTGTTCTTTAAATTGGTGTTTAGAACTAATTAATTAGATCACATGATGATTAAACTCATGGCAACTGCACTCTAATCCTAAAAATGTAATTCTTGGTGATAAGCAATAATTTCCCATGTGTTAACCCTTTGAGGCACAACCCTTACCCAATGCTGAAAAAAGGGCAGCCATTGCCATCGTTCGACTTAACTACCAGCAAGATGGCAGACGATCGAAACATTCATCGCGTGCCAAAGATCTAGAGACCCTTTTTTGATGACAGCTGGCTGTGCGGCACAGCCAGCTTTTGTGAAAAAAGGGTCTCTAAGTCTGTGGCACGCGATGAACGTTTTGATCATCCGCCATCTTGCTGGTAGTTAAGTTGAGCGATGGCAACAGCTGCCCTTTTTTCAGCATTGGGCCCTCTATTCGGCTATTCTCGCGTTCTTCCATTTTTCAGCAGATGTCAGTGCTGTTAAAAATAATCATTACCATTTTTTTACGGGAAATGACATGCTATAAAGTAAAGGATTTTCGTGGAGTTATGTCACCCGCAACTATTTTTATAGAAATCAATTCTACGTGACTGGCAACAGTCAAAACATCACAGTTTGGTGTTCCCAGAGCGGGATCACTGCGCATTAAAGGTTTAATCTTTATTTCAGTTGACTTTTTTTTAAATAATTGGTATTTTTAGTTAAACCACTGAAAAATAAATCCATGTAAATAAACAAGCAAAAAATAGTTTTATTTATTTTATGGTATCATTTTCCAATCCTAGTTGAACAGTACATTAAAACTAAATAAAATATATTACACAAAGGTAATTTTTATGCTATAAAAAAAAGACATTTTTTCTGCTAGTTTTGAGAGTGAAAGACAAAAAAGGGATTCTTTTAAAACAAACTTAATTTTACTGCAAAGATTTACAAAGTAGGTAGTGGTTACACATGAATCTAAAAGCAACTTCACTGTGGTTTCACAAGCGAATCATCACAACAATGTGTTAGAGTAGAGTCATTTAGTAACCAATAGGTGAATTAACAAAGTAAACTGATCAGTGTAAGTTGCTATCCCATCACAGTAGCTTTTTTTATTTTTAATGCTAACTAGACGAATTTACAAACTATCAGCCATTTAACCCTTTCTGGACGAATGCCATATATCTGTGGCAATGTGAAATTTACTGCTAAGAATGAAAAATGTACATACATAGCTTGAACATTCAGGAAATAATTAATATTGAATATGCAATATCATTTTACAGACTTTCATGTAAATAAGCTTAGAGCTGAAAAAAAATCTGCCATCATCATAGATAACACCGGTCAACAACAACAACAACAACAAAAAAAAATATTTTTTTTTTTTTTTTTTTTTTGGGGGGGGGGGGGGGGGTTCTGTTCTCATGCTTAAATTCTGATTCTAGACATTGAAAAACACTTAAATTTTCATTTTTAGTTCTTAAAGTTTGCTTTTGTCTGATTTATGTTGATAAGTATATTTTAATTTATTTCATAAACGAAAGATGGCATCACTTTGATTAACCTGAAGTAAACTGTATTATTATTTGTAGCTCTGTAGTATTGCTTGTAGTATTATTTGTAATATTATTTGTTTATATTATTATTTGCTCATACGAACATAAAAGAAATACGAAAAATATTCACTTTTAGACATTAATTTATTATTTTACATTTATATGTTATTGTTTATCACAAATCTTAAATAAAAAATACTTTTATATCCAGCAAAAATTTTTCTGATCACAATTTAGAGTGGAATTATAAAAAAAAAATATATATAAATCAATGGTTTTTGCCAAAAAATTAAAAAATTGCTTTAATTTCTACAAAAGCAAACTTTCACACACACACACAAAAAAAAATTAATTATTTTCCTTAGTTTTGGCATAGGAGAAACTAAAATTTAACACGTAGAAGTCAGACCCAAAAATCGTGTTGACCGGTGTAATTCATACAGTGGCATTTTTTGTACCTGCAATAACTTCTGCAAAACTCAGTGGCCGTCCAGATAGGATTAAAACATTCTCAGCTGTAACTTTACATTGGCCACTATGGAATGAACCTTAACTCTTGCATTTCCAAACTGCTAAATATGATAATATAGAAACACTGTTGGCAGCTATATTTTTTGGTGTGAGTTAAATAAATAAAATAGACGAGACAGACACAAGTCCAAGTATAATTATCCCTGGAAGGGCATACCCCCTGGATAGGTGGGGGGATACATTCCTCCTGCAGTCAAGGGGTAAGGGGGGTTGCTGTTAGAGGAGGGGAAAGTTCCTTCAGTTGATCCTGCGAGGAA
The DNA here is from genome assembly GCA_038373885.1 of Cheiracanthium punctorium. Lineage (NCBI taxonomy): Eukaryota > Metazoa > Arthropoda > Arachnida > Araneae > Cheiracanthiidae > Cheiracanthium > Cheiracanthium punctorium. The sequence continues at coordinate 42,695 of JAWZYV010000136.1, read as the reverse complement.
GTTGAGGTTCTTGCTCGCCTGGGAATTGAGGAGCTCGATCATCTTCTCCACTTTGACCCTGCGAAGGTGCGCCAGCTTCCTCTTGCTGAGGTAGGTCTCAAGAAAACTGTCCACTCCTATTTCACCGGAGAGAAAGCTCTCAGAAATGGCCTGAAATCAGACATATATATGTATAAGTACATAGGCTAATATACTAAGGTGATCAACTTTTTTTTTTTTTTCAAAAAGAGTTCTAAAGCTCAAAAAAGCGTTCAAGTGTCAGCCCAATTTCCTGTTTTAGTTTTATGAGTAAATAATGACCCTTTAACGCGCGGTGTCCTCGCCGTGAGGACACTAAACTCTTGACATTTTGACTGTTGCCGGTCACGAAGAAAAGATTTGATTTCTATAAAAATAGTTTCGGGTGACACAGCTCCACGAGAATCCTTTACTTTTTAGCACATAATTTCCCGTAAAAAAAAATGGTCACTATTATTTTTAACAGCACTGACATCTGCTTAAAAATGGAAGAATGCGAGAACAGCCGGAGAGACTGCCCAATGCTGAAAAAAGGGCAGCCGTTGCCATCGCTCGACTTAACTACCAGCAAGATGGCGGACGATCGAAACGTTCATTGCGTGCCACAGATCTAGAGACCCATTTTTGACGACAGCTGGCTGTATGCGAGCACAGCCAGCTGTCGTCAAAAATGGGTCTCTAGATCTGTGGCATGCGATGAACGTTTGGATTGTCTGCCATCTTGCTGGTAGTTAAGTCGAACAATGGCAACGGCTGCCCTTTCTTCAGCATTGGGAAAGGGTTGCACCTCAAAGGGTAAAAAAAAAAAAAAATGAACAACTTGAAAGAAATGTGAGTAGTTATTATTATTTACTACATGATTCCTTTTTTTGGCTTACACTGGAATGCACATTTGAGAGGGAGTACAGATGAAATTTCATTGAATATATTAATCAGAGTAGTGGGGACAAAAACTGAGTCTGTTCATGTAATATTTTAAATTTATATATAAAATATCAATAAATTCACCAAAAATATGCCAACGCTCTTTGTTTTACTCTAAGAAGAATCCCTACAATGGTGCAATCCTCATTTGGTACATAAGCAAAGGGAAATTTTTGGAATTCTGGCAACACGACAGTGTACACACAATCATATACACACCTATCATCATAAAAAGCTTTATGCATTAGAACATTTTAAAGGTTGCATAAAGTAATCATATTGAGAGGGAGTACAGATGAAATTTCATTGAATATATTAATCAGAGTAGTGGGGACAAAAACTGAGTCTGTTCATGTAATATTTTAAATTTATATATAAAATATTAATAAATTCACCAAAAATATGCCAACACTCTTTGTTTTACTCTAAGAAGAATCTCTCTAAGAAGTTTTTATATTACTGTAAAAACACTTATCTTTTCAAGCCCATTGTTATTGCGCAAATTAAATCCTTGCAAAATACTTTTCTTTCCTGCTTCAAATGATAATAAAAAATCAGAAAATTTCCAGAAATTTTTAATGCTTATTTACTGCATAGTTACAAACTCTTTCTTGACAACTTTTTTCCTTACAACTATTTCTTGAATATAAAACAAAAATACAACTAATAGAATGCAGTCACTTACAATAGTTATACCAGCTTCTTTGAAGACATTCAAAATGGGGAGGGGGGGTGCGAACTTTTCAGACAAAAGAGTTTTTAAAATGCTTTATGCAAAATGGGTTCCATATTTAGGTGCTTTTGGGAATTTTTTAACTTTTGGTTCCATTCAAATAAAATTCGTGAAATTTTTATCTCGCAAAATCACCGATATCTTCATTTTTCCAGTGCTTTTACAGTATTAGGAGTACAAAAGAATGCAATGGAGTATTTTTGGAGTACAGGTTTTAAAGGCAGTATAGTATACAAAAAAGGGGTGCAAACTCCTTTTATGGAGTATGGTTGCGTGTGGTCATCTTAAATATACTCATTAAAAAAAAAAAAAAAGAAAAAAAGTTTGAATTCAATGTTAAATCACTGAAAACCTGAAGTGAGACAATTCTTTTTTTATTAGCATGTGAAAGATCTAGTACAAAGAAAAATATCAAATAGAATAATTGTAATAATGTTAATTTGTTTACCAATTCATACCAAAAGAAATAACCATATTGTTTAATGGTGAGCATTGTATTCCTTTATAAGTTAAATGCGTGACCAGAACAATCACTTGGTCAGAGATTAAGCTACAGTCACGTATTTTGCAAAATGCAAAAGAAATAGAAGCCACTCTTATTAAAATGTATACATTTTTTCAGTGCTTTAAGCCTTATTAAAATGGATACTTGAAATAGAGTTATTTATTGTTATGCTAGCAATATCTTAATCATAAAAACTAAAAACTAAAAAGGCCTGAAAGAGAATTTTTTTTAATTTTATTTTGGCCAAGCTTTTAAGATGTGGACACTAAGACAAGTTCTGAGTTCTACACTTGATCACGTGAAAATAATAATTCATTTAAACTTGTATTTATTCTAGGTGTTTGTTTACATTAATATTTTTTTAAGTTGCTATAAAAATGCAATTAACATTAACTTTTAGGAGTATATTGTTAGTATAGAATTTTTCTAGAACTTTTTCCCATTTTGCTTTCTTGTGAAAGGAATTATTTTCTCTAGCTGAAACCCTTCACTGTGCACTTAGTTGTTGGCACTTGCAAGATCTAGTAGGAAGTAACTATTAGTTATGCACGTTTACCCACCCCCCAAAGTTTACAAAAACTTTTTTCAGAAAAAGAAAAAGTAGAATTTTTTGTAAAATGACTTGATTTTTTTTATCACCATTTAAAACAGAAATTCAGTTTTTGGGAGGCTTGCTTACTACCTTCTGGCTATGATTCTATAATGATTAACAGATCTTATACAAAGGCTGGATATCTTTTTAAAAAATTTTGTCAATGCTATACAGTACTAATTTCCATTATGGTTTTAATACATGAAAGAATTTTATGGGGGGAAAAATGTTTTGCACAACTGGGATGGCTGTTCCAATTAACATACCGCAATACACTTGGAACACCATGGAAGATTGAGAGTCAAAGCATATCTCAATGATAAGCCATAGAGGTACAATAACACAGCACTAAAAAAAATCCAGACAATATTTTTCAGGATGGCGGAGTTAGATAAAAAAATATGCAAAATTACTCTTAGACAGTGTAAATCAGCCTTCACCAAACAATAATGCTTATTACAGGGTTTCTACAGATTTCACAGCTTTTGCTTCCCTGACATATATCACGCTCTTCCCTGATATCTAGCATGCTTTCCCAAATTTTGAGTTTCTATTTTTAACATTACATCCTTTAATTAATAACTTTTTATATATTTTGTCCATTTTTTACAAATAATAATAATAAAAAAATTAATATATACAAGAATCTCATTTGACATCACTGGATTCTAACAAAAACCATGTTTGTTAATAATTTAGGATAAAATTGAGCATATTTCAACTGCATAATATATGCTCATAAAGAACACATTTTAAAATTATTTATAAGGTTAAATGAAAATAAAACAATTTCTAAACATAGGTTCAAACAGCAAATATTTTCTTGATTTTACCCCAAAATTCAATTTTTCTTGCATTTCCCTGACTTGTCTTCAATTTCTGCTAATTTCCCAAATCCCTGACTTTCCAGGTCTGTAGAAACCCTGTATTATGGTCTTAAAAGTGTATATCAGAAAATTATGAGTCTAACATAAATTTTAATTATTTTATCAAAATATAAGAAACGTTCAAAAGGAAAATTTTTAGCATGTTCATTACACTTGATATAACTCTCACCTCACTTTCCTCTTCTGCTTCTGCTGCTGCAGTCTGCAAAAGAGCCAGTGTTGTGTCCAGAGACATTGTCTCAGTCATTTCATCTGCAGAGAAAAATCACATTAACACTAGCATCATGGCATTTTCTGTAAGTCTAATCACAAAGCAGTCAAAAAGTGAACCCTTTAACGTGCAGTGTTCCCGCTCTGGCAACACCAAACTCTGACGTTTTGACTGTTGCCTGTCACGAAGAATGGATTTGATTTCTATAGAAATAGTTGCGGATGGCGTAGCTCCACAAGAATCCTTTACTTTTTAGCACGTCATTTCCCGTAAAAAAAAATTGTCACGATTCTTTTTAACAGCACTGACATCTGCTGAAAAATGGAAGAATGCGAAAACAGCTGGACAGATTGCCCAATGCTGAAAAAAGGGCAGCCATTGCTATCGCTCGAAACGTTCATCGCGTGCCACAGATCTAGAGACCCTTTTTTTGATGACAGCTGGCTGTGTGGCACAGCCAGCTGTCGCCAAAAAAGGTCTCTAGATCTGTGGCACGAGATGAACGTTTCAATCGCCTGCCATCTTGCTGGTAGTTAAGTCGAGTGATGGCAACGGCTGCCCTTTTTGCAGCATTGAGAAAGGGTTGTGCCTCAAAGGGTTAACTCGTTTTGAAAGGTGTAAATGACCCAATTTTTGGACTTAACACAAACTTAAAACTAATAATGAGTGGTTTTGTATTATATGTACACATTGAAAATAAGAAGTGCAAAAATTGGGTCATTCACACCTTTCAAAACGAATGGTCTTTCTGACTTTAATTAAAGGTATTAGAAAACACCATAATATTCTGATGTAAAATTACACCAGAAAAATAAAAGAGTTTCTTTTAAATGATACTAAAAACGTTTTTACATTACATATGTATTTATTGTATTAATTACTTTCAATCAAAGAGATTAAATTATTTTAATCAATAAGATGGAAATTTTTCTGACAAACTGTGCTATAGAACGAGAGAAAAAATATGATATTCATTAACTGAGCACTTAAATATCTTCAATTTATAAAAATTTAGATATAAAATAAAGGTCTATTTTTAATCCTAATGCAATAGTGATTCAAATACAGGAATTTAGGGTGTCAATGATTTAAATCAGTGATTTTAATCATGATTTAAATCAATTGATTTTTAAAAAATCTTTGATTTAAATCAGGAATGCACAAACAATGCATGCCTCACAGTGAATTACTGGCTGATGACACATGTTCCATTCACCCGCCAAGACAGTTGCACGTTGAAAAACACTAATCAGAATCCATCAATTCAATTTTTTAGGATAGGAATTAATTATGAAAATTTATTTATTTCGAATTTGTTTTCAATTGCATGGACATGACACTAGAAAATGTTCAGTTATAATTTAATAATGGACTGTCATCAGTACAGTATGGAACCTCTTATCCGGAAACCAGTTATCCAGAATCATTTTTCAATTGAATAAATTCCTATTTTTTCCAAAAGGAAAGCAAAAAATGAGTTTTTTTAAAAAATATTTCTTATGTTTTTGTTTTTTTATTTTGAGTACTATAGCTAGAATTTATAAAGTAAGCAATCTGGTAAGGTATTTTATTTATTTTTTTAGTGTGTGACTAAGTTTCCAAGAAGTTATCATATATTTACTACTTCCTCTCTAAATCATTATTATTTATCTTGATCATATTAGAGTTTTTTTATATTATTTTTCTAGTATATTAACAATTAATGTTTAATTCTAATCAAAAACAGAGAGTAACATTTATGCTACCAATCAAATCAGTAGATATCATGTTAATCCCCAACCAGTTATCCAGAATACCCCCGGTCCCAACCATTCCGGATAACAGGTTCCATACTGTATATGCTATCTCATTTTCATGAACTTTTATTCGACAAATGAATGCTTCCATAGTATTGTGAGCATTTATGTCCACAATAAGTTTGACTGCTCATAACTAAACTTAAAATTGAGTTAGGTGAACTTCTTTTTTCCTTTTCTTTTTCCTTTTGTAAGCAATGTAACATACTATAAGAAAAAAGAAAAGACATTCACCTAACTCAATTTTTTATTTGGTTATGATCAATTTAACTTGTTAGGGACATGAAATAAACACTCACAATACTGTGGAATCATTCTATTGCATTTCCTTTGTGTGCCATCATATTAATAATCATTTTCAAGAATTTTAAAAATATAATACTTAAAAGAGCACACTACTTAAGTGGCCCTTGATACCTACCATACGTTTAAATTTCTGTAGCCCAAAAGCTGAAAGAGGTTCAGCATAAGACTATTATCGTTATAGCATTTAATTAAGATTTCTGTAAAGTTTTATTTCTAAAATCTTCTCTTTTAAATTTGTAAAGTCTTTTAAATTTGTAATTATATAATAGGTCAACTTTGCTATGCTTCCAAAATCATCCTCTTATGACAGAGTAATTTAATTTGCATACCAAAGAAATATTTTATTTACAGATCTATAGAATTAACAACTAGAAATTTACCAGATGTCTTTACTAGAAATTGACCAGTTCACTTTATTTAAAGCAGTTAAACTCATTTAAAATAAATCTCTAATTTAAATTTTTTAAAAAAGATTAGATTTAATATATATTTTTTTTTTAATCCGATTAGTGTGGTTTTTTTTTACAACTTTTAGGAATTGCTTGAAAAAAAGAAAGTGATTCACAAAAAGAATGGAAAAAGATTGAAATTAGAATGCAAAAGCATAATTTTCAGGGAAATTTTTTCCACCCAAAAATTTGGTGATGCTTTGTTTTGGCAAGACAAGTGACCTTTAGCAAACAATATCATTGTAATGGTCTTAAGTGAATTGCTAAGTTGTTACAGGGTGGCTTAAAATTTTGAATTTCAAGTAAAAAAAATGGCATAAATGCAAGTCCTACAAATACTATTTACTCAATTCCAGTTTTCCCTGCAAAACACCTATAATTTATGTTATTTGAATATACACACACTATTTAAAAATACACAAATATTATAAAATTTGCTTTGATTTTAAAGCTTGTAAGTTATAAAATGTACAAAAAGTTTTTAAAACAAACTAATGATGTTAAACACTCAAAAAAATAAAGGCTTCTTCACCAAATGCCCTATGCACTTATATTAACAGTCAGTTTATTTGTCACGTGAGACAAAAAAATCTGAGATGTCATGTTTATAATTCATTGACATTCTTTCACATAGTGTGAGGGGAAATTGTTCTCCCCCCCCCCCCCAAGAAAATTCAGATATCACTTATTTGAAAATAATATTTCCAAGAATAGGACCCCCCCCCTTCTCCCAAATGTTTGTTACATGCCAATTTATAGCGATGTTCCTTCATGTATTCTTAAGACCAAAATTGGTCCAAAGCAATGTCCATTTAGGGAAATAATGCAGAATTCTGTAAGTTTGATTTTTTTTTTTTTCAGTATCTCTTACAGGTTCACTGTTTGTAATTGTGCATAATACAGCTTATAAAGAGACATTCTAATTTTTTTTGAGTCTCAGTGAGTTTAGCACAATTGGATTCTTTAAAAAAGCTATTCAAGAACCTTAAACTTTAATATATACATTGATAAATAACAAATACAAATGTACCAAAGTCTCTTAATATCACATAAGGAACATGCATAATACCAAAATATATTATATAATAAACATCTACTTATATAATATGCTAACGTATGCGGTACCAAAATGGACGATATTTTCACACTGCGAATGCCAACAGCAAGAGTAAACATTAGTGCAATAACACATGCGAAAATCCAAATTAACAGTTCAATGATGTCAAATGGATCAAATATATCTTCTACTTATATAATAAGATAATGCATGCAGTACTAAAATCGACGATATTTATAAGCTGCGAATGGCAAATGCTAGATGTAAACATTAGTGCAATAGCAATAACGCATATGCAAAAATCCAAATGAACAGTGCAATGATGTCAAATGGGACAAGCATGTATCACGCAGATTCCAAAATAACAAAAACTGAAAGAAAAAGGAAGAAAATCTGAAACACTTTCAGATTTTAAATACACACCAAAGTGCTATATATTAAAAGCGTATCATGGTTTATGCGTCATCCCTATTTTTCTTCCTTATTCCATTAAGTTGGCAAGTGTATCATTATTCATGACTGTGTTGTGTTTTTCTTCCTTGTTTCATAAAACCATCTTTGGAATCAAAATCTATCTTAAAATCACCTACTAAAACTATTTTACAATCGTTGCCAAGTATATTACAGCTATGCTTTACCATTTTAAATATTGTTTCGAATGTCCATCATAATCTATGAGTGTGCGTGTTTCTCTTTCTGGGTTGATTCCTACTTTACACCCCGACTCTCGCCAAGGTGGCAATCATTAAACATATGGAGCTACCACGATGATTTTTTGTATGTATGTAGAAGCATGTTTTGTATGTATGTCGTAATTTAGAATTAAAATGGCGATTTGGAACAACCTGTACGTAAAGCATTTTGTTACATTTTTATTTATTTTGGGTTGCCAATTAATGTAGTTTTAATAATTAAGTGTCTTGAAATTCCTTAACTGGTGCATTTATCGCTAATTTGTTCACTTTATAGTCTGTTTGCGGAAATGAGAGAACGAAAGTAAACAAACAGGTTAGCAAAGAATTACATTTTTTGGCACCAATCCCTAGTTAGGCGAATTTAACCTTTCTTAATTCCAAACAGCGTAAATGGAAGAAAGCAGAAATTCACACTGTGTTTGGTGCTTTGGCAAAATGCCAGGTGTTTACTCATCACCAGTTTGCACGTGCAATTGTTTAGTTTTGTTCTCTCGACTCGGCAAACGCACTATAGTTTTCATATAGTTCTTTTGGGAGCATTGAAACTTGTGCATAAGTCCTAGAGACCCATGACTGCAAAGCTTGGGATTTTTTAGGTTGGCGAGAGTGGGGGCGTTAAAATAATAATCAACTCTTGCTTGTATTGTAAAACACATCTTTTCCAAAGATGTGTTTTACGGTACAAGCAAGAGTGGAATTAAAATCTATGAGGTGGATTTAAAGAGGTGGAATTAAAATCTATTTTAAAATTGCCTATTAAAACTATTTTACAATATTTTCCAGGTGTTTTTTAGCTATACTTGAAATATATTTATAAAAAAAACCCACACAATTCATTAAAAAAAAACACATTTGAAAAGTGATACGACGCTAATGTCCACAATAATTTACACAAAAAACTTGATTTATTTTAATAGCACTCTGGTGCTAACAATGGATACACAAAGATCTTTCAGACTTTTTCACACATTTGAAATATCGAATTTACAAATCAACAGACTTCAATTTATAACAAGTTTTAGTTTTATTAACAATTAATAAAAAGAATAAAAATTACAAAAAAGGACTAGATAGTTTTAAAAATGTAGAAAAAGACAAAAGGTACCCATAGCTTTCTTCTTTTGTTCCACTCTTCGTTTGTATGACTTCAATTCATCAAACTGTCTCTGCACTTGCATTTTCAGTTTTTCAACGACTGGCTCTTGTGACAAATTGTATTCAGCCAAACTTTTGTTGCTTGATAAGAACATCTCCCTCTCTGCCTCCAAATTTTTTACCTAGGAGAACATGGAGAATAATATAAATTGAGAAGAGAATAAATAATGAGGGGGGGGGATGTTTTACAACCAAAGTTATATTGAACCCTTTGAAGAGCAACCATTTCCCAATGTCAAAAAAGTGCAGTCGTTGCCATTGCATGATTTAACCACCAGCAAGATGATGCTCAATTAAATCGCCCAGTGCATGCCACAGAACTAAAGAACATTTTTGACACAGATGGCTGTGTGGCACCATACAGTCAAAAAAGTTTTTTAGCTCTGTGGCATGCACTGGGTGTTTCCATCGACCGCCATCTTGCTGTTGAAATTTTGAATACCCTAAAAGGGTTTCAGTAAAAAATTTCTAAACTCTTCACTTAAACATCTTAATTTGCTAAGTTACAAAGAATTTAAGCAGCAATAAGCAGAGTCATTTATCTATTGTGCAGTGTCAATGTTTGCTGAAATTTTCTTAGAGACCTGTAAATTTAAGTTTGAAGTAAAGAGCTAAAGAAGTAGGCTTTCAAATTAACAGACTTGAATTTATAACAAATTTTACTTTTCCTAACAATTAATAAACGGAGCCTGATTATGACCAACGGGGGCCCCGGGCATTGATGAAATTGGGGGGGGGGGGGTGGCATCTATGAAATTTGTTTTATTTTTCACAGAATTTTGATAGAAAAAATAAATCAGAACAATATTTGAAATTGGGGGCCCTGGACAAAGTCCCGAATTGCCCATGCGATAATATGGCTCTGTTAATAAAAACAATAAAAATTACAAAAAAGAACTAGATATTTTAAATTAAAAATGATTTAGCTATTACCTGATATATTCGACAATATTAATTTACTATTTTCATTCTAAAAGAGACATAGCAGCAGTACATAGTACTGACTCTTAATGAAACAGTTCATACCAAGTGTTTGGGTGCGTAATATTGATGAATTTTTTTAACTTTCCACATGATTTTTTTTATTACTTGTATTGCGGCCGTTCATAAAAAAAAACACTATCTTGAAAAATTCTGAAAATGCACGTATTTCTTCTTATATTTGAAAATGAATGGTATTTCATTCAAAATAAAGAAATACCCTCTCAGGGCAGAGGTAGCCTCCTACTCAGCACCACTACATATTAACATCAGAGCTGCAACAGCATAGTGTAAAAATGAAACGAAACTCGAAATTAATGCTGGCATGAATGTCCGCTGCATTTAAACCATCCCCCGCAGACCAATGCAAGAGAAGCACCCCACTCGGATCAAGTGGTGAAACAGCAATGTGCGATAGACAATCAAAACGTGCTGACATCGTTCATGTGCTTGCCATACATGTGCCTACCATATTTGGTAAATGGATTTTAGAAAGTACTGCATTGCAAATTCTATTTTAGAATTTTTTTCCCTTGAAAATGTTATAATTTGCATAAGTTTATTATTTAACAGAAGCATAATGGTATTTTTTTTATAACTTCAAGTTGTCAAAAAGACTGCTTGCACTGAAAAATGTAAATGACCCGATTTTTGGATTCATGCAAATTTAAAAATCATAATGAATGAGTTTTTGCAATATATACTCATATGAAAAATCATTTACACTTTTGAAAAAAAGCGGGTCATTTGAAAAAAAGCAGGTCATTTACACTTTTGAAAGAGAGTGATATTTTTGACCGCTTACCTAACTGAAGGTATAAAGAACATGCCATAATATGTCATGTTCTTTATATCATATGTAGTATATCATATTATGTCAGTGCTATAATATGATATACTACATAATTCTCAATAAAACATTTTCACCTACTTAGAGCAATAATTACTTCTTACACATAAAAATAAATAATGACATAGTAAAAGTAGTATTTCTTAGTGGGCAAAGTGATTGTTAGCTGTAAATGTAGGTATATACATGAATAATTGCAAAATTACCTAATTATTTTAAATGCACAAAACTTTGTTAATGTACACTAATTAAATAATTAGAAAGCATTCAGGAAGATTAAATTAATTCATAAGAAAATGAGAAGTTATAGACTACTATTTAAATTATGTAATGATTTAAAAACTGCTTCTGTAATTCTACTGTTAATGCTGTTTAAATGACAACTCTGAATTAAAAACAGAAACGCTAGAAACAACTGAAAAAAATCTTAAAAACAAGAGATGTGAATTTCATGACATAAGTCTCATAATTATTTCTTGAGTAATGATTTTTATTTTTCAGAGTGGTAATTTGAGGTATGGATATTCAAACATAAAAAAGTTTTTAGAGATACAAGACATCTTAAAAGACCCTATATGTTACAATATAAACTTATATCCACTTTTTTGTCTTGATATGAATTGAAATTCATGATATGAGTTATCTTCATGTATAAGCACAGAGTTAATATATTAAACAGTAATTAAATGAAAGGAAAACTTAGTGCCACATGGCTGTGCCAAGATATATTTGGATATTCTTTTTTACAGTTTGTATATACAGTAAAAGCTCAATACAACAATACTTAAATGGCCAAACAAAATTATCACTGTAAAGGAATGTATCATCATATCAAGGAGAGATTATATTATATGGAAATTCTGCGAGACCACAAAATTTTATCGTTATAGAGAGATTTGTTATTATATAGAATATCCTTACATCTTTTTAATTATGTATCTATAGCATGTGCCTTATTATATAAAAATTAGTAAAGTATTTTTGGCCATGGTAAAGAGTAATAGCATTCCAGTTATTTAAATTGCAAAGATCTATTTGAGATACAAGTATTTTCACTAATGAGCTTGGTCAAGGAATAAATCAAACTTGTATCTCAAGGTGCCACTGTACTTACGAACTTTGTCACCTAATTTCTTAAAAAAATCACCTGCTGTAAATCTTTAATCATAGCTTCCAGTCGATCATCATCATTGAGAAGTTTTTTCAGCTCATCTGTGGTCATGTGATGGAGCATTCCAGTTGCAGGATTGTAGTCAGGATTCAGCTCATGCATATAATACGGCATCCTGCAAGCAGTAAGCAGATTCAATACAGGTAGGAATGAATATACATGAAGTAAGGGGATTCGCTATAACTTTTGATTATTACTAATATATACAGGGTGCTCCAAAAAGGCGGTAACGAGCTTTAATTCTTTATCTATTAGAGATAAGTGGGTAATGTTAATTGAAAAAAAATGTTCAAAATAAGGTCAGAAAAAAGATTATGCTAAGAAAAAATTCCTCTCGTTCATTTTCAAAAAGTTACACTTTTTTAAAATTTGTATATAAGCCCCTGTACCAAAAAAATTTCAATTAGTAATGAGGTAACATACAAAATTTGAAAATTAAGATCTCCTTAAAAGAGTTAGAGATATGAAGATAAATATAATGCTGTCTTAAACCACTTTACAATGGTTCTCAAAGGGAAAAAATCCCGTTGAATGATCGCATTTCTGGGATCATATAGAAATTATGAAAGAAAATCTTTTTCTAGACTCTTGCAATAAACGCTTAAATTCAATATGATGTATAGCCCCTGATCATCTTTAAAGATACGTCTGAGACGCTGTATGATGAAAGGCTGAAATTTGGTAAATCGCCTCATATGTAAATGAAGGGCTCGATCCAAGAACTTTTTCTAGCGTCCCATTTTTATGAAAACTGTTTATTTTTGTGGGAATAATTCTGTAAGCAGGGGCAGGCTTAGTTGGCTACTTTTTTTGTCACCAATATCTAACCTCGGCGACTTTATTTTCTCGCTAAACACAACACAGGGTTTACACTAGGGAAAAAAATTGGGTGAGATTCACTCACTTTAGCTTCAAAATTAAGTGGGATTTTTTAAAATCTGAGTGAGAATTTTGTTTATTTTTTTAAAAAAATTTCTTTTTTAACATTTTAGAAGCAAAATTAATATCATTACAAAAATACAGTGCAACTAAGATTATAAAATCAAAGTTAACAATATAATATACAAATGATTTTGATAACAATACAATTTAATGATCTGTTTGATTCATTACCCAATTAAATATTTTAGCTACTTCATCAAAATCGAACAACTCAGCATGCGGGAAAAACCCACGACTATCATTTTTTGAGTGGGATTTAGAGTGGTGTTGCAGGAATTGGGCAATCACGTGTCTAGTGGGAACTCTAATAACATAAACATATATAGAAGGAAAAAAAAACTAAAATGCACTTATCCTAACACCTTTTAAAACATTTTTACACACATTTCAAATGCAATAAAAAACAATATGAACATAAACAAAACACTATCTTGGGGCTATACATACATTAGGAAAAAAAAATTATTGAAAATATGCTAAATACAAAAATATAAGTCTGCAGAAAAATAAACAGCAAAATTTCTCAAAAAATGTTAAAAACACTTTAAAAATAATAGAAAAGCACTAGAATAAACTGACTACCTCCTCTCCCCATGAGATTTTTGTAAATTTAATACCTTCAAAACATACAAAATTTACACTAGTAAAATCAGAATAAAATAAAATCTCATCACAAACTCAAAAATCCTTATCTATTTATTCATATTAAACCTAAAAATTATACAGGAATTCTGCAACTTGCCATATAATGAATAAAATTTACCATCTTTCTTAAAACCTTAAATATTTCTATTTTTTCTTCCAAATTCACAAATACTTACACAACATACTAAATTCTTTATATTATTACAGAACCATAGAATAATAAAAAATCTCAACTATGAACCAATATACCATAAAACAAGGTATAAACATTCAAATAAACAAAAGCATATAACTCAAATTTTGCATTCAATTCTTTATTTAGTGGCCTAAATGTATGTTTTTATTCATGAAATATATGCCTTTATCACAAAATAAATTCATCAAACAGCATTCAAATAAGCAGAATAACTTCAGCCTAATACAGGCTTGATAAATTAAAGCAATTTCATTACAGCCTGCGCACAACTTTTCTACATTTAATATAAATGCAACCATAAATTTTACCTTAAACTTCAGCAAGCATACAAGAAAAAAAAAAAAAAACATGACAAATAAATCATGGGGCGGGGTAAGTACATGTAGTTCGGTTGACAGTTAAGTTATTTGACCAATCACATAATTTCCTTATGACAGAAGTAGCGACAACACAACTCTGCAAAAAGGCTGCTAAATAATTCAACACAACTGGCAATGATGCCATGCCTGTTTACTTATCGTCAGCTTTTCGATATGCCCCCACTTACAAAATATATCCCTCATTTCTGTAATATTATTAAATTGCATTAGATTATTTTTTATTCAGCTTAAATTTCAGTGACTTAAGATATTTTATTATAATAGATTAGCATATTGAAGTATATAAATAAGCAGTATTATTTGTAAATGCACTAAAAGAAATATTTTTCTTTGTGCTGAAATCATTCAGCTGAATATGTAGAAATATTCGGCTACAACTATTCGGCCGAATACCTGTTCAGTATTCGGATTACTGAATATTTTGTAAAACAGGCGAATACCGAACAGTGCCCAAATATTCGTTACATCTCTAATTTTAAGGTGAACTGATTTTTTAATTCTAGCAAAGTTTCTATATATCAAGTTTTTATTTCCCTGACTTTTTATTTGACATTTTATTCCTATTTCAGATGTGCCATCTTTTTTTTTTTTTTTTTAAACTTTTACATTTTAAAATTTACATTTATATTATATAAAATTTATATTTAAGATAATCACATGGAAAATGGCCTCAAAATTTATTGATGATTGTAAACTACAGTAAACAATAAAATACTTGTATAAATATTTAAATGAATGAATATTTACAGATGATGTAATATATTTATCTTTGGGTTAGTTACTTGGCAAAAACTCAGTTAGTCAAGCGTTTGAATATGGGACATCTATTACTCATACCAGCAGGTGTGAGGTAAGGTTCAGCAGATAAAGCAGGGGAGAAATGGTGGATCTTTATTGAATAGAATTACAAAGGGCATTAAAAGTTAGAATTAACTAGTAGATATAATTAAAAATAACTATTAAAATCTGTTTCAAATTAAAATATTTTCAAGGCCTTGTCTATAAATAAGCGTCTTTAGAAAAAAATCATTTGGTACTTACGTATTATCCCGGCGGTCATTCCTGCTAAACTGTTTTTTAATCAAATGAGTTGCCAAACTGTTGCCAATCGTATTCAAAACCATTAATAATTTCATGTGCCCGGCATTTATCATGGCAAAAAATCACTCATCTTGGCAGACCGCTGGGATAATACATAAGTACCAATCATTTTATGTCTTGCATTCATCAGATGCTTTGAAAGAGCAAAATTTTGATTTTGAATTTTATTGCAAATCAAAACTTTTAATTAAGATGTAAAGATTTAAGTACTTTTTAATTAATATTAAAATAATAATATAAATATATGCATGCATAGCAGTATAATTAATTGTACTTTTAAAAAAGTAAAGAAATTTTGGTACCTACGTATTATCCCGGCAGTCTGCCAAGATAAATGCCAAACACATGAAATTATTGATGGTTTAGAATATGATTGGCGACAGTTTGTCAGCACATTTGATGAAAAAATAGTTTGGCGGGAATGACCACCGGGATAATACATAAGTACTGAAATTTTTATTTTATTAAGAAATTTATTGTTTGCTGCACCACAAAATGAGGAAAAAAGATTTTTGGTGGCTTTCATATGTTATGTAAAAAATTAGTTTTAGACATCAAAAACCCAACCCTGTATTATAACTAAGAAAACAAAAATAAATAAAATCAGGGAACATCTTGGTTATTTGCCACCAATGTCAACTTTTCATTCTCTGGTAATTTTTTTGTGATTTACGCATGCACATCATCATGGTAATTTCCTATTATGGCTACCATTAAAGCAGTCCTCCGTGTATTCTCAGGGATCACTCTAGAAATTAAAAAGGGCAGGGTGCACATTACAGAAAAAGGGCAGTGTTTGGAAAAGGGCATATCACATCACACAAAAAGGGCAACTTTTCTAATTATTGTCTACAAACACATAAGGGTAGCTTTTATAAACATACTTTTATGTCCGAAAATGTGTTTTCTTGATAGCAATTTTTTAAGTAAATGATTAAACAAATTTTGAAACCAAATTTTTTCATTCAATGAAATCTACACTTTTACAAAAATTGTGTAAGGCGACCATTATGCTTTATTTAAAAAAAAAAAAAAAAAAAAAAGAGCATATAAAAAAAAAAAAAATTGTAATCGTAAAATAACGGGAATCAGGTTTTGCCGACAAATTTTTAATAATTACACCAATTTTCAAACCCGAAAATGACAGAAAACATTCCATTTTAGATTCAAATTTTATCGTATTCAGCGTCACTGCAACTTTTCTCTCTGTATATATGCTAGTCTGCAACTAGTGAAGTGGAGGGGAAATGGGACACTTGCCCCAGGCATAGTGCTGTTACGTCAAAATTGAAATGGAAAGAAGGGAGCGCCAAAACAAAGGTTTGTCCCGGGCGACTTGACCTCTAGCAGGGGTCAGTCCAGGTTTCTTTCCCAGGGTCCTATTTTTGTGAAATTTTACCTAATTTTGTGAATTTTTTCTATTTCTGTGAATCTTTCCTTATTTTATGAACTTCTTCCAATTTTCTATTTCATTTTTGAGCAAGAAAGCAATCACGAAATAGAATTGAATATTTTTTTAAAAATAAAATGGGTATAGTTAGTTCCCTTAAAAAAAGTTGGCCAAAACTGAATAATTCCTGTTCACCGAACATCCGGGATAGTCATAACCTGGAACAATATTTTTTTTTTTAAATTGATTAAAATTAAAAATATAAAGCTTTAAATCTTTTACTTTTAAGCGATTAAAAAATAGATTTTATAATAAACGTAGGCCATGGTAGTTTTGATTTTAAATTGCAGGTACTAAACACTTTTATTTACACCCCAAATTCAAACTTTAGTAATTTTTAGATATTACAATGTCTGTCAGTTTCGACTGGAAATACTCTAATACTAAGATGGAAAAATGAATTTTTAAATCTAGTTAAATTTCAACAATTGAAGGGAAATCAAAAATAAGTTGCAGATAATTATAGATAGGAGAAATTAGCTAACATTATATTTTTAAAAATTAATTTCAACTTGTACCATTAAAGAAAAATTACTTGTCAGTGTACACAGAATATCCCAAAAACACTGACCTGGGGTTTTATTCCTTAAATATTTTACAGTAAATCACAAATTTATGTTAAAAAAAAGGGGGGGTACAGAATTTTACAGTAATGATTATAATTTTTGGAAGATTAAATCTAAATAAATACAAATGTACATTTTTATATGGTCTCCAAACAGAAAATTCCCAGTCTGTAAGATGTGCCCATACATTAATTAAGTTTAAAAAATTTAATTAAGTTATAAATTTTCAGTCTTCTATCATTTTTTGCTCGCTACGGCCCTGCCTATGCCGATAGCATTTCTCTGTAGTGTACCCCTATGACCGCTCTTTAAAAAGACATTAAATCCCAATAAAATCACTCCTATGCTTTGTTGTTCACTCCCAAGAATGAAGAAATGCAGTATTACACTATTTCTACCCCCCCCCTTTTTTTCCAGCCTTGAGCAATGATTGACCTATATTTATCCCATTTCACATTCCACAGTGTGAATTCTCGACCGATTAAACAGGGCGCGGCACCCGGCAACCCTTTAACGTCTGGCAGCCCTTTTTCTCCCCCCTATGGTTTGGTATGTCGGTCCGTTTTTCCATTCTTATTTGCCAAAACTTTTTCTCCTTCCTTACCATACAGTTTTCCTTATACAGGAGACAATACAATGAAGTCAAAATCGACGTTTAAACGACCCTTTACAAAACAGGAGGTATAACTGTTCCTTCACAAAATTCCAATCAGCCTTTTTTTTTTTTTTTTTTTTTAAATACACCCAGATAAAAGGCCCTTTTATAAATAATTATATTTTCTGTTTCTTTCATTTGCGTGATCTGAAAGATGCCCCTGGAATGTTTGTTTTTCAGCAATGCAAAAAGGGCCATCTGGCACTTTACGCTTTCAGTTGGGGGGAAAAGAAGGGAGTTCAAATGATTTCGTAAGATGTTATGTTTGATAAGTATGCAGCTGTGAATTAGTAAACAATAAGCTTAGACTTAGCCACATAAATCACGGCAGCTTCCGTTGTTTTGAAATGGATGTAATGCACTCTTGCAAGTTGTTCTTAATGATTGCTTTTAGTGTAATCATTGCATGGCCTTTCTACTTCAGATTATTGGTCATCAATTTGGCCGCGATGCCTACCCGAAATTCGATATTTTCAAGTAGTATTTCCTGACTGCTGCACACCCTGTCAATGAATCAATTTTTCCTATTCTTTTTAGTACACCGACGGGGAGGAGTGTGTGTAGGGGGGGGGGTCACCCCACACTTCCGGAATTGCCCTTGTCTTGAACTTTCCGTGCAGCCAGCCTTAAGTTTGGATGAATGTGTTTTGAAAATCTGAAAAAATAAACAATAACCAAGTAGCGTTTATTAATTACAGCATTTATAAAACACGGTAAAGCGCCATTTACAGTAGGAAATAATTTATTGTTATGACTACTCTCCTGGATGACAGATTGTTTCTCTAATCTCTCTCTCTCTGGCGACCGGTTTTAATCCTCTCAGGTCGGGAGGGCGAAGAGCAGCGACTGAGCAGATGCCCCCCCCCCTCCTCTCCCACACATCATTGATAAGAGAATAAACAAATCAACTTTCTTGTTGTTGTTGTTGGAGAGAGGCTTTTTTGGGGTCTAGCCGAGCGCCAGCAATGGTAACAAGAATCAAAGAAAAGGGGAAACAAGGAGGGGTGGAGAAAAGGAGAGCGGCATTTTGATTGGGAAAAAAAAAGCGGAATTTTATCAAGGAAAAGGGCAAGGAGGGCAGAATTTTATCAAGAAAAAGGGCAAGGAGGGCGGCATTTTACCGGGAAAAGGGCACCAGGGCGGGCCGCCCCCCTGAAACGCTCTAGAGTGATCCCTGGTATTCTTATACATAATTCTTGGAAAAAGTTCAAAATCATCCCTTTTTGGAGCAGTTTCTTTTGGAATTGGCAAATAACACTACATTTTAATTTGTTTTGTAAATTATTTTAACAAAAAGGGTGATTTTTACAAAATGAAAATTCACGGTTGATTCCTAATTTAGGACCCCCACTCTCGCCAACGTAAAAAATCGCCGCGTTTTGGCGAACCTTCATGCCAATAGTCCGTGATCGCGCATGCGCACAAGTTTTAACACTTCCCAGAGAAACTGGATGAAATTAATATGAACAATTCAGCATTAAACGCACCAAGCAGGTAACGCAGTTGGCAGGTAAAATAAATGTAATGATGCACTTACATATTCCAAATGACTTCATTTGACAAGAATTTATGAGCAGATTCTTTAAATTTACATGTATTTCCTTTATTAAAAGCGGATTCATGAATTTTTACTTTATTTTAACCAATGAAGTATGTTGAATCGCAACAATTTTAGGAAATGGAATCAGAATGTTAAAATAATTAACAAAAGAACTAATTCTGCAATGATTTTTAAAAATTTGCAAGGCAAATTTAAAACACCTCACCAAATTAAGAAACAGAATAGATAAATTCACCGAATCCGCTGTTTAGAAATAGTTATCAACTAGTAAATTCGAAAAGAACTCAATTCTTATAAGTTAAAATATTAACATTTAAAATTGTCCTAGCAACCAATTTTCAGAAGCCAGAAACTTTTGCGTCCGTGATATTAAATTATATCATTAATGCATAAATAAAAATACATATGTATACTTTAATATTTAAAGTTACCCTAGCAACCAAATTTCCCGTATCAGATTTATTTGTGCTTGACTATGCTAACATAAATGAGTTGAAATCGTCTGCTCCTATTAATACGTGCCAATAGAAATTTTCTAAACAAACATTGAAAATGCGTAAAAGGATATAAACCTTATCGTTGCCTACGTAATACTACATATTATGAGCATTTCGTAGGCAACGGCCTTATCAAAGATCAAAACTCATGACTGATCACGTGCAAAATCAACTGGAATACCGGCTGATTACTGAGAGAAATTTACGAATATTTCCCTGCAAACGGCAAACCCTTTGCCGTATGGCTGCAATATAAATACAAAAAATCGTAATGGCAACTGTATATCAATATTTATCGTCGCGTTGGCGAGAGTGGGGGTCCTAAAGTAGGAATCAACCAAAATTCACAGAAATAGATGTTGAAATTTACGAAAGCAAGCAGTTTTCACAAAAATGAAACCTTGGAGAAGAATCTTGAATCGAGCTCTTTTAAATTTGACGACAAGTCAGAATAGCGCCAAAATGGGATGATATCGAAATTGTTCTGAACCCTTTCCTGACTAACCACGAAATATTTTATCTCACAGAGGTGACAAATATCCAAGTTGTGACGAAATCAACAATATTTAAGAAAATGTAATTAATTTTAATTAACCTTACGAAAAAAATCTATAAGTCTGCAGGAAAACAGACCATTGTTCTAAAAATATTTATAGATTTTCATACATTTCATCACTTCCGTAAGGGTGAATAATTTAAGGATTATTCTATAAATCGGACATTTTGAGGAAATCAGTGAATAATTACATCTAAAATTTTGTCAATAGATAAAGCTTTTAATCATAATTTACAGAACAACTAAAAATGACTGAATCTTAAAATATACCTGACACAAATTGTTATTTTATGCTTGTCAATAAGTAAGATGGATAACGCAATAATTCGCTGCAAACAAGCCGATTTCTCAGATTTAAATATTTTCACAAAAAGAGCACCCTTAACCTCACCCGAACATATTTTTTGAAAGACTATTTCTCAATAGCACACAGCATATTCCAAAAAATTGCAAATCAATCAATGACACATAAATTTGTTTATTTTGGAGAATGTCACTAGCGTTGCCAGTTGCTTTCTTCAACAAACCTAGTAGTTTTTATTTTTGTTCTTTTTTTAATATCTTTTAAAATCCTGGAAAGATATTAGAGAAATGAGTTCCCTGAAAGCAAATGTTACCTTTTAAATTGCTTTAATTGCATTTAAAATTTTTAAAAACACATTTAAAAAATTTATATTACCTATGGCAACACTCTTTTATTGCCAGATATGAATATATAAGTATTTGTCATGAATTTCTTGAATGATTCAAAGGAGTTATTCCTATCTCTTCGCTCTTGTTTGCTTGTAAACTTATTCATAAATCTAGTATGAGCTGAAAAAGAAGAACTAAATGTCTCAAAATTTGCATTTCTGTCTAAAGAAGATTTACAAACTAGGTTCATAACGGGGCCATTAAATTAACGATATAACTCTGCCGTATGTGCCCATAAACTTTAACTACGATTTTTTTCCCGTATATATTTTGCGTTATAAACACAAATCAACTATTACGATTAATGGAAGTCTTTTAGAGTCTGTTGGCTGAATTTCACTGCAAGTTTCGTAGACTCTTTTCCTAGTTTTTGTTGTTTGTTAACGCAATTTAGAAATTACGTAGGAAAGATCTGCCCACAAAATTTAAGCTGCACAGTAAATTAAAGTACTTATATGTGTATATGCATATAGATACATGATGATACCTGAAAATATTTCATTATAAATACTAAATACTTCATTATAGAAAAACGAAAATTGAACAGACGATGTTTTTAATGTGTCAGGCATGGCAATTTTCGTTGTAAAATTCGACAGTTTTATACATTTTGCAAATACGCAAATTTCTCTTTTATCCTTTTTTTTTTTTCTACAAATCATCAACGTATGTTGTTTGTTATTAAGTTCTTGGTGGAAAAAATTCCAGATAAGTGTTATCGTCTTGCTTCTCCGTTTTATTCATTTACATCTTTCTTGAGAATAAATCTTAGTATTTAATTTGAGAATAGAGTCCTTAGCATTTCTTTTTTCCAATGTTATAAAAATAAAAATTAATTTCATTTTTTTCAAGAGAACCAGTAAAGGAAAAAATCTTCCGTAAAAGGTCAAGTTCAAATATGAATTAAAATCAAGCAAAATTATTTAGTTAAATGATTGTGTGATTATGGCAATGCTATGCTAGAGTTATCTGCCAAGGTTGGGGGGGGGTCTTGTTAGGAGGACTTTCTAAGGAAGTTATTGAGTTCAAAGTTCAGACAAGGAATATTTTGACTGTGAAAGAAGTATTTCTACTTTTTTGGGTACTTGCGTATTATCCTGGTGGTCCACCAAGACAAGCGGTTTTTTTGTCAAGATAAATTCCAGATACATGAAATTATTGATGATTCTGAATTCGGTTGACTGCAGTTTTCCGACACATTTTCTGAAAAAATAATTTTTCAGGAATGACTGCCAGGATAATATGTAAGTACCCTTTTCTGTTACCTGACAACACTTTAGAAAAATCTGTAACATTGGTGATAAATAACATAAGCACTGAGTCTTGGCATTTTTTTGGTACTTGTGTATTATCCCGGGGATCCGCCAAGACAAGCGATTTTTCGCCTAGATAAATGCCAGACACATGAAATTATTGATGGTTCGGAATATGATTGGCAAGAATTTGCCAGCAGATTTGACTAAAAAATAGTTTGGCAGGAAGGGATAATATGTAAGTACCCATTTTTTTTTATTCATCTGTCTATTTGTAATGCACTCCTGTGGGTCATACCATGCCAAATCACCTGATGCTATGTGCTCACACAAAACAAATTTTTTTGAAAACATTAAGCTAATCTCATAACAAGTGATACAATGGCTATCAATTTGGCCAAACTTTCAGCCGGTTATCCAGCGGCAGCAGGCCCGGACTGGCCAGGGTGTCCGACTGTCTGCAGACGGGTGGCCCCCAACAGAAAAAAGAAAGAAAATAAAAAAATCTGGAGTGACTCCACTCGACTTTCCGAACACTTACGATTAAGATCATTACCAAGCATTTAAATAAATTTTAATTGATGAATAATTCAAATATATCTACCAAATTTAAGCTCAATGGAATGTACCGTTTAAACGCTAGCGCACTTTCAAGAATGTCTCCCCATAGGCCATCATGTAAAAGAAATCTTTGTCGTAGCCCTGTAGAAAAACTATAAGTCCTATACACACCCAAATCAATACCGGTCTTGCGACGGTGGTTTATAACATATATACCCAATTTGAGCTCAATCGCATGCCCCGTTCAGGAGCTATCGTGTTCACTCACATACACACATACATACATACATCTCGTAAAAATAGCATAAATGAATTCAGAAGACCCCAAAACGTGTGAATACACCAAAATCTCGAATTCGAATTTTTTCATGATTACAATACTTTCCTTACATGGTACATGTTCGGAAAGTAAAAAGTGCTATAGTGATAGCACTTGAATGAAGTTTGACACATACAAAAATTTTTACAGCTGCAATTGCGTCCCAGAAGGCTTCAAAATACTTCAATTTAAATGTTGTTCTCAAAATTTTTTGAGTGAGAGTTCCTGAATGAACGAGGGATTAAAAATAGGAATGACGCATATTAATTAATAATCAATATTTTATTAATGCATTAATTATCAATCGTAATTAATTAATAATAACACCATACCTCCCCTCCCATACCCCGAAAGTTAACACATCCTATTATTTATCGGTTACACAATAACCCAGGCCCCTACCCTCACAGTCCGGGCCTGGACGGCAGTATGTTTTCTTCTTTTTTGTTTTATTTTTACTAGTTTTCTTAGATCATTGAGGTTTTACTTTTTTATTTAAATTTTCTCATTAGTTTCTCATTCATTTAGTTTCAAATCAAAAATTTTTTGGGGATTGTTTCTATTAATTTAGTGCCACTTTTACTGCAATTAAAGTCATACAAATAACAATGCCATGGATGTTCTCCCTCAGGAGTTAGATAGATTTCTTAAAAGAAAGACATCTCCATTCAACAGTTGGAAAATCAATGTAACAAATTTCCTTACTTTATCAAAATTAGGGTGGGGAAGGGGGACATTTTCTCACCAGCCAGCTGTACTACAGTAAGTACATTATTCTCATAAGCAGGGTCAATTTATGATGGGAAAAAAAAGGTAACCAAATTCTTACAAAGATTTAAAAGTAGTGTTTTTGTACAATAATTTCTTCCAGTAATAATTTTCTCCAATCTTAAAAAGATAGAACCATTTAATTTTTTTTCTTTTTTCTATACATGATAAAAATACATTCTAAGAAGTATTTAAAACAAAACATTTTCACAAAACTTTGTTTTTTTTGCATTCTTTATTATTGCAGTTTTTAGAATTTGTTCATTTATTATGTTTATTTATTTTATTTCTCTATATATAATTTTAGGCCGGATATTTGTAATATCCGGCAGAATGGCCAGATAGCCTGGATGCAGTATGTTTGCCGGATATCCGTTGCATCCCTAATAACAACCCTAAGAGTTGTCATGAAAAAATTATTCTTCAGGGTCAAAATCGGTAAAAACTGGAAAAATGTAAAAGATTTTGTAAAAGAAAAAAATGGAAAGTTTGAAAGGTTGTATTTTAGGAACTATTGGATTCACAGTGATCATTCTGGTATCAAATTGTGAAAAATTTAGTCTACTTTAAAAATTTAATTGTCATGAAAACTCTGTTCTTATGGGTCAAAATCATCAAAAATTGGAAAAAAGTATAAATTTTTTCTGGTTTTTTAGATATTTGAAAAAGTTGCATTCGACTTCTGAGGTCGAAAACTGGGAATATTTATTGGGTCAACATCACAAATAACGCAGCAAAAAAAATCAAAATTACTAGATTTGATGTGAGGTTTGATGCATAAAGTTACTGCATTATTGAAGTTTTATGAAAATTTTACAGTGAAAATAACTTTACATTATATTTGTCCATTTCCAGGATGCTCAGATGGTGTTAATAATTTTTTGATTTGTTACTGGCTGAAGCTGATATCCATTTGAATGTAGAAACTATCAACATTATTGAATCCCATTCTTTTTATTTCTCACTATACATAGTTTTCAAGTATGAACATTACATGATCATGGAAGTAATTTCAGAATTTTTTTTTAATTCACTGTGACAACTTGCAACAAATAATAAGAAGTTTCTTAAACTCCTTAAGTATTTTGTGTAACTCTCAATATCATAAGTTATTAAAAACTAACTTTTTGTATTTAAAAACTAACTTTTTTTATTTAAAATCTAACATTTATATTTTTTACCTTACAGAAATGGCGGGCACAGCACCTTTGATGTCTACAACTTTTTTTCGAATGAAAGTGTTTCTCGAAGTGTTATTCTTGAGGTACATTTTCACTTTACCAATTTCATTACAAATAAAATAATTCATTATATGCACACAAAAAGAAATCATTTCATTCCTCTTATGCACCGTAAGTTCATTCTCAGTATTGCGGAAGCAGTTTGGCACCGAACAGGTAAAGAGCTTCATGAAATTTGCCGCTTCTCTCCTTAGCAAACTATAACTAATATTCAAATTGATAATTTTCCATAAACAAATGCTTTAAAATGCATCTTGATAATTTGCTCATTAGCAGCACTTGAATTTAACACTCTGTGTGTGTGTAGCAAAAATTGCTTTATTGTTGAATTCTTTAGCATTAGAATTACTGTTACTCACATGGAAGATCATAACAATATGAGTGATTTATTCCTAATACCGCCTCTTTTGCAAGGGCAGTTAAAGCAAAATGATTCTGCGAACACATTAGTCAAAGCTTATCCATGCGGCATCTGTCAAAAAGCAGTTCCTACGCAAGGAGATTCGAAAAGTCCTGCTTGCATTCATGTGGGAAAAAAATGCCATGTGTGTCATGCGTGCCAAATAGCGTTTCCCCGAAAGCGAGACCTAAAGATGCATTGTCGTGACCACCCAGAAGAGAAGCCCTTTGTGTGCAGCGTGTGCCAGAAAGCATTTTCCGAAAAGGGGAACCTGAATCGCCATCTGGCCTCGCACACGGGAGAGAAACCGCACGTCTGCAACGTGTGCCAGAAAGCATTCCGCAGGAAAGAGAACCTGAACAACCACCTCTGCGTGCACTTTGGCAGCAGCAACCCTTTCGAGTGCAGCGTGTGTCAGCGAGCATTTGTGTTGAAGTCGGAACTGGACAAGCACTTTCGCATCCACACCGGCGAGGAGCTTTACTTCTGCGGAGTTTGCTGCAGGGTGTTCTCCAGGCCACATTTACTGAAAAAGCATCTTCTCGTTCACGCCAGTGAAAAGCCGTTCGTGTGCAGCGTGTGCCAAAAATCTTTCCCAGGGGCAGGGGATTTGAAAGCTCACCTCGAAATTCACACAGGGGGAAAAGCTCACGTGTGCAACGTGTGCCAGCAATCGTTCACTCAGCAATCTTACTTGAAAAGCCACCTCCTTGTTCATACAGGGTTAAAACCCCACATGTGCGGTATCTGCCAGAAAGGGTTTCACAGGGAAAGAGATCTGAGTTATCACCTCAACCGGCACACGAAAGAAAAGCCTCACGTGTGCAACGTGTGTCAGAAAGCGTATTTCGACTTGTGGAATTTGAAGAGGCATCTCCGTGTGCACACAGGCGAAAAACCGTTCGCTTGCCATGTGTGTCAGAAGAGGTTTTCACAGAAGAGTTATTTGACTGCCCATCTCCGCATTCATGTGGCTGGAAAAATCTGATGTGCAGTAGAACCTCAGTTATATCATATTACGTGTTTCCCAGGGTACTAAATTCAACCGAGCTTTCCACTTTATCCAAGGCGCCACCTCGTTTGATGTAGAATAACTTAGATACAAACTTCAATTAGTTTGATTTAGTCTAAACATATTGGATTACATGGGTGCACATATGATTGTAAGAGGGGAGCCCCCCAGAAATACTATATTTTAGTGTTAAGCTTCTACATTATACAAGTATGTAAATCATTTCATTAAGAAGCTATCGTATTTACTCGTGTCTAATATGTACTTTTTTTCAAAAATTTAAGACAAAAACTCTGGGTTCCGCATTTACACAAAATAATTTTTTACTGCTATATGCTATCCTCAATGTTCGTATTAATCAAGAAATTTATTCAGAGTGGATTATCAACATGGAAAAATATTTTTCAGTAAAAGTACTGCAGGATCTTTATTGACTCATTGCACTTTCATTATACAAAATTAGCAGTAGCCTTATTTTTATACATTAATTAGCATTTTCATTCTCGGTACTAGTGCATCACAGTCCTTGTCATCCATGACAAAGTCTATGACCGCTTAAATGATATCGTCTTCATTCCCACCCGTTTAATTGAAAAATTCGGTCACTTTCAAATTCATGGTGCATGTTAAATACAAGATTAAAAAAATTTCACCTGGTTCCCTTGTGAAGTATAGATGTGCCACATGCACGCTATACACAAGTAAATACGGTATTACTGTTGTGTTCCTAATACAATTATTTAAATTTGCTTGATTTTTATTCTAAACGTTTAAAAATATTTAATTACAAATCTTACCATATAATTAGCTAATGGTCCAATGATGGTTGACATGTGACCCTCCCTCAAAAAGTATGCCAAATGTTGCTTCAGAAATAAGTCTCCAAAACTAAAGCGAGCTTGCCAATATTTTCAGAGTTTCATAAATCAAAAAACCCTAATGTGATGACATGAAAGGTTGGAAATTTTCAAGATTTGCAACTGATCCGAATTAATTAATTTAGATTTTTTTTTAACCAAAATTTCAAAATCAGCATATTTTGCAATTAGATATTAATGTATCTAATATTTTAATAAAGACTAGTAATTAATAAATTAATTCCTAGTCTTTATTAATATATTAACATGTTATAAATCTATGTTTTAGCAAATGGAACATTGATTTTAGAATGCTAAATCCCTTTCTGTTATTAATAACTTAATTAACATGTTATAAATCTATGTTTTTAGCATATGGAACATTGAGTTTAGAATGCTGAATCCCTTACTGTGTTTTATATAGGCACTTTGTGTAAGAGGAATATTTATATTTATATTTTTATTAATTGTTTAGATAGTTCATGAAACACATTATTTTGATTTTTGATTTTAGAATGCTAAATCCCTTACTGTTATTAATATATTAATTAACATGTTGTAAATCTATGTTTTTAGCATATGAAACATTGATTTTAGAATACTAAATCCCTTACTGTGGTTTATATAGGCACTTTGTGTAAGAGGAATATTTATATTTTATTAATTGTTTAGATAGTTCATGAAACACATTATTTTGAACATGAGCATGATTTTAAATTAGATTGTCATAAGTTATAAATGCAAAATTATGGAAATTCTGTGTTAAAATGCAATGTTTTTTATAATTATTGCTTTGCCATTAACACACAGCATTAAGGTTCCAAAAATAGTCAGTTTGCGATTATAGAATAGATTAGGTGGATATAGTTCAGCTATAGCTACTATCATGCACTGTATTAATCCCCACACAGGCTGATAGCACTGGTATAATATATCGCCTGTTAAAATATGTGTTCTTGAACGTATGTTATATGGTAATTTGTCTGAAAATACATGTTATAGTGCAACAAAAGATTTTGATTAATGATTGTGTTATCTGAGATTTTAGTTTGCCAAAGTTTGCTCAATTCCAACACCACCTTGCATAATCAAGGTTCTACTTTACCAAAGAGTAATGTTTGGATGAGCATTTTTACTGCCCTATTGTTATGTATGCCCATAGATGTTTTTATCACATAGTATTTGTTATGTTTGTTGTATTTATAAGCTGTTGTGCAACCCTGACTGCAGTGTCATGTGTCATGATTGCATTAATAAAAATTTTAATTGAAGCAGATATGTTGATTTTAAAAAAAAGAAAGAAACTTTTTTGGATATAATGTATATCAAGAAGTTTTTTTTTTTTTTTCTTTACAAATAGGGATCAGGGGTTGATGTACTGTAAGAAATACCTGTAATTTTGCCACACATATTGCTGTATAAATAATACAGCACAAGTATTGCAGCTTTGGAATACAGCACTGTGTGTTGTGAATTCACTCATGAAATGATGGTGATAAGCCAATCGCAAGGAGCCTTGTACAACAAATTGACACAATCTTCATCAGGTGTTAGTATTATGTTTACCTACATGTGCTATAATCTATGAAAATATTTTTTTGTGGTGCAGACAAATTTTGGGTCCATTTTACTGTCCCTTCACAGAATTACAATTGAATAAAACAGCCTCTTCTCAGAAATAAAATCAGTTAAAATGGCACTTCACATAAACACAGTTGAATAAAATAGTCTCATTGTTATCTTACCCTATATTTTAATTCAAATAAATATATATTTTTTAATAAAGTGTCTTACAAAAGTTGGTATGAAATTTCTCAAAATGAGACCTTGAAAAATATTGTGATCAACACCTGGCACGTCTAAAAAAAACTTTGCTTCTTTGTATCAGGAAATTGATATGGCATTTGTCACAATATACAGCATATCTAAAAAAACATCCATAGTTATTTTGCTTCATATTTTATGCTAAAATATTTTATTTTTTACAAAATGTATAATTGTCTTATCTGCTCATAGGGAGTAATGCTAAACATGGGAAGACTTTGCTGCAGCTTCACTTTTCATGCACTATGGACTTGATGTTCCTCCAACGTTACACTTTATCCCCTTCTAATATTCCTTCTGGGTTACATTTCACAAGGAAAAAATGTGCAAAGAAAATTGCCAGCAAATCCAAATACCCTCAGAATGCATGGAAGAGTGCAGAGCTAATTCTGGGCGGGAAAAAGGAAGGTGCAAAGTCTTTAAAAAACGGCATCATTATTTTAAAAGGGCACCATATTTGTTAAAAAGGGCACTAAACAGTCCAATCAAAAGCACTTCTAATTTACAAAAAATAAACTTTTTTTTAACTTAAACCAACTGAGTAAAATAAATAAATTAATTACTAGTCTTTATTAATATATTAATTAACATGTTATAAATCTATGTAATGTAAAAGTGTTCATTAGTCTTGCAGTGACTTTGTTAATTAACTTATCTTATTAACACAATTTATAAATAGCTAAAGTTAGTGACAATATTCATTTAAAAAAAAATAAATAAAGCTTTTTTTCTTTTTAATAACAAAAGCAATCACCCAAATATACCTAACAGACAAGAGAGTGTTTGATTAAGTAAACATTTTGCATAAGAAGCCAATCTTAATAAAAAAAGAAAAAATTTATTGATCAGCTTTTTCAGAATCATCAACAAAAATTTGACTACGTAAAGAATCCTGGTGTTTTCTTCACTTGGGAAGCAGATTAGAAAGTGGAGAAAAAGTTCCTAAATTTTTAACACCTAGCTCATAATACTTCAGTTGGTCAAAAGTTGAAAATAGACAACATTGATAGCTATTTTTTTTTTTTCTGCATTATCTTACAGTCATTATAAGTATTCTTCTGTTGATTTTAACAATTAGCTGATCACGAACATAGACTGGCAATATTCAAATCGAAAAGTGGGAAAGGTGACTGTAATAAAAACTATAGCCCCAACTGAACAGATAAAAGTGCTGAAGAAGTATGGTAGAGAGTAATATATATATGGAAAGAGAAACAAACAAACAAACAAAAAAAAAACTTCAAGGGCAAAGAAGGGCCAGTTTTTCATCATCAAGTGCTAACTTGTATCAAAGGACAGCAGGGTGCATTTTTTCATTTTTCTTTTACTAAAAGGGCATCAGGGTGCTGAACCCTGCCTACTAGAATGAGCCCCGTGAGTGTTTGCCTTTTGGAAAATTTATATGATACGGAAGTGATGAAAAAAGGGATTCTGAAGGCATCGGCCAATCAGATTGCATGATTATCAATTTCTATTGTTGCCTTTTATAACCTTCACAAATAAAGTTGCGAAATCCCGCTTATAGTCTGATTCATGTATTATGCTTTACGAGGAAAAAAAATTGCAAGTGAAAAGGCATGCAAACGTAGAAACCCTCACAAGATGCTTGCGAAGGTTTTTAAGTAATTCATATGCATTTCACACACAAAACACTTAAACTGGCTTGACCGCCATGATCTATAGTTAGGTTGAGTTTACCAAATTTCCATAACTTTTTTGGTCAACTTAACCTAACTAAACTGTTTTGTGGGGACAGTCCCCAAATGCAATATTTTTTTCAATTACAAATGCAGCTGAATTCTGTTATGACTTAGATTATAGTTACAACCTTCTTTTAATGTCAAAATATTCTCTACCACTTGCCCATAGAACAGAAGTCCACTATTAATGTAACACAATGCATTGAATATAGTGTTAAAGTAAAAAATTAAAATAAATAATGTAATGTCGGCCAACATACGTCAAAAAGCCAAATCTTAAGTTTCCATAACCGTACCCAGCTCAACAATATTTTCTGTATTTGGTAAAATATTACCATTGTTATAAGGGTGAAGTATAGTTAGAATATGCCTGACAAATATTGTAAAGCAGTATTAGTAGGTGCTTTTATTATGGATGTTAATTCTAAAGGGTTTTATGGTGCAATAAAGATAGGCACGGCACACACATGGATTATAAAACACTTGCTGACATAAGGGAACAAGGAAAGCAAATGGGGTAAACACATGAATTATGATGCGATTTTAATATGAAGCACTTTAGTACAAATTTAAAATACAATTTTTTTTTTCCCTTCACTTCTTTTGCAAACTCCATTGCTGTCAATCCAAATGTTCAAAGTTCCAGCAAGCAGGCAAAGTCAAAAGCACATGATTTGATTGTTTTTGCTTCAAAAGACGATTTTTTTTCTATTGTTTACAATTTATATACAATAGTTAAGGTCTAAAATGTAGAATTTAAGTTTTTTCTATTGTAAAATACTGTTTTTTTTTTTTTTTTTTTTTTTTTTTTTTTTTTTTTTTTTTTTTTAAATATTACTGTTATTCATAAATAATGTATTTTTAAAAAAATATTTTTAACTAATGTTATTTTATGACAGTTTTTTTTTATTTCAATAAATGCTAACATTGCATTTTTTCAAATATTACTTTTATCCTGTATGTTATTTTTTATCGGTGTCCGCTAAACTAAAAATGCTTGCTCAAGTTGCAGGTTTTTCAGTTTCGAAATCTAGCTTGAACAACTTAAATTATGAGTGAAATGACGGGATATCGTAAACGCGCCAACGCAGCGAGGAGTGCGCTAAATACGTCGGCCAGCCGAATCCCTGGTTCCAAGATGGCCGCTGGTGAGCTGGCCCACATTATTCCAGGGGCTCTAATGAGAACCACTTAATTCAGAATGACGCCGGTTGCACTGCACATGCGCAAGAAAACGCTCTTCAATATGCAATCACTAGCGCCATCTTCCGGCTTTTCGTTTCCTACAGTTACGTCAGTCCTGGAAATTAATAGCCGGACCTCGTATTTAGAAACGGAGTGAATGGAAAACAAACGCTACCGCAGCCCAAGATTCGAACCTGGAACCCCAGAGTAGTAGACCACCCTTATAACCATTGCACTACGGCGCTCAATCAAGTTTTAGTGAAGTGGTTCGAAAATAAATATTAATTTTTCTCGACTGTATTTGAGTATTGCGTCTTAGTATTTTACACGTAGTATATTCACATGGTCAGGGCCGAATTTACACATTTTTGCGCCCTAGTCCAAAGGCCATAATTGCGCCCACCCCCCTCGAAAAATTGATCAGTAATTTCAATTTAATATGCAGAGCCTGATTACCGAATAGGCCCATAAGGCTCGGGCCTACAGTAAAAAAAGTCTAGGGGCCTCAAAACTACAATACTTATTATTTATACTTGTGGAAGGGGAGGGGCTCGAAATGATAGCTGGCCTACAGTATCAGAAAGTGTTAATCAGGCCCTGTTAATATGCATAGTAATTCGTTTTTTCTCATCAATACTATATGTCACGTAAAAAAGTATTTTATAAAGTACAGTTTTTTTTTAAGATTGTCAGATAATTTACATTATCTATTATCATTTCGATAGAAAGACCCTGAATTTTACCATTTAAAGAGTCGAAACAGTTCAGTTTTGAGAAACTTATGAAAAGTCATCGCAAAACAGAGGATTGCATTGTAAACCTCGTGCGATTTTTGGACACGTCAAACGTCCATCAGTATTCTCAGGGGTGTAGTGGAGCCGGAACAGCATTCCGGTACTTTTTTGTGAGCCGGAACGGCGTTCCGGAACCCAAATAAGATAAGATAATTATTTTGTTGTTGTGGATCTTAAAAAGAAAAAAAAATTCTTTTATAGCCTACTCGCACTAACAATATTCCCTATCCAATTCTATGAATACCTTTATAGTTGAAATAATCCCAATGAACTGATAACTGAGTCTTAGTCAATTAGAAATTCAATCCCCTGCCCTTTCTGCAGGGCCGCTTTTCCGCATAGGCACGTTAGGCACACGCCTAGGGCTCAAAAAATTGTAGGGCGTAAAAAGAGAAAAAAATAAAATTATAGCGAATTACTGTCCTATACTTACGCCTGCCGGTTGCCAGTCCGGGACACGGTGGATCCATAGGTGGTAGATAATGGGTAGGGTGCCCTCCGAGAGGGTCTTTCTAAGGAGTGAGGGTCCTTTCTAAGGGAGAGATTTTTCTTAGAAAGGGAGAGATTTCCTTTAGAAAGGGAGATTCTTAGATTCTCCATTAGAAAGGGAGAGATTTTCCCTTAACCAAAACTGGCAGGAAGGGGTGCGTAACAATTTTAAATGCCTAGGGTGCCCGGGAGGTTAAAAACGACTCTGCCTTTTTTGGTCCCTGAGTCTGAAGAAAATAAACATAACCACATGATGGATGCAAATAAGAAAATACATAGAACCACTATATTCTCAGAATCACGATATCGATAACAAAAGGAACCGATGTTAAACGTGGTGGTAACATTGCAGGCAATGAAATCTGTGACTCTCCACCCCACCAGCCAGTGGCGGATCTAGGGTAAGGATGCTTGGTATCGCTTGGGGATTTGGACGCTGGGCTTGGGGGGGCTTGGACGCTTTAAGTATCGCTTGGGGAAGCTTCAGCCTCCCCAAGCGATTGTTAAAGGGTAACATTCTGCTTTATTAGACACTTTGGATAGGTAAAATGAACTTTTTTTTTTATAAATTATCCTCTCCCAAAAAATTTTGCATTGCTTTACACTTAACTGTTCACTTTGTTAAGGTGAATAAGGACGTTTTCAAAATTATCCACAGTCTCTATATACTGGTTACTGACATAAAAAGCGGGATTTTATGATGAGTTGTTATAAACTTGTCCTCCCCCCCCCCCCCCCCCGCCGCGAGCACGCGTTCCGGGGGAAAAAATTTTAGCACTACAACACACAGGTATTCTTACCACATCCACAACATTCGAAGTTGGTTCAGAAATTGGAAGACTGGATCAAATAAAACCAGAAAATTGCTTCGTTTAAATCACAAAGAGTTATCGTTAATGTCAGCGATCAGATGATTTTTTGCAGATAAAGTGAATACTGTAATAGCACTTATTTTCTTGGATTTTCTTCTTTAAATATTGATCTTAGACGTATATAATTAATTACAAAATTACTTTATGGTGTCGAATAAAATTTTCAGGAAATTAAATGTAAATAAATACAAACTTTTACATTTTATACAGCCCACTTACAGAAATTCCCAATAAGTAAAGTATACTCCCTTGCATTAATGACGTGATGTAGAAAGTTTAAGCTTTCTCATAAGAAAGCTATAGATGTTTAATCAAAGTCTGTGAAGGGCAATAAGCTTTTCAGTATCAAAAATAGTAAACATAATTATTAAAACTATTCTAACAAAACTACTTAACTATTAATTTTTTATCACAGTTATATATAGCCGATATTTTACATTTTAAGAAGTGAGTTTTAAATCATTTTAAACGAGTTTCCTTTAAAAAGTGTTGCTGATTTTTTTCAGCATTTAAAAATATTACAATTACACTAACATTTAAAGAAGATTTTAAAAAAATTGTTTTTGACTTAGTAATACAATAATTTAATTTTTAAAAAGGCATCTTTAAAATAAGAATACCAATATTTAAATTGAATATTTTCAAAAATAAAATATTTATATATACTTATAAATTTTCCTTATTCTAAAATTTATTATTTAAAAACAAAGAGCTAACAAGATAAATTACCATGAATCAGAATAAACTCTTGCACTTATAAAAAGAAAACCAGTAATAATAAGTAATAGCTCAACGCTAGGTCTCCCCTCAATCCGATAGGGGCGCAGTAGCGTAGCGATTCGGGGGGGAGAGGGGGCTCAGTATTTTTTCATGGATTCTGGACACTTAAAAGGACACCGACATATGGTTATTTTCTATCATCCTCCAAAGGTATGAGGGGGCTTGAGCCCCAAAGCCCCCCCCCCTTTCCTACCATAAATAATACACACAATAATATACTTCCCTTCTTATTTCTAACATCACTGCAGGAGCGTAAACAGGGAGTGAGATATCGGGATATATCCCCTTGCGAAACTCAAAATTAGCTATTAAGAGTGTTCAGATTTTTGTCGTCAATAAGAAATTAAGTTTATCAATACAAAATTATATCTGGTACAACCCCCCGAAAAAAATTTCTGGCTACGCTCCTTGCCTCATAGACTAACACACAACGACTATGTTACATCATAAAACTATTAAAAGTGGCGTTTTTTCCGCTCACCTTCATTAGCAGTGTCCACATTGATTAAAGATTCTTTTGACTTTGTCAAATCTTGTTTAACTTTCTGCAAAACTTCGGTATCAGTTTCTGTTCTCGGCATTTTTATAGATAGCATATCAGAATCAGAATGCACTTTTTCTGGCGATCTTTTAGATGGAATTAGGAAGCCAGAAATGCTCGTTTCATTAATTGCGCGATGTTTCACCGATATATTTTGGATGAAAGCGTTGATAATGCGTTTTCAAATTTTTTAAAATTATAGACGGATTACACTGAAAGCAACAGACTTTTTCTCGAGCAGGCATATTTACCGTTCTATGCGTGTGTATGGTGTGGGTCTTTTTTCGGGAACGTTGGGATATCGGAAGAGCACAGACGGTCCGACGCCTTTTCTATGATAACTGATTTTGAATAATTGTTCTCTCAGGTACCCCCCCTTTCCTCAATGTGATTGTTCTGCAGCGGATCTCTTAGTTCTGCGACACTCGTCGTCGACCTGGACATGGTCTGTGCTGGCGTGCTCTGCGAGCAATTCTGTGTCTGTGAGGGGGGGAGGGGGTAATGGATCTCCACACATGGGTTTTCTATAGAAAAGAAATTGTGCTAGGGAAAAAAGGAATTTTTTGGAAGCCATAAACGTGTTTTTCTTGGGCAATAATCACTTAAAGTAAGTCGTTGCTGTTTCTCCCTTCCAGTCCTTTTCCTCATCCGTGATTGTTCTGCGCCCTAGGTTGGCCTTATGGGAAATCCGGCCCTGCACATGGTGTACTACCACTGTGCCAAAGATCATTGAAATCCGTTTCCCCGAGGCCGTGCCTCCTCCTTGTAAAACAAGATTTTTAAAAAGTATGTGTATAGTTTTCTAGTTTTTAAATATCTATTACATAAAAAGAACAGACATAACTACCCAAACACAATTTCACTTTTTCGGACATAAGTTTACAATTGTTAGGAATAAGTCCTTCATTTATATATTTATTTTAATCCAGAAACATTTCTTTATATGATTATCATAACACATACACAATTTTTTCAAAGCAAAAATTTTATTTTAAGAACAATTAATAAAGATGACTTTCTAAATAACTAAATTATTAGATTTACAAAATACAAAGATATGTTTGAAAAAAAAAAGATGTACATTAATTACTGTACTAAAAGCTTTTATCTATCGTTTATTTCAACGGAGTTTAGAAGCCGAAACCGTAATAAAAGCCATCACTTCCAAAATAAGTCCAAAAAAAATCCCTGTAAATTTTTCTCTGTATGCATTAAACAGACATTAAAATTGTCGAAAATTAATTTCTTTTTCAATTATTTAATTTTTTGTTTAAACAGAATGTATCTTCATATATAATTTTTTTTAAACGCTTTTTCATCCATGCACATACTGAAATAAAACTTTCAAAAATAATTTGTTGATTGATGCTGTTATAGGCGCTTCTACTGGATGTAATAAATTAATAATAAATATATACCTTATTTTATTTTTTACTAGCTGCGTGCCCGTTCTTCGTACGGTAGGAAACGAAATTTTTCCTCACATGTGTAATTCGAATTAATTCCAGTGAAGTGGAATTTAGAAAAAGCAAAATTATTTCACTCTTGACTTAAAGTTTGCATCATATATGTACTAGCCTGAGATCATTGCAATATAATGACACACACACACGCAAAAAAAAACAAACTATGTCAGCGTCATTCGGTATCAAAAAAGTGAAAAGTTAGACCGTTTGCATTGAACTTCTCACTTTCAAAATGTCTTATTTCCGCATCATGCTGTCTTTTAGGTTTACGTTTTAGCGTTAAATACCTCAGACACTACATGAATTGGACATTTTTTTTAATTTTAAAATTACGTCATGCAACCCTTTACAAAAAGAAAAGAGATAAGGCTGCGCTATTTATAAAGGCTTTAAAATTGTTTTTCTAGATTACGCAGTTTAATTTTTCTTCTCCCTAATAAATCCAGTATTGATCAGAGGAAATCGAGCCAAGCAAAGAAATCGTCTGCTTGGACATAAGAATAACTATGTACACAAAACGAAATCTTTGGAATTTGACACTTTTTTCACGTTTTCAGAAGAGCGGTCGTTGTAATTGCTTCACAATGGGCTTCGACTTTTAGTTGTACAGTGGTGTTGGGCACATTTTGGCTTCAAATATAAGGCAATGAACAACAGATGTTTCAATTCGAATTTCGCAAAAATCGCTTTGAGATATGGCGGGACCCGTCCTGGAAAATTGCCATACAAAATTTGGTAGGCCTACGATTTGGAGGAATCCCCCCCCCCCAACTTAAATCAATTAACTTAATTTAGTGAAAATTCTTAATATAGATCGTTTAAAATTGCCTTAATAACTGCATTATTTCTGCACGGAAAATTAAAATTCAACGCCGTATTTCAATAAAAACTACGCTTGTTTTTAATAGCACGCTCTCATTAAATTGCACCAAGCGCTAAAATCATCTTTTCAAAATCGCATATCAACCATTTTGTTTTTCGTCAAATTAAAAAGTTGCACATTTTACTCTCGGAAAATTTCCAAATCCTATTTTTCTTTTGAGTATAAAACATTTCATTCCTGCTCTGATTTCACATTGCACACGATATTTTAATTAAAAAATAACCTTACAAATAATGTAAACAAAAAAAATCGTTATTCTTTTATTTTTACTTCAAGAGTCTGAATAATTTAATAAACTTGCCAAACATGGCAACCTAGATATGCTCAAACCTCGCTCTTTCCACTGCGGGGTTACAATTGCGTAATTGCGAGAACAAAAATGATCATTTTGCAACACGTTTTTTTATCGATATCTCCTAAATTATTTCGAATTTCGAAAAAATCGCTTCGAGGTGTGCCGAGACCCGTCTTGGAGAATTTCCGTACAAAATTTGGTAGGTCTACGACCACCCGTTTCGGAGCTACGCGACACACAGACAGACAAACTAACGGACAGTTTACACATTGCTTTATTTATATAGATTTGCAGCTTCAAAAGATTGTATATAATACCTTTTTAAAGACTTATTTTTCGTAATTAGTGCATATTTTAATGTATTAATAAAGCATTATCCCTATATATATCTCTATATACGTATGTTCGTATTCATATACTTTGTTTAAAGTGTAAACGTGACAATTGCAAATTTTAAAACATTTTTTTTTTTCCCCACGGGTTATCCCGGTGGCTGCAGCAGGGGCTCAGGGGGCATGTGCCACCTGTAGGGGAACCGGTGACCCCCCCTCCCCCTTCGGGGTCTTCTCATTCATTCGTTGGGAAATTTTTCAGATAAGAATTAATCCAATTTGCAGGCCAGATTTAATATTTAAATATTTAAAAAGTACATTGTTAGTACTTTCATTTTTATTTTAAACATTCGTGAAATGATACGCTTACATTTCAATCGGAAAACGAAAGTGGATGGATGTGAGAAGGACCTGGGGATGTCCGGAGCCCACTTACATGTTTGTTGCAGTGATTCTACAAATGCAGAAAATTTCCATTCTACCGAATCACTGTCGCAAGCCTATGTCAACTAAGGTCGTTTCTTTTTTCGAAAGCTTTCCTCAGTTGTATTGTATCCTCTTACTGCTGCTGCCTTTTAAAAATCCATTAAACTCCTATTAACCCTTAGGCTTTGTTCTTCCCTTTTTATTACCTTCACAACAAAAATACAAGCGTATTTGGATGTAGTCAGGAACAAAATTTTACATCTCATTTTCAAAATATATGTAGGGTGGTTTTAAAGAAATGGGAGAATGGGTGTTTAACACTTTCAGTTTGTTTTTAAAGCTGCTCAAAAGTCCTGCGACGCCTATTAATTTGTAAACGGAACTGTTCGACTGGCTGCACGTTGTAGGAAGGAACTTTTCCTTATTGTTTACGCCCTCTCCAATTGCAAGAGGGACACACATTTTTAAGTTTCACAAACAGTCAACAGGAAATTTAAATAATACGTCGTGCCTTTTTGAAAGTAATGTTTAATTCGGCTTATACTGAAAAAATAAAAGCCCCATCATGAAGAATTTTCAGTTCAAGCGATCACTCATGTAGGCGGAAACCTCTTCCTGATGTGTACGCCCACATCATTTGTAAGAAAAGGTTATGACTTTCGGTGGGAGAGAAAAGCAGAATTTAAGCTCCTAAACAGTAAACAAAAAATTTCCTTAAAATTTTAAATAATGCATCCTTTTCTGAAATGATTATGAATTCTTCTGTAATAATAATTAAATCTGCATCAGTAGCGTAGCCAGAACTTTTATTGGGGGGTGGCCGAAAACTTAAACTCTGGAATGAGCGATAACTTATAAAGAGAAAAATCATCAGTCGAGTTTAAAATCGTTTAATAAACATTTTTAAAAACCTGACTTGGGTAACAGATGACTTCTTGCACGTCTGTTAAATCAAAAAAATTTTCGGCGCACTTCATCGAAACTTATTTTGTTTGAAAGAGATACAATACTACAGTAATACTAAGGCTAGCTAAATATTTCCGATATCGCCAAGCTGGGTTCAATTTGAAAGATTTGTTTTTGACACTTTGATAACTTTTGACACTCAATTCAGGGTTTGTTTTTGACACTTTGAGTGTTCCTATAGCAGAACTATAAATGATACCGACACTATTTTCGACGGAGAGATTCATTTTGTAACCCTTAACAATATATAACACTTCTGAGTCGTTTGAAATAGCCTAATACCTCTAAAATACGAAATAGGGTATTAGGCAAGGGAGGGATGGGAGTGTGAGGTTAACGAACTTTCTTGTTCCAGGCCCCGTACGAAAAAACTCCTAATTGAAAATAATATGACACTAGTCTATGATCGTCTTATACTGTACTGGGCTCTACTGTTACTCTACCCTGTAACGTTCGCGGAGAACTGCGTATAGCGCTCACCCGCACTTTTAAAGCGATTGCGCCATTTTCTTTTATGGAACATAAGTGAAATTCAAAATATAACTTCCTTTATTTTGCCTTAAAAAATTTTTGGTTGTCTGTACATATCTGAAAAAATGATTGTACAGCTTTTTCTAGGCAGTAACATTTTTTCATTTGAAATAAATAAAAACTTTGCAAAAAAAATACGCATAAAAAGGTACTTGTCGGTTGAGACAATGGTTTCGATGGAAATTGCGCGTAAAATATGTCAAATTTCTTTTTAATTACAAGATAAAAGATATAGTGCCCTTCCTATTTTGTAGGCCTGTTTCTCATTGCTAATAATAAGGCCCTTAAAAAAAAATTAAAGGTGTTCTGACCCCATAAGCCACCCCCCGTACGCCAGTATACGCATCATGTAGCACATGGCCGTTTCCAACATTCCTGATTTTTTTAGCGGGATAGGCGTGACGGCTTTTCAGGAAGGCATGTGTGTTCGAGTTCGAATAAATTGCTTAGTGTATCCGGGAGCTTAGCTGAAGGAGGGGACGTAAAAGATAACCTCCCATATTACCAATGACATTTCCTCTCAACCCACCTTTCGGGAATACATTGTACTAAAATTTCCAGCATGTTTTTTCAAGAAGGGATGCATAATATGGATTTTCATGTTACAGGTTAAGTTTCGATAAATTGAATAGTTCATTGGGGGGGGGGGGGCGTAGCTCGCGAAGGAGATAGCAGAATCCGTCCGATGTTTCATGGCAGATTTTTTTAATTTAGGAAAACCAGCGAATTAAAAAACAGAGAACGACGAAATATCTATAAAATTTGTCTCTTCTAATATAAAAATTCTCAAAAAGATTCTGAAAAATGTCAAGTCTAATGAGGCCTTATAGCTGCAGGTGAAGCATTTTATTTTTCATTTAGTTTGTATAAATTTTCAATAATTTATCGATTTATTTAATTGGTTTATTTGTTTTCTCCCTCCTCAAGTGAGCTCTTTAAGCTAAATTTAGGCGGTGAAAGTTCAATGAATTACATTTATTGAACTTCCTAAAGCCACGCCTATCATTTCAAAAACCTGACAACATGATTAATAAGTTACCAATTCTAATAATTTTCTAATGAAAATGTTGATTTATTCGTTAAATTGAGTGGGAATAATAATAAATAATCATACAATCATGTAGTTATTGAAAGTGTCAATTTGTTTGAAATCCCGTTTTTAAGTGCAATTTTTCATATTTTGTGATTATCACAGTTTTAGATCGATTCAGTTGCCGTTAACAAACTAATTCACAATAGCTCTTTTACCTACCCTCTACTGCAACAGACAAAATGCATTACCTCTGCCATTTAATATAAGTCGGAAAAGTCCGCAAGCAAAATTTACGTTGAGAGACAGAAATAAATAAATGAACAGAAAATCATAATGTTTTTGAACACGTCCATCATATATGAACAAAAAAATAAATTATTTCAGAAATGGCCTCTCATTTCAGGAGTAACGAAGGACAGGACTTTTTCTTTTAATTTTGTCTGGGGTGTCGGATCTACGGAAGGGGCAAGGAAGCTTCAGGCCCGCATAAGAAGATTGCTTAATAGGGTGGATCGAAAAGATAGGAAAAATTTTTTTTTTTTCGAAATCAATTTTGGCGTAGGGTGGAAAAGTTGCGTCTTTAGTATTTTAGTTT